>PVHX01001447.1:0-208135 GCA_004024805.1 Geosciurus inauris
AAAATGAAACTAAACCCCCATCTCTCACCATGCACAAAACTCAACTCAAAGTGGATCAAAGACCTAGGAATTAGACCAGAGACCCTGTGTCTAATAGAGGAGAAAGTAGGTCCAAATCTTCATCACGTGGAATTAGGCCCCGAATTCCTTAACAAGACACCTATAGCACAAGAAATAAAAGCAAGAATCAATAAATGGGATGGACTTAAACTAAAAAGCTTCTTCTCAGCAAAAGAAACTATCAATGAGGTGAACAGAGAGCCTACATTCTGGGAGCAAATTTTTGCCACAAGCACATCAGATAGATACTGTTGATCTCCAGGATATATAAAGAACTCAAAAAACTTAACACCACGAAAAAAACAACCCAATCAATAAATGGGCTAAGGAGCTGAATAGAAACCTCTCAGAAGAAGATATACGATCAATAAACATATATATGAAGAAATGTGCAATGTCTCTAGCCATTAGAGAAATGCAAATCAAAACTACTCTCAGATTTCATCTCACCCAAGTCAGAATGGCAGCTATCCAGAATACCAGAAACAGTAAGTGCTGGAGAGGATGTGGTGAAAAAGGTACACTTAAACACTGCTGGTGGGATTGCAAACTGGTGCAACCAATCTGGAAAGCAGTATGGAGATTTCTTTAAAAACTTGGAATGGAACCACCATTTGACCCAGCTATCCCACTCCTTGGCCTATACCCTAAAGACTTAAAAACAGTATACTACAGTAAAGCAGCCACTTCAATGTTTATAGCAGCACAATTCACCATTGCAAAACTATGGAAGCAACCCAGATGCCCTACAATAGATGAATGGATAAAGAAACTGTGGTATATATACACAATGGAATATTATTCAGCAATAAAAGAGAATAAAATTATGGCATTTGCAGGCAAATGGATGGAATTGGAAAGCATTATGCTAAGTGAAGTAAGCCAATCCCAAAAAACCAAATGCCGAATGGTCTCTCTGATTAGTGGATGCTGATACATAAGAGGGGTGGGAATGGGGAACATAGGAGAATTGGAGGAACTCTGGACGCGGTGGTGGGGGGAAGGGGAATGGGTACAGTAAAGATTGTTGATTGAGATCGTCATCACTACCCTTGGTGTATGTATGAAGGCACAAATGGTGTGACTTTATCTGGTTTGCAACCAGAGAACTGGAAAAACAGAGCTCTATATATGTACTATGACTTGAAATGCAACTAAATAAGCTAATTAAAAAAAAAAAAGAAATCTCAATGCCAATGAAAGGAAGGAGGATAGATGCTAATCCCTGTCCAGCTAGCTACTCTTTTGACAGAGTTATTTCCCTTTCCATCATTGAATCCTTGCTAGAGCTTCCTTGTGTAAGCTGCCCCCTCCGTCAGCTACTTCATACCAATAGCTACTCCTTCCTGCAGTTCTTTAGGACTCACCATAGTCCCATAAATCTAGGTTGTTGCCTTTGTTAAGGCTGAAGACACAGGACATTTGCGCTGTGTAGTCCCACTGGTGACAGGTGAGGACAGGGCTAGCTCTCCAGAGAGGCAGTATAGGCTCTTGCTTTCAAGGAACTAATTCAGAGGATATCTTCACACCCCAAGTATGGCATTTCCTAGCTGAGCCTCAGCCTCTACCTTAAGGCTTTCATTCCCAAGAGGGGGATGCCTCTCAGACTGGCAGAGCAACCATTGGGCTCTAGAGCCCAGAGCTGTGAGCCAATCATGGAGTGACTGCCAGGGCTTGGGGGAAGCTGCTGCTGGGAAAGCAGCACAGATGATCCACAGAAAGACGGGATGCTCAGCATGGGGAAGACAATCTTTCAGTGGCTACTTTCTGACACTCCAGGGCATGTCATGTAGGGTTGGTGCTGCTCATTCTGGGTGGCACTGGAGGGTGGAACTAGGACCAGTGATTAGAATTTATGAGGATGCAATTTCAGTGCCTTAATTTTTTTTTCTTTTTGCAGAGTTGTCTTGGAGGTGACAGTGAGTCCCTTCTCCTTGGAAATATGTAAGCAAGTCCTTCTCTAGTACTGGCTTGTTGGGAAGGCTCACATGGTCTATGTCCCTCTGACCAGCCATGATCGGCATCAGGGAGGCCAGATCAACAGGGAGGTGAGTCCTGGGACAAAGAACTCTGGTTCCAGTTGTTGGTAGAGCAAACCCTAGTGCTGATACTCAAGCTGCCCACCCAGCACCCTTCCCCAGACCCTCCTCTCACCTCACTAGAGCTTTGACTGTAGAGCGGACCACACTGGATAGCAGGAAGAGTGGTGTGACCAGGATATGGAAGAGAGAGAGGGAGGCAAAGGCCACTGAGGGCGAGAAGTCAGACTCTTTGAAGAAGCTGACATGGCCCACGAAGGTCTGTGGACAGAGGCACAAGTAAGGCCAAGGTGGCTCACAGCATGGGCCCCCTTCCTCACTGAAGATCCAGATCTAGGAAGGAAACTCTAAGACTGGCACCTAAGGGGCCGCTTGGTTAGAGACATTCATCTTCCTCACAGTCATCTCATGAAAATGTCCAATAAGTTTAGGACCTCATGCTGGAGAGCAGGGGTTGCTCCCTCCTAATCCTGTCCCTCCTTGACATGAATGAACAAGGAGAAGCCCTGGGGTTGGTTAGGTCAGTGCTGTAGATAGCTCATTTTCTTAGTCCTCAGTCAATTAAAATGCAAAAACACTCATTGCAAAGCCACCTCCTCACTGTGCCTACCCAGCTACTTGACTGGCTCAACAGTCTCTGTTGCCTACAGATCTCAAAGAGCCAAGCCAGGAGCCAGCCCAATAAATCACATTAAAAGTGAATTCCCAAGCATGCCTGACAGACTGTGAACTCAACACAGCTCAGGGACACTGGCCCCAGGGGAAATAAATACATCTTTTTAAAGAACTGCAGCCCTTACAATGGCAGGGGATGGGAGGCTGGAGAGGGGCTGCAGGTTCATGGGGGCCTAGACCTTTCTGCAAGTGCACACTGCCTGCCCCCATTGCCGAGCTACACACGGCTTTTGTCAAAATCACTTTAGAAAACCACCATTGTGATACATGATGACGTGGGGACTTGCGGGTGGCATGTTCTTAAATTTAAAAAAGCAGGTTACACAACTGCATGTGAAGCACAATCCTATTTTTGTAGAAATGACATATCATATGCCTTAAAAAAACACTGGAAAGAAATACCCTAAAGATGTTACCAGTGGGATTATGGGGCACTTTGATTTTTTTGTGTGTTTTTCTTTCCAAATTTTCCATCATTTCCACAATAAATATTTTGTTTTTATACTTTAAAAAATTGACAGCTATTTTTAAAATGAACTTTAATTTCTCTAAATCCTAAGCCACAGGTCTTCCAGGCCTTGAGGCAGAGGCCTTGCTGGGGTCAAGTTGAAGAGGGACCTATCCCTCTGGTTCAGCCCTGCCACTGAGCCCTTCTTCCAAGGACTCTGTGCAGAAAGGCCAAACCTGGATGACTCCCACTGCGGATGTCCTCCCCCACCATGCCAACCCTGGAGATGGAGAAAAGATCCACTCACAATGAGGACGGCTGCGATAGGGATGGCCGTGTTCATGAAAACTGCAAAGAAAGAACAAGGGTGAGTTTAGCAGCAGGGCATTAAGATACCCAGGATGGCTGGAGCACTGCAGCCCCATGGAGTCCTCTCCCCAACCTTCAGGAGGGGCTGGGCTGTGGGGAGGAGCAGAACTCCAGCCTTGTGGCCTCCAGCTCCTTACCCTGTTTCCCTCGTGCCATGGCCCCTGGCTGACTTAAGTCTTTAAATAAAGGCTTAGGTGCTCTTATTCTGCTCCATGTGAACGGGCTGAAGGAAGCCCTGTGGGAAAGTGGTGGGAGAAAAACTGCAGTGCTAGCTGCCTGAGGCCAACTGTGAGGTCACAACAGGCTTCTGGAGGCTCCAAGAAGCTCCAAGCGGCTACTCCTTCCTGTGCTTTTGATCCCTGTAGCTCCCCACGCCGTGTTTGCTATGACTCAGTGAGCTTCTCCTCTTGGAAAGGATTTCAAACTCATCCACATTGAGGTATTAGCTATCAAGGATAGCTTTCATCGGGGTCTTCCCTAGACCTAAGGCTTAGAGTCCATATTAGGTGAGTCAACTGGTTGGCCTCCTTATTCTATTAGAACTGCAGCCTCAGATCCTTCCTGTGGACTCCAGAAAACAAATGTAGCTGGACTTAAAGTCACACAAGGGTGGAGTTCCTGTTAATTATACACTACGTATCCTTGGGCAGGTCATTTACCTTCCCGTGCTTCAGTTTCCTCACTTGATTTTTGTAAACTTGTACGTATTGGCTTGCAAGGTCTCAGGAGACATTACAGGTAACAGCCTCTGTGAGCTCTGAGTGCCACCTGAATATCATACTTCATGAGTGACTAATTTGGACCTGCTCCACAGGTCACTTCTCTTTGTTCACGGCATGAGACACCCAAGAGAACCCTGATTCTAGGCCTGCCCTTCCTGAGTGAGCTATGCCCCTACAGCAAAAGTGACCATCCCAGCTGCCACCTTCCCATCTCATCTTGCTTCCATCCATCTTCTTCTAGGAAAGCCCAGAAAGGAGGCTGTTTCTGTTATTCGCCAAATTAGAGCAGAAAGACCAGAAGTCAGGAGCCAGAAGAATATGACCCTAGGAAGCTCTAAACCAGAGAGAAAAGACATTGTCTCTATTTTGGGGGAATTCCTAATCTGATAGGTGAGACAAGATCCATGCTACTGGGGAGCTCCCAGTCTCATGAAGTACACATGGCTGGAGCTTTTGACACACTGCTAATCTCTGACCATAAGGCTTTCTTCACTTTTTTTTTTTTGGTAGTGCTAAGGACTAAAACTAGGACCTGTCTATGCTAGGCAAGCGCTCTCCACTGAGATATAACCCCAGCCCCTGTTTAAAAAGTTGCCTAGGCTGGCCTTAAACTTGGAATCCTCCTGCCTCAGCCTCCTGAGTAGCTGGGAGAATAGGTATGTACCTCCACTAACCATAAGGCTCTTCATTAATATTAGTGTCACACATGATTGTGCTTTAATTGCCCTTCCTGATGAAGCCTGGGTGGTCTCCAGTTGCCCACCACAATGTCACAGTCTCACTTTTAGTTGCTAGCAGTGGGCAGTATAAACTCTACTGATTACAACCATGGTATAAGGGTCCCAGATCTGGGACATAGGTTATATAGCATGGCCATCACTGGCTGGAGAGGAGAGGAAAGAGGAGGATACTCATCAGGCCTGGACCATTGACCATCACTGGCCATATAGCTCTGAATGGGCGGGAGCCCTGCCAATTATTCCAAGTTGTTCACTGGGGCAGGGAGCACTCTTCTGCCCTCCAGGGCCCATCCTGATAAATTCCTGATGAGGAGGGGCTCAAGCTGTAGAAGACACCCATGCATCAGCCCATGGCCCCCTGCCTCAGGCTGAGAACCCTTCTTCACATTCCACTGCTAAAGCATAGGCTGGGAGTTGAATCGTGAATTGGTGCAGCTTGCTTGGAAAGCAATCTGGTGCTTTGTAGCTAGAGCTACACAGAAGTTCAGACCTTCTGATCCTGTAATCCGTCTCCTGGGAATTTATCCTGAATAATCATTCAAGAGAAGCACAAAGCCATCAGCAAGATGGTGTTAGCCACAGTGCTATCCGTCACAGCAAAACAAAACCACAACCCCAGCAAAAAAGCACCCCAAATGAAATAAGCTAGACACTTCTAACAGGAGGGACTGTCCTAGAAAATGATGGTACATGACCTCTCAGGAAGATTTTGCAATTGGAAAACATGTGATAATTGATATTTTATTCTACTACATGTTTTTCCTGGTTGTGATTTTTAAAAAAATTTATATATTTTTCTGTTTTGTATTTATTATTATAGTCATTGAAACTCCTTTGAGAAATCAGACAAGCTATAAATAAATTTAAAAGTGAACATTTCAAAGCTGATGCAGCAATATAGAGAGTGCTTATGACATAATTAACTTCTTTGCTGTTCTGGCTATTGGATAGAGACTCTAAAGAATGAAAATGTGATTTTCCAGTTTCTTCACCCCCTCCTGGAAGGATGGTCTTTGCCCAGGGAGTTCCAGGTCCCTTTTGGGGTTGGGGACTAGGGTAGTAGGATTACTGTCCGCATGTGTTCCAAAGGCCTCTCTGAAGACCATCCCATGAGCCCTCGGGTGGATGTGGCCAGCCCTGGCGATGCCAGGGCTGGGAATTGGGAGGTCTGGGACTGCTGTGGGCCTGGCTCCGCTCTGAGCACAACAGACAACTGAGATTTGGGCTTGGGTTGCTGTGCATTCATCCACCTGTCATGGGGTTGAAGACCTGAGGCCTTGCCCTCATTTTCCTGAACCACATACAGCTCTACAAAATTCTAAAGTGGAGGGAGGGATGAGAAACATAACCAACAATAGATTTCTCTCCTACTGTGGCACAAAGTGAGGTGACTCACCTTGATTTGATTCAGAAAAAAAACAAAATACAAAAGATGAAGAACATGACAGGGTTCAAATCTTGAGTGTTAGGGAGCAAGACATACTTGTTAAGTAATGTTAAGTGAAATAGAAGATGACAGAAAGATGAGAGTGTGATGTTATGGAAGGTTTGATTGCATGTGGGCAGGCCTGAAGGTGCCATTGAACCAAAAGATCTTCTGTGATGGTGCAGAGGTATGGGTATTTAAAAGAAATATACTCTCTAAGTCTTATTCAGTCAAAAATTATTTTTTGAGGGTCTCACTTGTGTCAGGCATTGGGCTGGGATTTGGAGGTACCAAAGTGAGCAATTGTGGCAGCTTTTCCTATTCTCCACCCTAATTAAGAAATCCACCAAACCCCAAAGCAGGGCTCAGTCACCATTCCCACCCCCGCTAGCTTTGTCCAAGGAATGCTGTTTGGCCTTATGGGCACCAGCCAACATTGCAATACCAGGAGCTTGTCATTTCCTAAGCATCAAGAAATATTTCAGAAGCCATGGATCAGGGAGGCATAGCCAGCCATTTGTGCCTCTGGTTAACTTCAGCTTGGTCTCCTGCAGAGGGATGGTGGAGGGGCCTGCTGCCTCACAGCCTGGGCCTAATTGCAAGTTGCACCTGCAGGAGGGTAAATGTATTTTGAAGTGCACAGGGATATTTCCCTTTCTGTCCAATTGTCAGTGAAGTTAACAGAGTGGGAGGGAAAGCAGGTGAATGGTATTTCTGTTGCTAGAAGCTGTGGGAGTGCATTAGGAGGCCACTCAGTCAGACTGATTTGTGCCTCCTTAATTGATGAGCCTCCCTGGCTCCCCCTCAGCCACCCTCTGCCAAACCAGATCAGGACAACCCACTGTGGCTGCACCAACTGGCAGAAGGAAGGGCAGATGTTGAAGAAAAATTTCAGAAGAGCTGGAGGAAGGAAGGGGACTAAGTATCAAGGTCACATGGTCCCCCTGTGCTGGCTAATCTGACCACTGAGGAGGACAGAGGGAAGGCAAGATTTGCAAACAGGCTCTGGGTTGGAGCCTTGCTTGGTGCCTGCAAATGGGTTCACCAGCACCATCCTGCTGGCCCCCAACCCTCACGAATAACTGAGCTGTGTTTTGGGGTTTGTTTTTCAGGATGCAGTATGAGGCCAGTCATATTGACTGACTGTGATTTAGACTCCTGAGCACAGAGCTCTGAGAGAGACGGCAAACACATCTTTCACTTAAACACCTTCCATGGCTCCCTCTGCCCCCAGAGAAAACCCAGAAGCCTGAAGCACAGCACAGATGGTCCTGCAAGAGCTAGTCTTGTCATCTTCACCAAATTCTGCTGGAGTATGGAACACATCATCATCTCTCTGGAGGCCTTTGTGCCCACTCGCCTGGCGGACTGATGGTCAACCTGTGGCAACCAGCAGTGGGCTCCACCTCTGATAGGGCTTCCCTGACACCCACTGCTCCTGAGACTAGGTTGGGTACAACTTGTAACTCTTATGACATTGCTGTGTGACTGACTTCTCCAGCAGACTTTAAGTAATGTGTGGGCCAGGACCAAAGTGTTCTCACCTAATGCCTAGACAGGGCCCAGCACATGGGAGATGCTCAGCAAATACTTTTTAAATAAGTGAACAAAACAAACAAAAGACCTAGGCCAGGCAAGTAACACCAAAAAGAAAGAGGCACAGACAGAGGGGCATTTGGAACTGACCCTGTGGCTCTGACCACATGCACAGCCACACTGTTCATGGACACAGTCATCCACAAGACTGTGAGTGCCTGAACCATGTCCACCGCCTCCCAATACCCACTTCCTCCCATGCCCAGGGCCTCCATAAAGCCTGGCACAGAGAGTGGGTCCTGGAATTGGTGCTGCAAAAAGGACAAAATGAACTGGAGGCCCATTGGTTGGTTGACTGGTAGGGCCTACGACAATGTTTTTGTCTCCTCTGCAAAACCTGTCCTCAAAAAAGCAGAAGCACGTAGAGCTCTGCTGTTTCTGTAAGGAAATGAGGACTGAGCTGACTTCTAAAAGGACTGACCACAACACCTGCCTTCAGCTTTCTCCCACTTTATTTTCTACCCCCTGAAATTCTATCTACCATTCAAGGTGCAGCCCCAGCCTTTTCCATGTGAATTTCAGTGTAAACTTTCTGGCCATTTGGGTTTCTTTCTCTGTGCTCTGCCATTTATACTGGCTGAGGTCCTCAGTGAGTCATTGCTTCTTGCTTAGCTTCAATCCTTTCTGCTATACAATGGGATAGTAGAGCCACACACCTCACAAAGTTGTAATGAGGATTAAGTGTCACCAGACTTGCTAGGCTGCCAGCACAGAGCTGGCCACACAGTTTGATACTTGTTGTCACATGATTCTATGCATGTGACTTCTCAGAGAGCATAAACCACGAGACAATGCAGAGCACATCTTATTGCTCCCTGCATCTGGTGGTCAGCACAAACAGACGCCCACAGATGCACCTCACTCGGTATCCAACAAGTGACTTAGATCTGTTTTCCTTCAAAAAGAAATATGATTCTGGATTCTGATGTTGGCAAAACTGTGTCCCTTTGCTTTTCAGTCCTCTGTACCACCACGGCGCCATATACTGGGGCTTTCAGTGACACGGACAGTGAGACCATCAGATAGAGTGTCAAAGGCAATCTTGCCTGCCCTGCAGCCTTGAGCGCATAGCCAATCTAGATGACCAGACTGAAAGCCCAGCAGGCACCCTCAGGTTGGGCCCCATCAGGAAACATGACTCCCAGGCTCTTCTGTGTTGCCAGGACCCCATGACTGGCGCCAGGGGTGAGAACAGGAGATTCCCATTACCTCAGCCTAATGGCTTGTGTATTGATCCCAGTAACAGGAGGAGGAAGTCCAGGAGGAGGCAAAGGAGAACACACTGCAAACATGTGCCCATGGCTAGCCAGTACCCCCCCCCACACACACTATATCTCTCCCACTCCCAGGGCTGGTTCACGAGAAGAGACACATCTCTGGAAGGATGACACATTGAGCAAACAGCACCCGCCTTGCAGCACTCTCGCTGAAGGACATGAGAATGTATTCCTTCTAGCTGGTGTGTGTTCCTATCATTATCCAGTGCCCTCTTCATCAACCTTGCCAGCCTCTAGCAATCACTGTTTATCTTTCTGTGTCTGACTTATTTCATTTGAGTTCTAGAGTTCTAGTGCCCTGTGTGTGGGGGACTCCAGTTCATAATAAGCTATTATATATTTTCTGAATAATTATAGAGGAGCTTGAAGGCTCTTAACACAAAGTAATGAAAAAGAGGTGGATATATTAATTACCAGGATTTGATCAGTATACATTGTATACATTTATCAAAATTATCACACTATACCCTATAAGTACAATTAAAATAATAATAATTAAAAAATACCTCCGTGAGGTCTCTTCCTTTTCCCTTCCTCATCCTTCCTTCCAGAGGCAAACTTGGCTGCTCTGTTTGTACCTCTAGGTCACTTGGATAGGTTCAGAGCCCTGGGCAGGCTCCTGCTTGGTTCCAGAGCCCCCTGGCTCCTTCCAGGGTCATCTTAGCTCTTGACAACATGAAGTCTCCTTTCCTTACATCTTCCTGGTCACAAAGCCATGGTTTGTCTTTTGAGGGTCCCACAGGGACAAAGAGAACCTACTTCAATGGGATAGCCAAGGAACCTAGGCATTGTAGTATGTTGTTTAGATAGGAAAACATGTCCAAGGTTACAGTTTGGAATCCAGGAAATAAATATACATCTCCCAGGAACAGACAAAGTGGCAGCCACCTACCCCCAACTGCATTTCCTGAGACTCTCCTACTTTGTTACCCACTGTGCCTAGAACATTGGGGACCCAGTGCCCTCACCTTCCTTGCTGCTCCCCTTCCTATTGTCCATGTCAGCAGTGGTGAGTCTGCCCTACCTCACCCTGCCATGTTGTTGCTGGGAGAAGTCCCCTAGCTGCTGAGAGAAGCCTACTCCTGCTCTAGCGGCTGTTCCCACTGCTGGGACTGACTGTCAGTCAGGTGTCTGCAACACAGGGGTCTTTATGCAAGGGTGAGGGTGCTGTTAACCCAGCCAGCCCAGAGATAGGGAAGTAGAACTGACAGGGAGGGCAGACATGGGCTTGGGGCTGGGGACTTTGCCTTTTCTGGGCTCCTAGATGTTCCATCTAATTTCTCCTGTCTCATGGAGTGCTCAGCCCCTCTCTGAGCATCATAGGGAGGAGGATGAGGATAAGGGGAAGAGAGCAGGAAACCTGAACTGTCTTGGCGAGGAATCCAGTAAGCAATGGCTGCCTGCCATGCCCACAGCTCCGTTCTGAGAAAATCAGGTCCTAGCAGGACTTTCTGTATAAATATATGATTATGGTTTAGCTACAAAGTGTCCCCCTGCCAAAAGCTCATGTGAAACAATACTAGCACATTCAGAGAAGAAATGATTGGGTTTTGAGAGCCTTAACCTAATCAATGTGTTAATTCACTGATTGGGATTAACTAGATAGTAACCATAGGCGGGTAGGGTGTGGCTAGAGGAGGAAGGTCACCAGGGGCCTGTCTTTGGGGTATATATTTTGTCCCTGATGAGGAACACTTTCCCTCTACTTCTTTGGGGCCATGTCCTGAGCTTCTTTCCTCTACCAAACTCTTCTGCAGTGATGCTCTGCCTCACCTCAGGCCCCGAGTGTAGCATCAGCCATCTCTGGACTAAGACCTCTGAAACCATGGGCCCCAAATAAACGTCTCCTCCTCTATTGTTTTTGTTGGGTGTTTTGGTCACGGCGATGAAAAAGCTGACTAAAACACAGCTTGTGCCATTCGTGGTGGATGGCCTAGCCATCGCTGACTGGAGCAGGAGCCCTGCCCACGGTATAGGACATCATGGTCTGGCTGGCCATGAGGTGCTCAGTGCCAGTTGTGCCCTGTGGGAACCCTTGTGTTGAAGGTGGTCACCTGGCAGCATGAATACCAGGAGCACACAGATGACCTGGGTGACCAATCTCATTCTCCATGAGGCTTGCTATATGAGTCTATCTGGAAGATATTCTCAGCATATCCTCCATTAGTGCCCCCTCCACCATCCCCACAGGTGTGTCTCTTCCCAGTGTACCAAAAAGAAACAGTTTTAGCTGGGGGAAGTGGTCAACATGGATCATCGCTCCTCATTTCCTCTTCTATTTCCTGCTCCCATCAGAGCCCATTCTAGCTGTTTCTCTTCTCCTAAGAAACAACAGCCTCGTAATCATGCCCCACAGTGTCCTAAGTCTTGTTCATCCATTGAGGTCCCTAGCACTCTGTAGAAAATAGCACAAGAAGACTTCATGGGATCTAGTCTGAGACATGCTGCTAACCTCAGGAGTGACTTCAGGAGCACAGTCCTCATCTGTGAAATGACTGCCCAATGTACAGAGAGTATTTTCCATTTACTCTTCTGGCCACATTCTATGTGTGATTCCCACAGATCTGTCTTCTAACTCACAAATCCTTTCTTTGGCTATGTTAATTCATTTAGTTGATTCATTGAATTAGTTTTTGTTTCTTACACATAATGGCTTTTAAACTGGACAGGTCAGGGAACCCAAGTGAGGTCTGCCAATTGCTAAATAACCACATTCCCACATTGCAGTTGGGAAGTAACTACTGTGGAGTGAGTCCACGGAGCCATGAGATTAACTGTGAGACAATCACCCAACCTCCATGTGTCTTCAGCCATGTTCACTGAAGTCATCTCAATAACAAAAAGTTAAGTTCTAGAATTTCTTTCTATTCTTTTCCCCTGATAGTTTCCCCCTTGTTAATTTTTTTTTAAAAAATGATATATTTAGTTGTCCATGCCCTTATTTAATTTATTTATTTATATGTGGTTCTGAGAATTGAACCTAGTGCATCACACAGGCCAGGCAAACACTCTACCACTGAGCCACAACCCCAGCTCCCCCTTTGTTGGTTTTACACCTTCTTTTAGCTCTTTAGCTATATTACATACATTTATTTTATTGTCTTTTAGACTATTCTGTCATCTACAGATATTGAGAGACTAACTTGTTTTTTGAATCTGCTGATTCTCATCTTAGCGGTACATTGTCTCTTGTGGCTTTTCATTTCTTTTTTTTTAAAATATTTTATTTTTTTAGTTGTAGGTGGACAGAATATCTTTATTTTATTTTTATGTGGTGCTGAGGATCGAACCCAGTGCCTCACGCATGCTAGGCGAGCACGCTACCACTGTGCCATAATCCCAGCCCCGGCTTTTCATTTCTTTAGGATTAGCTCATCATTCAACAGTAGTGATCGCCATAGTGGTTCTACAGTCTCTGTAAAATGGCTTTCCTATGTGTATTTGCTAGAACCCTAAGAGCTTATCAGTTTTGATCTTTTTGGTTTTTTCTTGGATTAGGGTTCCCAAATCACTTGATTCATATAATTCAGTCCCTATACCTGTGAGTACCTCAAGTTTGAGCTTCTGAACTCAATGTTTTTTTTTTTTTTTTTTTTTTTTTTTTTTTTGGTACTGGGGATTGAACTCAGGGGCACTCGACCACTAAGCCACATCCCCAGCCCCATTTTGTGTTTTATGTAGAGACAGGGTCTCACTGAGTTGCTTAGCGCCTCGCCGTTGCTGAGGTTGGCTTTGAACTCGCGATTCTCCTGTCTCAGCCTCCCTAAGTGCTGGGATTACAAGCGTGAGCCACCACGCCCGGCTTGAACTCAATGTTTTTGATAACTCAATTTTTTTCTTTTTCATGGCCCAGGTGGATGGAAGCTTCCTCCTAGCTTCTCCAGGGCAGTGGCAGCTCAGTCTGACTTTACTATAAAGTCCTCACATTTAGAAGAATCAGAAACTATTGTTACTCATTTACTTACTGCTGCCTGTCAATAACACATCAGCTCCATGAGGAAGGAAGCCTCATCTGTCTTTCTCACTTGCATATTTTGAGGGCCAGCATGGTGACTGCTCAGGGGGCTCCTGGTACATGTTTGTGGGATAAATGAATGAGAGTGGTGTGATTTCTGGGGGCTCAGCTACCACAGCTGGCTGGAGAGCCCCCTAGATTGGATGACCCCAAGCTCCCTGCTTCTGTCACCATCACACCTTTGCCCAAGCCTATCCTTGCATGTAGCCAGCAGCACCCAGGGCTGGCCTGTTGGGTGGACTCACTGGAGATGGAGGTGTAGACAGCAAAGGCCCGGAGGCTGGTCATCTCCTTCCTGCGGGTCATCTCCACCCGTGTGCAGAAGATGTTCTCCCAGGCGTACAGCTTGAGCAGCTTGATGCCACGAAGCATCTCATTGGTCTGCTTCAGTCTCTCATTGGAATATTCCTGGGGGGGGTCAGTGAGTCAGAGGGGAGAGATGCCCTTGTGCCCACCCCACCCAAGAGGGAGGACTGAGTCAATGCCCTCATCTTTCACCCAGCTCTCATCCCTACAGGGATGCTCCCTGCTCTTTCCGTGAATCCCATTTCACAGATACAGAAACTGAGGCCTGCAAGTGAAATGTCCTACCCAAGGTCAATGACAGTGTGGGTGTGGAAGAGGGAACCCACTGATGTGAGGGTAGGGGAGGAAACAGACATTGAGGAAGGATGGGGAAAGGGGGCCTTTGGACACTCACCAGTGTGCTCCGCTGGGCTTGGGAGAGCTTGGTGGCCACAAAGTACTGGACCGGAGCCAATAGAATGATGACAGCTGCTCCAATTAAGGCACTGACCCCAAGAATGTAGTAAAGGAGAATCACACCCACGATGATCTGGGGGAGGGGTGGCAGGATGAGTTCTCTGACTTGGAGGCTGCCCTGCCAGGGGGCAAAATTCCCCTTCCCAGATCACTACAGTTGGATAGGCCTAGATGCCCAAGTTTCCAAAAGGTCTTGGGAGAGAGTGAGACATGGGAGGAGGTGTGACAAAGCACTCTCAGAAGGAGGGATCAACATGATGGACTCTCACAGGAGCTGAGCCGAGTGGAGCTGGGCTAGTAACTAATCGCATTACCTGTGAGACTGCCTCACTCTCAAGTCTACTTTCCTGATGGAAGGGTCAGAGCTGACACTGCACAATGAGTGTGACAGCATCTTTTGTTCTGTGTGCTGGCTACCAAGGCTGACATTTTACTCTCGCTGGAAAGAAGTGATCCCTGAACAAAGGAGCAAAATTGCAGCATCCGTGATGCAGACAAAACCAGCCCTTGGTCCAAGAGACTGTTTTTCACTCTCATGCTTCTGGTGTCTTTAATTTTTTAGTGAACCTGGCAGGTATTCTTTGATAAGAGAATTCATTGTTTCTAGCTTTATGTAAATGACTGCCTGCGTGTGAATATTTATGAGAAGTGTAAATTGTTCTCATCAGTCCCCAAAGCACCAAATGACAGTTTCTCAGGTCGTCGTTAAAGGCAGGCACCTCATTTATAAATACAGGGCATACCTAGAAGGACAGATCTGATAGCTTTCTTAGTTGAAAAAAAAAAGAAAGGGGATAAAAGTTCGCCTGGTTTGGCCCCGCACTCTCTGAGCCCTGCACAAGACGAGCATTAAGCTCCCTGCACCACCCCTAGGTGGAGTAGGTGGAGGCTCTGCAATTTCCATTAATCACAGAAAGCCTCCTGCATTAGCAGGTATCTGAGAGGTTCGGAATTGACCCGTCATCACCCGCCTCCTAGTGATTAACCGATGTTATATGCGGGCACAGATGGGCAGAGGGCTACTTTACGAGATGAACCTCCTACCTCTGCCAGCCCCAATCCATCATCCACCTGGAAAGTTCTCCCTGCATCTAGTCCATTTCCACATGAGCTGTGCTCACAAGTAGGCAATTAGGCTGTTCTGCCACTGGGGTTATGCCAGACCCTGAGAAACCTCCCAGGGCACCCCGAGTCACTAAGAAGGCACCTGTTGAGTGGGTCAGTGTCTGTACCCACACCACCTCCAAGGGACTGGCAGTGACTGGGGCAGGAGCTGGGGAAGCAGCTGCGGCTCCCGGGCTCCTCCTGATGCTTCTATGCCCCCTCCTCCCTTGTGCTTCCTAGACTCCTTGGTTCATTCCTGTCTCCCACAGTGGTTGGAATAACCCTCTCGGGGGATAATACCAGAAATCACTAATTTCGGCTGAGCAAAGCAAGTGTGAGGAATAAAAGGGCTATTCTGTCGCCTATTCACAGGTTAGAAAGCATCTACTGTAGTGGGGAGATCATAGTCCCCAGGGTCTTTGGCCCTGAGTTACAATGCAACTCTAACATTTATCAGCTGTCCAATCTTGTACAAATTACGTAACCTCTCTGAGTCTCAGTACCTTCATCTTTAAAACGGTTTGCCTACTTCACAGGACTGTTGTAAAGATGAAATGAACCTCTATGATAAGCATCCAGAATAGTGCCTGGCATGAAGTGAGAGATCAATACAAGGTGGCTAACTCCTCTTAAAAATAAAAACATCTCATAGGAGCCCTGTCACAAAGGAACCACAGAAAGGAGATATGTTGGTAATGGTGCTGTTATTGGTTCCCTATGTGGCCGTAGACCCTTGCCCTCTCTGGGCCTCAGATACACATGGAATGAGGAAACACAGGCTTCTACTATGGCTGAGTTTCTTAACTCTGATGCATCTCACGGGAGCCCATGCAGTCCCTAAAACTGTAATGCACAAAGTGTGAATAAGATTTTTTTTCTTTCTGAGAAGTAGAATTTGAAAAACTATATGTAGAAGAGTGGTTGCCTAGAGCTGGGGGCCAGGATGAGTAGTGTCTGCCAATGGGGATGAATTTCTTTCTGGGGTATGAAAATGTTCTAAATTTGTGATGGTTGCACAACTCTGCAACTATACAAAAATCCACTGAATTGTATCATTTTAAGTAGGTGAATTATATCTCAACAAAGCTGTTATTTTTTTAAGTTTATGTTACCAAAAAAAAAAAAAGATTATGAACTAGGAGAGCACTTGAAGCTCACACAGGAATGGGGCACTGGAGCTAATTGCAATATTATAAAAAGTCTCTTGTGCTTTGTGGCCAACCAGGATGCACAGAGAATCCAAGCTGTTTCCTTGCCTTGGGACTGAGATTATATCAACTCTTTTTTGAAGGGTGATACAAGAGATGGAACCTAGGGCCCTGCACATGCTAGGCAGGAGCTCTTCCACTAAGTTACCTCCCCATCTCTCAACAGTCAACAGTAACTCCTGTGTGCTGGTCAAATCTTTACGTTGCAAAGGTTACAGTCTTGATGAATTAAAAATGGAAAACCAGCCAGGTGCAGTGGTATGGTGTGCACCTATAGTCCCAGCTACTTGGGAGGCTGAGGCTGAGTTCAGGGGCTTGGGGCCAGCCTGGGCAACAGAGCAAAAGCCTACCTCAAAAAACAAATCAGA
This sequence comes from Geosciurus inauris, assembly GCA_004024805.1. Taxonomy (NCBI): domain Eukaryota; kingdom Metazoa; phylum Chordata; class Mammalia; order Rodentia; family Sciuridae; genus Geosciurus; species Geosciurus inauris. The sequence goes on from PVHX01001447.1 coordinate 16,810, forward strand.
AAACCAAATGCTTTTCATGATAAATATGCTAAGTAATTAATTAGTACAGATGAAAGTCTCTGACCCTTCCCTCATGTTGTAAGGGTCCAATTACACAAATGAGAGGGCCTGAGACAGGGCTAGCATAGGGCTGGGGTTATTAGTTACCAGCTAGTACTCTTAGCGGTGATGTACATATAACAAATACTGTAAGTACTAGCAATAACACGGCAAGTTTGGTGGATAAAATCTTACAAAACAGTTTGTTTAAGGGGACACAAAAGAAAGAACTTGTGGGTAGAAAGCTGGTGACTGCATTAGATGAGCTCTCGAGGCCTGTCTGTGCGTTTGTAGTCATTGCTCCTTGGCAGAGGGAAGCAGGGCAATCTGGGCATGTGTGTGCGGCAATGGAGACTGCATAGACAGCCATTCCTCCTGCCTACGTCATGTCTTCTCTAGCTGTGTCCCTGTGTGAGTTGCTGCTTCTGTTTTCCTTTAATATATTTTAACTCTAAGTTTTACAGGCAAGGAGGACCAATCCACCTCGCTTGAGATTAAGGTTTATGCAATTTGTATTCCAGGAATCAGTGGATTCTGATAAAGCCTCACTCTTAGCAAACACTTAGATGTTTGCTGGTGTTTCAAGTGACCACTACTGGGCACTTTGCTTGGTGTTTACCTACATTATCTAACTGAATCATCATTGCAACTACAGAGAGTAGGCACTTTCCCCATTTTATAGATGGGAAAACCAAGGCTCAGAGAGGCTAAGTATTTTCATTGCCTGTCTCACCCAAGTCCAAAACCCTTCTGCTACACTAGGCCAATCCTGTGGACCCTAAAGGCTCACTGGAAATGGGTCTGAGATTTCAGTTTCTGGCCTGGGCACCAAAGTGAAAATTCATTCCCATGACAGGTATCAGACTCCACGGAGGAACAACTACAGAGATAAGAAAGCATAGGAGGCCAGGATCAGGTAAGGAGGATTCTCCTACTAACATCTAGGAAGGATGTGTGTGCTCCTGGGCCAGTGCTGGAACATATCACAGTGGCTGTGAAACATATCACATTTTCGATTTCCAAAAATAATACACACTTATTGGAGACTTTAGAAACACATAAAGAAAACCAAAATCACTTGCAATCTCATCTTGGGGTCTTCCACTTCCTTTCTCTGGTTGACTCTGTGCAAATGTATATATATGCATATTCCAGTTTAGTAGAAAGCCTACTGCACATACTATTTTGTAACTTTTTCTTTTTATTTAACGATACATCATATTCCTACTGACTTGGGAGGCTGAGGCAGGAGGATTGCAAATTTGAGCCTCAGAAATTTAGCAACCCTATCTCACAATTAAAAAGTAAAAAGTTCTGGGGATGTAGCTCAGTGGTAAAGCACCTCTGGATTCAATCTCCAGTCCCTAAATAAATATACATCAGGATCATTTTGTAGTGTAATTAAGCACTTTGTTATAACATAACTTTTAATGTATGCAGAAATGTTCCAATTGTGATTATTCTAATAGTTTACTTAAAGTTGGCTGCAGTTTCAAATCTTAATGACACAGCCATCTCTGATTATTAAGAGATGCCTAGACACTTGCAATGTCTGAGATACTAAAGGAACTCAGGATTACACCTCATGGGGACCCAAGGGGTGAGAGATACAGGCAAATGGAATGGAAAATGGTGAGCTCTTAGAAACTGGACACATGCCAGCAGATTATGTTTTTATGTCTGGCTACCACCCTCTCTCCCCCCAAGCACACATCCAGTACCTGTACTGGCATAGCCCAGAGGTTTGGGCACAAGAAGAAAAACCACATGAGTTGGTTAGTGTCGATGGCCACCAGGTTGCAGATCTGTCCAGCAGTCATTTCCCCCATGGACAGGTTGGAGGTGGACAGGTGCATAATTTTATTATAAATCTTGGTCTAGAAGCGAGAGCAGAGTATTTCACATTCATTGTCATCACCATCCTGTTCACCAGCCCAGATGCTGCAGTTCTGGAATTTGCCAGGCTTCCCCATGCAGCCCTAGAGCAGTTCTATAAGGGGCCTGTACTCCTATTCTAGTTTTACAAACGAGGCAACTAAAGGCTCAGAGAGGTAAAGGGCTTAGTTACAGATCAAGTAAGGCAGGGAAGGCACAACGAAACCAGGATGCGGGAAGTGCCTTTCCAGCAAGCGCAGCCTTTCCCTTGAGCCATGGGACTTAATTAGCTCTTAAATCTTAAAAGCAGATCTTCGTGTCCGGCTGTACTCTTGATTTACCAGGGGCCAGTGCAGAACACATTTCAAAGCCATAAAAATGATGAAGTGGGGAGCTGCCTGCTACAACATGGCCTTCTCTACCCTGGGGCAGTGGTACACTCTGGTGTCAAGTCTGTCATTATTGAGTCTGGAAACAAACCCAGCATTCGACCTGGTGTGAGACACGACCATGAATGCTAGTCACTCCCAGCACCTTCCCTGCAGTCCAGTCACCCCAAGACCTCCATGGTACTGTCAGGGAACAGCCATGGTAAAGGTTCCCCATGAGCTCTGCACCTCACAGCTTTATGTGTTGAGTGAGTGTGTCTCCCAGAAAGATTGCAATTTTCAGGCTATGTGCTCTTGAATAAGGAAAAAGTCATTTCTGTCTTAAATGTCCTAGGGTGCCTTCTCTCTAATGCAATTCTATTGTGCATCCTGCTGTAAAGTGGACTCCCAGTCCCTAATTCATCTTTTGTGTAAACTCACGCTTTTTTTGGGGGGGTCACGTTTTCTTAAAAGAGAAACCTACTCTATGTCTTTCTGGGAGTTTATAGACATCATGGGTAAGGTTTAAAATAAGGACAATGATACTTTTGGACAAATCTATGTACTTCCTAGGTTATGTGAAATTGGGTCTTAAAGGATAATCACCTAGCTTCAATGAAGTAGGGACACAGAGTAAACTGTCAAGTAAAACACTACTGAGTAAAGGCCAGGACACATGGAATTGCACACCAACTGAGAGCTAGTATATATTTTAACAATTATATAAAATTTAGGACTTTCATTTGATAACTTTTCATGCAAAAAACAAAAAAACATGGCTATCCTTACACTCATGAAGACACAGACTCTCATCTATGAGGGTAAGTTCTCTGTAAATAATTTTCTGGAAATCTCTGATAGGAAGAAGGTTTTCTATTTTCTAATTTGTTTCCATGATGAATGCCAGTATTTTCTTTCTTATGGCATACAAATCAGTCTCTCTTATTAATGCAGAAGATTCAGTTTGATAAATACAATTACATGCTAATACATTAAGAAGCCATTTTTGGCTCTTGTAGTGTAATTGGAAAATTCTGGGCTGGTGTGATTTATGACATACAAACAGAAAATAGATTTAACCACAGAACTATCTGACCACAAAATTGGTTGCAGTTGTACAAGTCTGTATGTCACTGGAAGGGTCTGAGCAGAGGCTGGGATTTTTGGAGAGATTTTCTAAACTGAGCGACAATTTGATTCTTCCTAGCTCTAAAGTCCCATGAATCTTAGAAAGTCTTAGATTTTCCTGGGCAATTTCCACCATTCTCATATGATGACATCCCAAAGGGAAATACTCTGTTTTCTCCATGGAAATCCAGTGGAGGTGGGCAGTGCTTCCTGTATAGTTGTGCAGGTTTTCTACTCCACAACTTTAAGGACACCATTCATACAGACACTAAGATAGCTAGAGTTTGGTCCCTGATACTGTCCCCAACCCAGAATGTACCTTTCTCCTCTCAGTACCTTTTCAACAGAGTCTCTGATCCTAGCTCCCACAGTACCAATCAATGTTACTGATTCTGAAGAAAATTTTTGAAGGACTTTAAAATTTTTGAAGGATTAGGATTTTACTACAACTTCATGGAACCACTAGGTATGGCAGAATCATCTAGCTGTCTATTCTCCCCATTGCACAAAGGGAGCAAGTAGCATATATGGTCTCAGATGATTGTGTAGCTGCTATACCAGCTCTGACTGAATGTAAAAAATTAACAAATTTCTATTCTCTTTAAACTACTCTTCTAGAGGGTTCTCTATTCTAATCACTGAATCAGAATTCTAATTAAAACACTGGGGCCTCAAGAACCCTCATCATCATCATCTTCAAAGGGGCCTTGAATCCTCCCTAGCTTTGATTGATGATCCTTCCCAGCCACTCTGAGAATGAAGCCACAGAAGGCAGGACCAAAAGCCTAGACCTGGGGCTGGGATTGTGGCTCAGTGGCAGAGTGCTTGCCTAGCATGTGTGATGCACTGGGTTCCATCCTTAGCACCACATTAAAAATAATAATAAAAATAAATATATAAATAAATAAATGTGTTGTCTCCATCTACAATTAAATATATATGTATATATCTTTAAAACAAAGCCTAGACCTAAGTGACACATCAGACTGATAAGTCTCTCTCATTAGTGACCCCAGATTTAAGAGCTCAAATAGATCTTAGGTAGATCCGCTGTGTCTAACACATTTCTATTTTTGCACTCAAAGAGAGCTATCTGGTAGCAGAATGCTGGAACAGCATCCAGAGAATGATTCTGAGGTTGCATCTGCACTCAGCAGGAGAGACTGCCATGACTGACTGATGGGTGATGTCTGCCATGGTCAAGGGTGGACATCCCTGCTCTAGTCCAAGGCAGAACCAGGGCCAGAAGTACTTACTACATATCCCAGGTCCTGTCCAAGACACTTTCCACTATCCCACACTGCCTTCCTAATCATTATTTCCAAACCCCAGTGAAAGGCAACAACTACAAATTCACAGCAGAGTTACTGCTGAGAAAATAATGCAGTTCTTATTGTGAAGTGAAAAAAAACATCATCCAAGTACCTGTATTGCTCCTCTCAAGTTAATTCCAGTTTCAATGGCGACATAGTAGGATGCTTGTAGAAACGTCCTTTGCAATAGAAGGGCAAGGAACAGAAGCACGGCTAAGACGTAGGCATTAGCAAGGAACTCTTGGGATGAGACAAAATAAACCCCGAGGAATTGTGTCTGTTGGAAAAGAATGTTCAGAGGTGGTTGTCACTGCCAGCAAAATGACCCCATCAGTACATACCCCTGTGCCATCATCGCCATGATTAGTACAGGACCCCCTGTTTGCAAAGCCTTGTGCAATTATTTATGAGTGAAAAATAAGACTGAGAAGTCAACTACATATTCTGCTAACTACAGAGAGAGCAGCCTGTACCCTCCTCATCTTCCACTTGAGGGAAGGGAATGAGGCCTAGTTCTAATCTCAGATCCATAAATATGACTCTCAGCATTGTGGCCCAGGAGAGCTGACTCTGAATGGAGCAAGAATAAATAGAGCAAATCACAGAGAAGCCAAATCCAAAACTATAAGAGCAAATCCCATGATGTGTTCTCTGCTGCAGAAATGCAATCAGCAGCTGCCGTGTCCTCTACTTACCAACAGCCTGTTGTGTGGTAACTTCTGAGCAGAAAAGACCAGTGGGAAACCTGGCACTGTGATGCTCCCAGGGGACAGATGGGAACTCAGCACTTACAATAGCCTGAAAAGATCTAAGCCCCCGCAAGCCCAGCTGTGGGCTCCCAGGACCTCCTTTTAAATGGAAGCTCTTTCTCTGCACTTCTAGCAAGATTTCAGATGATAACCAGTAAAGGAAAACATTTTGCCTTTGTTTCTAAAGATACCACAGAACAACAGTGTGTCTGTTTCCAAATTCAGCATCACTAGCTCCCAGGAAAACTTTGATCTTGATAAGTCCACCCCTCTCTAGCAGACGCACATCAACATTTCCATGAAGACAGAACTGTCCCCTTTCTGAGACTCTGCCCTGAACTTTGCATGCTATTTGGAAGGGTGTGGGAGCTGCTTCAGGGTAAAGAGGATGAGAACACAGTGATGAGAAGGAGCCCAAGGGCTGAGAGAGGCAGGGCTCTCAGTGGAGAGATTCCTGGATCCAGAAATTCCTGGATCTCAGCTAAAGAGCTTCCTAATGGCAGAAAAGACCTCACTCTTGGTTTAAGAGGGGCACTCCAAACCAGCCCTCATTGCTCCCTGGAACATTCTGATCTTGCTTACAGATGTACCTTAGCTTTGAGGGATGGGGTATCTCTCTATTGGGGGCACAGGAAAAAGATACAGGGAAACCACTGAGGGATATGTGCAAGCCTCCAGACAAAGGCCCTACCGTGGATGGACCCCTCGGCTCTCTGTCCCATTTACTTATGCACCAGAGAGAAAAACAGAGATGGGAGGTAGAAGTTAGAATGACAAAAATGGGTTGGTGGCAGTAAAAGGGACCTTAAAATTAGGCCACAGAGGAGAGACTTGGTCTCACAGGGGAAGAAGGAGCAGGCGACAGGGTCAGCTGTAGAACTCCATTCTCACAATATTTCATGAGAGAGGTACCATCATCTGGCCTCATTTTGCACATGAGGATATGGAGTCTCAGCATAGTTAAACGGCTGTGCCCAGGCCCCAGGCCGGTTAGGAGAAAACACGCGAATATGAACTGGTATGATCCCAAGACACTATCAGAGACCCACTGCCTAAGCATCATCCAGCCCATTTACGCTGAGTCAATCCCTGATAAATGCCTGGCTCAGGACACCCAGGCCTGTTTAACATGCCCTGGGATTCTTCTGTCCCACCAATCCTCTGCAGAGACCCAACAACAAAACACATCATGGGCATCATCCCAAGGGAAATAATTTAACATAAGGAAATAGTTGTTTGTTTCGAAATTAGGGCAAGGGGAGATGTAAACCCCACATAAATGTCCAGCCATTGGGAATGGCTGGGGACATCATGACACTCATGGGAACACAGTGCACCCAAGACTACCCATCACCATGAGAGCTCTCGAGCAGCATGGAATGCCTTCCGCGCTACGTCATAGCAACGAAGGGACTCACAGGCTGAAGAGTGAGGGCAGGAGACGGTCAGATGAACTTGCATGTATTTGTACCTTTTAAAAAAGCAACAAATTCCCTACCTCCTCCAAAACACACATACCTTAGGCCTCCCCGCCCCAAAACAACAAATTTCTGTGGATCAAGAATTTTGTGAACCATTTAAAAGACAAATAAGATGACAATCTTGCTGCAGGTGTAAGCCATTCGGTCATGATCAGATCTATCTTTAAGGAGACAGTTTCAATGCTAAGAGTTCATCTCACTGCAGTTGGAATGAACATGAACAGTAATAACTGCTGATGAGGATGTGGGGAAGAAGGTACATGCTTACATTGTTGGTGGGACTGCAGATTGGTACACCTACTCTGGAAAGCAGTGTGGAGACTCCTCAAAAAACTAGGAAGGAAATCACCAGACGACCCAGCTATCCCATGCCTTGGTATTTATCCTGAAGAACTAAAATCAACATACTATAGCAATACAGCCACTTCAATGTTCAGAGCAGCTCAGTTCACAATAGCCAAATTATGGAATCAATTTAGATGCTTGTGAATAGATGAAAGGACCAAGAGAATGTGGTATATATACACAACAGAGTGTTACCCAGCCATGAAATAATGGCATTTGCTGGTAAATTGATGGAAATGAAGAACATCATGCTAAGTGAAATAAGAAAGACTCAGAAAATTAGGAGTCGAATGTTTTCTCTCGTATGTGGAAACTAGAGCAAAATGAGGGCAAGAAGGCAGTAGAGGAAGGGATCAGATATAAAGATACAGGGAAGATCAGTGGAGTAGAAAGAGAATGAGAGGGAGAGAGGAAGGAAGTGAAAGAGGGAAGGAAAATGGAATGAATTTAACAAAATATGTTATATTCATATATAAAGGTACCAAGGGGAATTTCACCTTTATGTATATGTAGAAGAAAGGAAGTTTAGAAGAGTAGGAAAGAGAGAATAGGGGAGGGAGGAGGGGAAGAATGCATGGAATGGGGATTGAAATCCTATTCTTTGCATGTATGATTTTGTCAAAATGATCTCAAATACTATGTATAATTATAATGCTCTAATGATTTTTTTAAATTAAAAAGAGAGAGAGACAGTTTCAAAGGGATGGAACGTGGAATAGGTAGGTTTTGATTAAGAAGTAGGAAACAGACTAGCCAAGAGGCCTGGGGTGCTGCCCAGGGAAGTCCAGTGGGAAGAGGGCCCTGGGACAATGGGTGTGAGGACATAGGTCAGCACCCTGAAGGCCCCACAGCTGGAGAGAAAAGACCAAGATCCATAGCTTGACAATTGTGGCAGATAAAAGCTCTGGAAGTTCCTATTCGTTTTGCATTTTCACAAGCTCTCAGGGAAGAAGCTATTTATTTCCAGGGGTCTCCTCAGTAGCTCAATAAATACTTTTTAAAATTAACCAATGCTTGTGATCTTTATGCTCCACGGACTTTCTATATAAGTTATTGCAAGCTTTCCCATTTGGCAGTTGAGATCTACAGAATGTAAGTGACTGCTGAAGAGCATAATGAAGATTAGTTGTAGAGGTAGGAACAGAACCCAGGACTCCCGACTCTGCGGTTCCGACCCTAGTGTCCCTGTCTGGCCAGAGGTGTGATTGAAAATGTCCCCTTCTGTGTGCTCTGGAGCTTAAAGAAAAGCAGGTCACTTGGGTTCTTGCTTTCTATTTTGGCAGGGGTCAAAAGGTGAGTTTTCCATCTGGTAAACCCTGGGGAAAAAAACCCAAAAACTATCTTTGATTACCCACAGAATATCTGACATTGTCGTCAAGACCCTGGACTTGGCCAGGCATGGTGGTGCATGCCTGTAAATCCCAGCACTTAGGGAGGCTGAGACAGGAGAATCATGAGTTCAGAGCCAGCCTCAGCAACAGCGAGGTGCTAAGCAACTCAGTGAGACCCTGTCTCTACATAAAACGCAAAATACGCCTGGGGATGTGGCTCAGTGGTCGAGTATCCCTGAGTTCAATCCCCAGTACCAAAAAAAAAAAAAAGAGTCCGGACTTGAAGGTCAGCCATGTCTGAGTTTGAATTCCGACTCATTAGATATTAGCCATTGATTGTGTCCTTAGGTAAATTCTTGTCCTCTCTGAGCCTGTTTCCTCACTTATTTGTTTTGTTTTATTTTTGTTTTTGTTTGGTACTGGAGGTTGAACTCAGGGGCACTCGATCACTGAGCCACATCCCCAGCCCTATTTTGTGTTTTATGTAGAGACAGGGTCTCACTGAGTTTCTCAGCACCTTGCCGTTGCTGAGGCTGGCTTTGAACTCACAATTCTCCTGTCTTAGCCTCCCTAAGTGCTGGGATTACAGGCTTGCACCATAGTGCCAGGCTTGTTTCCTCATTTATAAAATGAGCCCATCAAGGGTATCTACTTCAGAGAGTTTGTTGTAAGGATTAATTACCCATTGCAGAACTGATTTTCCCAGTATCTCCTGAGAGTCAAGCAGGAAGCTAGGCACACAGAGATCATTCAGCGAAGTTCCTGTCTGAACTTTTGGGAGACTTGGGATCAAGCTGGAAAGAGACACGGATGTTTTGATGTAAAAGCACAGGGTAGGATAGGGGCACAGAGAGGGAAATTTTAATTCAATCAAGAGAAGGTTTCCTGGAGGAGATGGCATTGAGCAGAGTTTTAGTGGCTGAGGGGGAGACAATGAAGTGAAGGCGTGTGCTCCAGATCAGAGCAGCAAAGAGGCAGGTTTACACAGACATCCCAAAGTCACAGCAACACCAATGCATTTAAGTCCATTAAGACACCCATAGTGATGGCCATAAATATAGCCACCCAAACAGGGATGGAAAACACACACACACACACACACACACACACACACACAGAAGAAGGAGGGAAGAAAGGCACTCTGAGGGACACAGGGAAAAACAAGAACACATATAAAACCATAAGCTGTTCCCAGGAGAGCTTGTTCAGGAACAAAATCACACACTCACAAACCTACACATTTGCCCACTGAGCTTTTTAGGCTGTTGAGGCTTTGGCCCTTAGGGCCAACCCAGACTGTTCTTTCTTTTTCTGGCTCAGCTGACAGCCCCCAGCAGGTCTGGCAGATTTCAGACACCAGCAATTCTCCATGAATCCAATTCCCTCGCCCTCCAGCCAGATCAGTGGCATCTGCGGCAAGGTGACAGATTGGGAGTGGGGGTTGGGCAGGAGAGGGGGATGGAGAGAACTAGATGATGGGCAGAGTCCAGCCTGGGTCCCAGATTTCCCTGGGGAGGGACCAGAGAAGGGAACAGCAGCAACCTGTCAGGTCTTAACAGTAACTAAAGAAGTCAGAGAGTTTCATCTGTACAGATGCCAAGAGCCAAGGGTGTCTTGCCAAACTGAGTGTCCTGGAAGTGGGGAGAGGACATGGCAGCCACTGATAAGGAATAAACAATGAGTGTCTGGTTGTGCTGACTGCAGCAGGATGGAGTCGGGCTGGGCTTCCTCACCCAGTCACTTCACCACCCAGCATGTAGCTAGGGGGCTTCCTTCTTCACAGGTTCATAAGGACCAGAAAAGCACCTGACTCTGCATTAGAGCTGCTGTGAAACAGGGAGATGAACCAAATAAGTTCAAATGACTCCTTTTCCCCATTTTCTGGGCTCAGAAGCCCAAATGAGAATCAAGCCATATCCCAGGCAATCACATCATTGAGCACTCTTTGCTGCAGATGCTGGAGAGTGTATTTACTTTCAACTCTCGTTTCTATGTCGGAAATTTGCTGATTGTATTTGAGCTTCAGGGAACAAATATTAAATCTGATAAAGCCTGCTGCCATTGAGGCAGGGCCATCTGTCCTAGGGATTTATGTGTTGATAAGGAAGTGGGACAAGAGCATTCCACTGAGAGGGCAATAAATCCCAGGGTTTGCGTATAAACAAAGAGAAAAAGAGATGGCAAAGGAAAGCCTCAGATGAACTGAAAGTCTAAGTGCTGTCCTCACCATCCCTGGAAATCCCGCCACGGCACTCCCTCCTTTAAAGAATTCTCCAAGGGTTTTAGGAAACACTGGAAGAAAGAGGATGATGTGAACAAGCTGATAAGGGCTCTGGCCCTTGTGATTTTCCCTCCTATATTAACAACTGGCTTCATGTAGCTGCAGGATTGTCAATGTAGAGTATTCTGGGGTTGCTTATGGTCAGACGAAAGCTGACATTTCTGTGGATAAGAAAAGTGACCACTCCCCTTTCTTTTTTTGGGCCAAGTAAAGACCAGAGGTTCAAAAGGCCAAAAAAGGCCTCAAAATCCATCAAAGCTTAAGTAAGCAAAAAGAATTCTCACATCAAATAAGGAATTTCCCCATCTGTCCAACTCCTGTCAAGGCCCCATCCAAATACCTCTCCTCTGTGAAGCTGTCCATGACCACTGCTGAACTAGTCACTCCCTCTTTGCACAGTTTCCCACGTATTCCTCCAAACAGTCATATGTGACACACAGCATGAAAATATTTTATTCAGATTTCTCTCTCCCTCACTGGATATCATGATCCTTGAGGCCAAAGGTGATGGTTGGACGATAATAGTCAATTTAGTATCTTGGTTGAAAGTGTCTAGACTATGGAGTGAATAAGTCTTAGATTCAAATCTTGACTCTCTTACTCACTAGCTGAAAGATCCTGGGGAAAGCTACTTAATATCTCTAAATCTCAAGTTTCTGATCTGTAAAATGGAGATAAGAATACATAGCTCATGAATATGTTTATAGGAATTATATCTCAATACATCTGTTATTTAAAAAAAGAAAACTAAAGCCAGCCTCAGCAATAGCGAGGCGCTAAGCAACTCAGTGAGACCCTGTCTCTACATAAAACACAAAATAGGGCTGGGGATGTGGCTCAGTGGTCGAGTACCCCTGAGTTCAATCCCCAGTACCAAAAAAAAAAAAAAAAAAAAAAAAGAAAACTAAAAAGACCAAAGGGTTCTTTTAGAGATTTAATGAGATAACACATGGGTGACCCCGGTGCATAGTCAGATGTGTACCAAGTGGCCATTAAGTGGCTGTTACTGTTATTAACAGTCCTTGTCCTAACCAGTGCTTTCACATTCTCACAGCCCCAGCTAGGTCTGGTACACAGTAGCATTCAATAAATATTTGCTAAATAAATCAGACAGACTTGGCACATCTCATATATCTAACCAAAAATGCTCAGCTGACTAATTATATCTCCAGAAAAATTAATATACACCTCCTGAGGATTAACTGCTATCTGCAAGTTTAGCACTAGCTAGTGAGATAAATTAACATTATACAAGGAGTGTTTTAAATTATTAAAAGCCCTACTTACTAATTCTCTTCATCACTTTTGGACTGTCTGGGTTAAAATGTAATAACGACTTCTTCACTGAGAAAAGAAAAAAAAAAACCCTGAGTCTTATAAGGGGTGAGAAGTTTTCCATTTTGTGGTCATCAAAACCTAAGTGGCTGCAAAGAATAAAGTATCCCTCAGCTCCTAAAGTGACCACTATTGCCCCAAGCAGGAAAAATAACTCCCAGAAAAAAAAATTTCCCCTCTTTTGTCCAAAATATTTCAGTTTGTAGCATCTTTAGGGATGGAAAGACCACTGGACGTCATCTAGTCTACTGGGTTTAAAGTATGCTTAAGCAATGGAATCCTTTTGTTAAAAAGAAGCTTTAAGGAGAAAGTCCAAAATTCTAATAAAACTGGGGGAACTTTGAATGAAATTTGGAGTTCAGGATAAAAAGTCCCACCCATGAAGGCTTCCTACATCCTTCTTCTCTGACAGCAGTCTCCACGATGCTCCTGCAGAACCACAAGAGCTAGGGGATGCACATGGAAGAAGACAGAGCCTTGAAAACTTCTTCTAAGTCTGTTAGGAAGACCAGGACATAACAAACCACAGGAGCTCTAGACCCGGGGCAAACACATACACTTCCGTAACTTTCTGATTGACTGCGTAGGAGGAGCACGTTAGGGCAATGATGGTGGGGTGAGCAGAGCCAGGTGTCGTACAATTCTTGGGGCACAAGCTTGCCTCTTGGCATCTGGGTTGACCAGACACAAATATCCTCTGCAAGGGGATGCTGTTGAGGGCTTTGTGCACATGTGTGAAGCCCTGGGTCATACACAATGGCTTCTTGCAATCTCATGCACAGCTGTGTAGACAGTTGGAGGACAGACACAACTTCTAAAGGGTGCCCTATCCTATCCCAGGGGCAGCCTACCTTGGGCTGGAAGACATGGTTCTCCTTCCCAAGGTGGTCCACAATCCCAAAGATGCACAGTGGCCCAGCAAAGCCCAGCAAGTCAGCCAAGATACGGAAAGTGCTGCTCAGGACCAGGCGCCTCCCGAAGGCATGGCAGAGTGCTCGCCAGATGGCCCGGGCGCCCTGGGTGCTCTGTGTGTCCTTCCGCTGCCCAGAGAGATCCATGGCCAGATCAGAGTGGCTGAAGACTCATTAATGACACAACCAAGCCTCCCAGAATTCCCCTGGTCCCTGATGCCTGGGAAAATCCAATGGCTACATTCTCTGCAAACAGGTAAGCTCCAGGAAATCATGGAATCACTAAGTGCATGACTGGGTGGGTCCTATCAATGCCAACATGGTCTTGGTAGAGAAACTGAGGTCAGAGGATCGATCAAGATCACACAGCTGATTGGGAACTCTCTGGTGAGGACATGGCACGTGTCACATTCATTCATCACCACCCACCACCATGCTTGCCTTGGTATCCCCATTGGTGCCAGGGTGGAGGCAGTACAGGATCACTGGACTGGGAGTCAGGAGACTGATTCTGACACCTACCAGCTGTGGGTCAGCTCTGGGCAGGTCATAGCCTTTGTCAGGGCCTCAGCTTCCTCCTCATTGATTTAGGGAGACCTCAGGCCAATGCTCCACTGTCCCTACTGGATGAAAATCCCCACCCTTGCAGTCAGTGTACTCCAGAGGGAGAAGCAGGGGCCATAGGGAGTCCACTGGGGTCACTTCCCATACTAGGCCTCAGTTTTTCTATCCACAATGAGGATGTTGAACCAGATGACCTAACTAAACTGTAAGGGCCAGTCCAATTGGTTTTTCCCTGCTTAACTGTGAGTCAGAACAAGCCTCTCCCTCTCACTGGACCTCAGTTTCCCCACCTGTCCTACCAGGGATTTGACCTGATGCTTTCTGAGGTCCCTGTCTGTCACTCTAAACTGGAGAGTAGGGAATGGGTGGTGTGGCTACATCCCACTGACCGCCTGGGCATCAAAGGCCTCGCAGAGCCGTCGGTAGTTGGTGAGGGCCCTCATGGCAATGGGCAGTTTCCCGATGGCTCGCAGGTCGATGGGCTTCTTGTGGGCTGTCTTGATGAAGGCATTCATCCACCAGTAGGTGCCCTTGGACAAAAGGTTCACGAACGGCTGCAGGAAGCGCACCCCCAGATCCTGCAGGTCCTCAGGGGGCTTTACCTCCCTTGGTGTCTTGAAGAAGATGTATCTCTATGGGGCACATGGCCATGAGGGGTGGGTAAGTGCAGCTCCTCACCATCCCCCACTTTATCAGGGCTGTGACATCCCACATTTGACTTCTAATAGCCACAGCCATCTCTGGCCTGTGAATATTGTCAGAAGGATCCCCTCAACACCTCTGGGCCACTGAAGCCAGGGCCTTCTCACTTTGTAGCTATTCACTGAGGTCCACTCTGAATCCCTTTGTCTGGGCTGGCCTGGGTCTAAGCTGGGTTGGGGAAGAACAAGAGTCTCCCATATACTGTCTTTCCCACAGATCTGAGGACACCGTGGTGTTTCATGTGGAGCTTACAGCACTTGAAGTCATGCAGAGCTGGTGCCAGTCTTTCCTCTTCCACATACTAGCAAGGTATTTTTGGACTGGCCTCATCTACAGTGTTTCCCTGCCTCTACTTGAATCCCAGAGTTGCTGTGAGGGTCAGACCGAGGGTGGGAATGTAAGGGGCTTTGTATCCTGTGGATCACCAACCAAGAGCAAAAGAACTAGAGAAATGAAAATTAAAGTAGCATTTCAGACTCATGGGAAAGTCCATATTAGGAAGGGCCACCACCCTGATTGGCAACTGGATGGTGGGGAAAGGGTATTTGTATTCATTGCAGTTGGACTGCAGACTTTCTGGATGGGCAATCTGCAATATTGATTAAAATTAAAAATACACAGACCCTTGGACCCGGCAATTCCACTCCTTGGACACTTTCCCATAGAAATAAAAGCAACAATACATAAAGATATAAGTATTTCAATACACCATTGTTTGTGAAGGCAAGAACTTGGCAACAAAGTGAAAGTCTATCAGTAGGGTGAAAGCTGAATAAATTACAGCTCATCTACATGATGGTCTGTTGTGCAGCCATTAAGAGAATGGAACTGGCTGTATCAAGTGGCTTAGAAGGAATCTTAAGTGATATATGTTGGGTGAGAAAAGCATGATGCAAAAAAAAGTCGTATAATAGGATGCCCTTTTTATAAAATAAAGGGGAAAAACATATATTTTGTACATGTGGAGCAAAACAACTCTGAATAGATATTTATTTAGATGGATGTGGGGTATTAATAAAACCACAGTATGGAAAAAAACTAAGTTGTTCCCCTGAGCTACTGGGGAAGGTGGGGACAGGGGCAGGGGGAGGGAGAAGGTTGGAGTCTGAGGTGGAGAAGAGAGAAGGAAGAGGGTGGGAAGACACAGGAGAACAAAACACAAGACATGTGCGCTGTCACGGCTACCCATTCATACATATGTATGACTTTATGAATACATTTAAGCACTAACACCCCTGAGATAAAGAAACTGGGAGAAGTCAGTGCAGGAAGCATTTTTTTTTTCCTCTCTGTGGGAGTCAACCCCATTCTCCAACCTCAGCTAACCATGGCCTCACCCCTCACCCCTTGGGGAGCCAGGAGTAGAAGGACTGGGTCGATGGAAAGGCTCTCCTGTCACCTCTCCCCCCAGCCTCCCTTCCCTTTGGGAGCAGCTGAATTAAGCTGGCTTCTTCTCAGGCTTGGCTGAGCTACAGGGTGGGGGCTAAACCCAGGGGTCCCACAGTGGTTAGACCCCCACCCCCTTCCCACCCTGGCCCAGGTGTGTCCTCTGGTGGCTTGCTTACCCTCACTCTGATGACATTGAGCTCCACAAGAAGCAGCATCCCATACAGGATCACCAGCAGCCCTGTGAGGCAGAAGCGCAGCTGCGAGAAGCCAATGGCATGGTCATAGAACTTGACAAACTTGATGGTCTTGGTGATGAAGGCCAAGGTCCAGTAGATGAGCAGGGCTAACAAGGAGAGACAGGACAACATGGAGGACGTATGTGCAAGTTCACATGTATGAGCGCACATGTGTGCCAGTGTGTGGGAGAGGAGTGAAAACGGTGTGTCAGGGAGGCAGGGGTGTGCGTGCACACAGTTCTGATTAGGGAATGTGCCTGTAGACTATACCGGAGTGTGTCCCTTTGACATGAGGTACATACATTATGACATTCATAACAAGCAATGTTCAAAACCATGAATGAGGAGGGGCTGGGGCTGTAGCTCAGTAGTAGAGCGCTTGCCTAGCATGCTTGAGGCACCGAGTTCGATCCTCAGCACCACATATAAATAATAAATGAATAAAATAAAGATTCATCAACAACTAAAAAATATTTTTAAAAAACCCACGAATGATGTCATAAGTCAAACTAGTCAGACAAATCTCCCTTAAATAATGAGAAGAATAGGAAAATTATTCATTAAATTTAACTATGGTACAGACGCTGTGCCAAGTGAGCACTTTAAACACATGATCTCATTTATTTCTCACAATAATCCTGTAAGGAAAGCATTGCTGTTACCTCCAATTTATCAAAGGAACTGAGACTCAGAAAGGTTAGGTAACTGATCCAAGGTCACAAAGCCATTAAGTGACAGAGCTAGTCTAACACCAGAGGACATGCATATATGCTCCCTGCTGTAATGACCTCCTTGTGGAATTTTCAAGCTAGGGAGATCTTATAGGTCATTCAATTCTACCTGTTTGCTTTGAAAATGAGGAATCTGAGGCCCAGAGAGAGGAGGTGACTGGTGCAAGCTTGCTGTCTACTCCTGGCAGAGAGAGAGTGAGGGCCCAGATCCCTGTCCTCACTGTTTAGAGCCCACTACAGGATAATGCTCCTTGGGGAGCCTGGGAAGTAGGGGACACAGAAGAAAATGAGTCACAGTCCTGCGAGGCAGTGCAGCAGAATGGTTAGAAGTCTGCAGCCAGATATGCATGGGTTTAGGTCCTGTGGCATAACTGCTGTGTGGCCTTGAAGTAGATATCAACCCCTCCAGGCCTCCATTTCCTCATCCATTAAATGGGGATAATAATAGTACCATTTCGAAGGCTGTTTGAGCAACATAAGGGCTCAAACTCGAAGGCTGTAAGAGCAACTGTTTTAGCACAGTGAGCCTGGTACATAATGGTGCTCTTTGGACATCAGCTGTTGACATTTTTATTACCTTCAGATTTCAGATTTGGGGCAAAGTGAGCATCAGAAGCTATTAGTGGAGCTTCTCTTGAGAGGCCCTGCAGTGAGAAAAGGAGACCTGCAGCCTGCTCACCATCCCAGGGATGCCGGGCCAGCTCCTGGGGATGAAAGCTGAGATCTGTCTAGTCTTACCCTGGGCTGAGAAGCAGGTCATGATGTTGGGTCCCATAGCATGACCAGGGTTCAACATGCCCAGAGGGACTGATGCTGTCCAGGTCCCTGGGTGAGGGCATGAGGACAGTAGGGCAGAACCTCTCAAGGCTGCAATGGTGTCTCCCAAAGCTTGGTCTGGACTCCATGTCCCAAGGAATCCACAGCAGGAGGCCACCCCTGCCTCCATGACTCCACTCTCCCAACAAATTCTTTCTCAGGCATCAGGACCTCTTAGCCTTTAGTGAAGGCTGCCAAGTAGGGCTGAGACTTGAAAACGTGCCTCAGGTGGTCTTGCCCTGACATTTAATAGATGTGGTCCAGTTTGATCTTCATAACAACCCCACGGCTTAGGTAGAATTGCTGTTTGCCCAGATGAGGAAAGTGAGGCTCCAAGAGCCGGAATGTCTCATGCAAGAGGGGGTCAGTGGTGCACCCAAGACCAGGCCCAGGGTTATGTCCACAGTCCTGTCCTGCAGTGCCAAGCCCTCACCCTATTGCCACACACAGCAGCACTCAGCAAATGCTTACTGCTTGATTGAGAAAAGAGGGAAAATGCTCAGGAGAAAGAGGCATGAGGCGGTCGGCTTCCTCTCTCTCGGCTCTGCACCACCTCCCACTGAGTTCAGTCAGTTTTACTTCTAAATACCTGAATCTACCCATTGCTGTCCATCCCAGGCCACCATCGTGTCTCTTCTGGATCACCTCAAGAGCCTCCTCTCTGGTTCCCCCACTTCCCCTCCTCCAATTTGGCCTCCATAAAGCAATAAACATGGTCCCGTTGAAAATACCTCAATGCACCCATGTTCACAGCAACATTACTCACAATAGTCAAGAAGTGGAAGCAACCCAAATGCACATTGACAGATGAATGGATATCAAGATGTGGTACCTCCATAAGATGGGATATCATTAGCTTTTGAAAGGCAGAAAATTATCACAGATGCTACAACACGAACAGACCTGGAGTATCTTATACTAAGTGAAATAAGCTGATCACAAAAGGATAAATAGTGCATGAGTTAGATGAGTTCCTGGAGTAGTCACATTTACAAACACAAAAAGTAGAAGGGTGGTTGCCCAAGGCTCAGGTGAGGCAGGAATGAGGAACTGTTTGTTGTTTAATGAGTACAGAATTTCAGTTTGGGAAGGTGAAAAACATTCTGGGGATGGATGATGGATGATGGTGATATGAGTCAAACAACACGGAAGTACTTAATGCCACAGAACTGTACTCTTAACAGTGACTAAAATGGTAAATTTGATGTTATGCATATGGTAATAACCCCCCCTCCCACACACACTACTCTGAATGGACTCCCACTGCTCTTCCAACAAGGACCACATCAGTGGTGTAGCCTTCGAGGCCCTGCCTGGTGTAGGCCTCCCCTGCAGCTCCAGGCTTCAAAATTCAGCTCACTTCTGTTCTCTACTCCAACCACTTTTTTTCTTCCAGATTCTCTAATGGGCTTTGTTTATAGAGCCTCAAGGCCTTTGCCCATGCTGTTGCCGCTGCCTGAAGCGCTGAAGAGTTCCTAAGTCCAGCTCTCAGCTCATGCATGTCTTTTCCCATTGAAATTTTCCTTGGCCTCATCTGGAGTCTCAGGACAATGGTTCTTTCATGGAATAACATGTGCCATATCATGGTTCACTTTTCTATGGGATTCCGGACCTATGACCAGACTTCAACTCCTCAGAGGATTGGTTATTTCCCTAATATCTACTGCCTCACACCTGCAGCTCATAGGTGCTTTCCCTTCATTTTTCTGCCTCTGTGGAGCCTCTTTTCAGGTATAGCCAAACTCCAACAAGGGGGTTAAGGGAGAAAGTCCTAGTTCCTTGGGAAGGGATTGATGCATCCATGAGTGGCAATTTGTGCTTCAAAGAGACAGCATCATGTGCTTGCTGGAGAAGGAGAAAATGAACTCACCAGATGCTGAGAGTGTATTTCCAGGGGGCACCAGTCAGCCAGGCCCTGGTGGTTAATGCAGGGCTCTCTGTAGATGAGAGACTGCTTCAGAAACTGGAGCAAGGGGCTCTCTGAATCTTCTTAACCTACTGCCCCAAGTCCCCATCCACACTCACATGGAGGTCTTGTGGTGATCATGCGATGGAGCTCAGATCCCACCTTACACAGGAAGGGGGCCCTATGACTAGCTCAGGAAACACCTCTGCCTCCCAGTGACACAGTAATGTCACTGGTTTAGCATAGAGTATTCTGGACTCCAATGTTTATTAAATACTGTGATTCCTAAAAATCAGTCTGACTTAATGACACACCATCCAACTGACAGATGTGCAGCCCTAGTCTTCGATATATAGACTGAGCCCACACAGAAGCAGACCTTTGGCTTTGTAAGTTTAGCCCAAAGAACACAGCCTGAGGATCAGAAACAGGAGGCCATGTGGATGCCAAGCTGCAGCTGCACCATCTGATTATCTGGGTAAACTGGTGCCAGTCACTTAACCTCTGAGCCTCAATGTTCTGATCTGTAAAGGGGAAATAGAAACGGGACCTACCTCATAGAGTTGTAAAGATTAAATGAGTTAATAGACACCAAATGCTTAGGAAAGAGCCTGGCATACGGTAAGTACTCAATGAGTGTCTGCTGGTATTAATTTTAACTGCTCTGCGTTTCACGTCTGCCTGTGTAACATAGGGATGCTAATGGCATCAATGGAGCAGAGGTAGAAATGAAGGGAGATAGGCATGCACGGAGCAGCACAGAGGCCCACCCACGGTGCACACTTGTTAAAGTCCAGCAGTCACTGTGGAGT
Organism: Geosciurus inauris; assembly: GCA_004024805.1. NCBI lineage: Eukaryota > Metazoa > Chordata > Mammalia > Rodentia > Sciuridae > Geosciurus > Geosciurus inauris. Next base: position 37,122 of record PVHX01001447.1, read on the forward strand.
TAGAAGTTGCAAGAGGGCCCTGCTTCCTGAGTCTCCAAGTACTGGCAAACCTCAGGCTCTGGTCCTGGAGCCTTTCTCTTCTCTCTCCAGATGACTTCATCCAGGCTCAAGCATTAGATGCCATCCATAGACCCCTCCCATGGCTGAATGTATCTCCTGCTGTGACCTCCCTCTGAATACCAACTCTTTGATCCAACCACCCACTCGACCCTGGAGCTGGCTGTCTCAGAGACACGATAAACTCAACATGCCCCAAACACAAAACCTGATCCTTGCCCAACTCCCAACTCCTTCTCCTGTACCATATTGGTTATTAGCATCACCATCACCAGGAGCTCAGGCTCAAATCCTGGGAGTTTCCCTTGCTCCTTTCCCAGCCCCTGACCTCACCTCCTTCACTCTTGCTCCTGCCCATGGGGCTGTGCCCACACTGGCCTCTTTGCCAAGTTTGTTCTTATGAGAAGGCCTTTGTGCTTGCTGTTCCCCTGCATGGAACACTTTCCCTGAAATACATACAAGCTATTACTTTTAGCAGAGCTTCCTTGACCACCCTTTGTAGACAGCAATGCTGCCATCACTCTCCACCTTTACTGAGCTTGATTTTCTTCACAGTACTGCCATCACCTATTTGTTCATTACTGTCTTTGCCTGTCTCTGTCATCAGACTGTAAGCTCCGTGAAGGCAGAGATCTTTTCTTTTTTATTTCTGAATCTCTGACACCCAGAACAGTGCCTGGCACACAAGAAGTCCTCAGTAAAAAATTATCTGAGGGAATAAATGAAGGTGCCCCCTCCCCTACCGATCAGTAGCTTGGGGAAGTTAGAGGTCTCGATGTTGTGATAGTAGACCACGGAGGTGACAGCAGCCATGAACGCCATCCCAGCTGGCATGTACAGGTGGAGATGGCGGGATTCCGTCACCCTGAGATGGGGGAGAGAGAGAAAGAGAAGGAGTGAGAGGATGTGGATGTGGTGAATATTCCAGTAGAGAACCCAGGCCTTGTGCTTATGTTCAGCACACAGTAGGGCCTCAGATCATGACCACAGCTCCACTTCATATTCTGGCAGTTCTGTCCAGCAAATACCCCAAGCAGCCATTAGCTGAGAGACCCAGGAGTACAGAAGCGATGCTGTGAGGACTCAGTGGTCAAGCCTTGGGATTCACAACTCCCTCTCCTTGGGTTCATGCTGTGGAACGTGGCACTGGGAAGCCAGCTTTGGCAATGGCCACTGCGAAGCCTGGAACCACTCCCTCGGAGTGAACACAGTTGAGTCCCTGTCCCTAGGGTCCTGTGGGCAGCACAGGGGCCTGTGCATCCCAGCTCACTTAGCATCAGCTCCATTTAACATGAGTGACACAGGTCAGCACTGGTGGTGTGATGACACTGACGAGTGTCAATATTTGTTGGGCATTTACCCTGTGCTAGGCATGGTTCAGCACTTGATGGCCATTAGCTCATGTAATCTTTGTAAAAACCCCATGAAGTGAGCACTCTTTTTTTTTTTTTTTTTGGTACTGGGGATTGAACTCAGGGTACTCAACCACTGAGCCACATCTCCAGCCCTATTTTGTGTTTTATATAGAGACAGGGTCTCACTGAGTTGCTTAGCGCCTCGCCATTGCTGAGGCTGGCTTTAAACTCACAATTCTCCTGTCTCAGCCTCCCTAAGTGCTGGGATTACAGGTGTGCACCACTGTGCCTGGGTGTTGTGGACACTCTTTGTCTCTCCATTTTATAGTTGAAAAAACTGAGGCATAGAGAAGCAAAAGACATCTAAGGTCACTGTTTTTGTTGCCTCCCTTGGGATGGGGAACAGGGCAGTCAATACCAGTTTATGCCTTCCCCACTTCAACTCACAAAGGCCTCTGGGGTGGGGGCTCAGGCCTGGTGATAACCCACAAGGACCCAGAGCCTTCTCCCAAACCTTAGTCTTCCCCAAGACTGGAGAGGAGGGTCACCTTTAGTTGGTTTGATTGTGCTCTTCTGTGGATGATAAAACCCACTCTGCTCAGCCTGGCACCAAAGGCCCAGGTGATGTGGCTTCTAGATGCTTTTCCAGCACTGCCGGAGCCTCCTCTTTCTGCTCCAGCTGTGTTGGGACCCTCTTCTTTCCCAGAGGACCTGCTTCAGCCTAGTGCCTCAGGGGTGCCCTTACTTGCACTGTTTCTTTAACCCAGTGTGCCAAAGGCCCCTGCCCTGGAGAAGCTGGCATCAGGAGGAGGCCACCATGACCAGAGTTTCTGTCTGACTCAGCAGTCTTGTCTAACCAAACTAAGTTTGAAGACCACTGCCTTAACTAGCCTCCACTCCCACTTGTGCCCTCAATTTCCAGACAGGTCTGAAGACCCAGGCTGGAATGGATAGGTGATAACAGAGGGGAGGGCCTGCAACTTCTACTGTCTGTCCCTTTTCTGTGTCCCTCCATCACATTTGCCTGCTCAGGAGTGTGGGCCCATAAAGACAGGAGATAACCAGCTCAGGAGCTGATCGGTGTCCTGGGGAGATGGCCATTTGCATTAGACTGGTTTGGGGTACAGAGACACACGTAGGAGGGGCTCTTGATAACCCACAGGAGGGAGTCCTCAGACTGATTCTTTCCAGTTTCCCATGTTCTAGTATCTGCCCAGGGCTCTGTCACTCTGGGCTCTGTAGCCTGTCCGTTCTTTATTTTCATCCTCTACACTCTTTGGAAGCAGGTAAGCCAGGGGTTGTGATGTTTTCACTGGAAGAGAAAGAGAGGCTCAGAAAGGCTGGATGACTTGCCAAAGTCCCACAGCTGGTACAGAGCAGAAGACCCAGGTTTTCCTTCTTCACGGGCAGGGTGCTTTCTTGGTCACACTGGCTAATAAAAATCCCTTGAGTATTTCTGAACTAAGGGCCACAAGGCATCCCTCCTGTCTGTAGCATTTATGCTGCACTGGAAAGTGTGCTGGGGGTGGAGATGGCAGGCAGCCTTGTCACGGGCTACTTAGGTAGCAGTATGCAGTGTGCCCTATGGTCTTCTTGCTGGTTTGGGGAGTTTGATCATCAGGAGGAGCTGCTGCCCCAAAGGCAAGCAGGTATCACAGACATCAGTGCTGGTGCCTGGATGCATGGATACTTGGTGGGGCTGTGTGTGTGTGAGTGGGGGCTCCAGGTCAGCTGCAGGAACCAGGCAGGGCTGGCAGAAGTCAAGTCTGAGCATAACCTGATTTCAGCTCAAAGGGGCTGGACCTCAGATACCCAAGCCAAATATCCCTCCCGGAACCACTCTCTCACCAGGCAGCCACTATGACTTGCAGACTCTTCCATTCTGCCTTAGTGAGATGACTGCTCCATCACCATTGACATACTATTTCCAGCTGCAGTTATCTCTCACCTAGACTACTGCAATCACCTCCCAACACTGTTTCCACCTCTAGCCTTTCCCCACCTCCAACCTGCCCTGGACAGCCCTTGGGCTTCCACCTAAAAGTGCTCTACTGATGACATTCCTCTTCTGCTCAAATGACTGATCAAATCCAACCCAAACAGGCAGTGTGGGTTTTGAAGCCCTTCCAAGATACCCAGCCCTGTTTCCAAGTCTCAGCCTCTGTCACTCCCTTGTATGTGTTCAATGCCTAGCCCCTCATCACTCCCCACACCTACCTGTTTTCCCTACTCGGTCCCACTTGCTTCTAGTCTCTAGCTCAAAGACCTTCTGTCCATGCCCTCTGGGCTTTGACCTCTGCTACAGCACAGGTGGCTTTGCTCTTCCTCCCTCATCCCCAGCACAGCTGCTCTCCCTCCCCTTTATTCCTCTGCCTGTGGGACCCTAGTGATCTTTCCAGGCTCAGCTCCAAAGCCCCTCAACCACAGAGCTTGCCCAACAGTGCCTTCCCCACTCCTCTCAGAGTATGTACTTGAAACATAATTGTATTTATTCTTCTAAGGACTTAAAAAATGTTTATGGAGACTTCATGTGCCTTGCACTGTGAATACAAAGATGAATAAGAACCAGATTCTAACCCAGAGGCCTTTCTGACTCAGGAGATGGTTTCGTAGCTAGGTATAAACTTCAACATACAGTATGATCTGTGCAGTAGCTAAGTGTGAAGCATAGAATGTGAAGAAAAGTGGGTGCAGGAAGAAGGCTATTGGGAATGAGGTGAGAGACAGGTGGGGCTGGACTGTGACAACCTGGATACCCAGGAATTGCAATCTTTAGAACAACTAAAAAACAAGGAAAGATCTTAAGAAAGAGTGAGTGACATGCTTAGTCTCCCCCACCCGGCCTGAAGAAGCTTGTGGAAGCTTGTGTAAGAGGTCCGGTATCTTTTACAGGAGTTGGGGCATTGTAATAGGCTCTAGCATTATTTCACTAAGTCTTGATATGCAGATCTCTGTTCCCTCTGCTCTCCAGGATTGAGGGCAGGGCCTGGGTCTCATGTGTGTGTAGCCTGGCACAGAAATTCTGGCACACTTTATGCTGAGTAAAGAGTTGCTAGATTTAATAGCAAATGGTACTGGTTCATGGAAGGCAGGTGAGGTGGGGTCTCCTGGGCCTTTCCAGAGCACCCTGAAGCAGATCCACTTCCCTGAGTCCACAGTCACTCACCCATCAGACAGGATGCCCTCTGCAATCTCACACACCAGTACAAAGAGCAGCATGAAGGTCAGGATCCAGCGCAGATTGTGCCCTGGGAAATGGAGCCATGTGCTGTGGTGGATATGCACCTTGGAGCTCTGACTGCCCCATCCTGCAGGGAGAGACAGTAAAAGGTAAGAAGTCTGGCCCATCTGAAAAAGGGTGTATGAACCCCACCAGGGTTCTTGGGCACTTGGTTCACGGTGGGGGTGAGATGCACATCAATACGCCTGTGCACGAGGGGTCCCAAGGCTGGTACTCATGAACTAAATGTGCAAGCATGAAGCCTGGACCACAGCAGGCTGATTCAGGTACCCATTTTATATGTTGGCCTCTTGTGTGACAGGTCATGGGGTCAAGAACAAAAGTGTAAATGCCATTTCTTTTTTATTTTTGATACAGATATGAGCAAGTATTGCATGTTTGTTTCCTATTTTTTAATTGTTTATCTTTGTCAATAACTAGCAACTTGCTTCTGCAACAACTTCTTTTTAATTTTGTGGCCATCTTTCCTTTCTTCGTCAAAGCTGTACATGAATTTTAAGATTTGCTATTCTTAAAGTGAATGAACACGTTCTGGGGAAGGAGGGGACACTCTCTGTGTTAACAAAGCTGTCTGCCCTAGGAGATTCAAGATCTCGTAGAGATAAAGGAGACCAGAGTGAAGAAGCACTCAAGGTTTGCCCGAGCAGTGGCGCCCAACTTTGCATACCAATTTTAAGCAATCACGCAGGGGGCCGCCGGGGTCGCTGCGAGTCTCGAGTAGGAGCTGCTTGGCACTGAGCTGGAGAAGTTGCACTCCGGAGACACGCGCCCTGGATGGGGATCCAAGTCCCTAGCTCCCGCCTCTCCTAACCCCAGGCTCGGTGAGCCCCAGGACTGTCAGAGGCTACCGACCACTGTCGGGCCCAGCCTTGGTGAAGCGCTGGGGCTCGCTGGGGCCTCCATTCCGGTCTCGGAAGCGCAGCCTGTTCTCCTCCCAGGGCCCAGCTGTGGCTGACAGGGAGCATGCCTTGGGGGATGGGTGACCCGGCTTTCTACACTGCACCGCTAAGGGTGCAGCGGACCCCCTCCCGACCTTCCTTCCCTACCGAAGACCTCTGCTTTGCCCTTTCTCCATCCCAGGTTTGGCCCTGCAGAGGCAAAACTTGGGGATTCCCGGGGTCAGGAAAAGTCCGCAGTGTTTGGCGCGGGTTCGGGGACACACCAGGAGGTGAAGGGATGAGCGGATGTGCCAGTGTCGGGACAGAGAACAGGGGACCCCAGGAGAGAGGTGAGCGGCAGTCGCAGGACCACAAGGGGACGCGGGTGGTGCGGCACACAGCGCCTCCTTCTCCGCCTCCCCTTTTCTCCCCTCCCCTCTTCCGCCGCTCGCCGCGCGAGCTCACCGATGAAGAGGATGGGGAAGGTGATGAAGAGCAGGAAGACATGCGGCACGACGTTGAGTGCATCCACGAAGCAGCCGTTGTTGAGGACGCCTTGGTCCACCCGGTAGGCGGCCGAGTGGTTCTCGCTGCCGCAGAAGGCCAGGGGCATGGCGGCGCGGGTGCGGGCTCGGGCTCCGGCTGGCTCCGCGCGCCTCCAGCGCCTCAGTCCCTCGCAGCTCCGCCGCCCCGCCAGCCGTCAGCACCCCCTCCGCCCACAGCGGGCCCCGCCCCGCCTCGCCGGCGCTCCCTCCCCCCACCGCCCGGCTCCGCCGCCGCGGGGCCGGGGCAGCACCGAGCCCCACAGCCCCGCCGCACCCTTGCTGGCGGTCCCACTGAGTCGGTCCGCGCGCCCAGACGTGTGCGGGGGTCCCTTCGTGAATGCCCCTTTGCGCGCGTGCGCTGGGGGAGAGAGGCAGGGCAGGCGGGTGGGGCACGCTCACGTTTGAGCGGGAGTGTGGGGGATGCAGAAGACAAGAGGAGGGTCCTTGTGGGCGGCGAGAGCGTGAGATCGGGGTCCCGAGGGTAAACTCACCTGAGAATGGCTCGAATGGATGTAGCGAGATCCGAGGGACTTGGTGGGGACGGAGTGGCGCATGTCCCCACACTGTGTGGATGAGAAAAGCTGTGAAGAACTTAGGGGGGCGCTTGGAAATTTTCAAAAATGGTCCTAGGCTCTTGGTCTTGAAGGTACTTTACAGCCTGTCCAAGGCTTTTCCACAGGGATCTCTCAACACTCCTGCTAACTAGTTATAATAGCTTCCATTTTTCTGAAGAGAAAAATGAGGCCCAGGAAGGTTACATGACTGACCCAAGGTCCTAATGCCTGCGAGCTGGGAAACATTACTTGAACTCAGCTGTTCAGATTCTCTTCATACTCCCTTCTTTGCTCACGTCTCAAATACGTTACAATCTTACAAGGACTGGCAAGAGAATGGGTAGAACAAGTGCCAGCCCCAGGCTGAAAAAAAGTGATGTAAATGTGTATCTGGCAAGAGGGTTGTGAGACAGTTAAAAACAACCAACCAAAAACCCCTACATTCTTTTTTTATCCCCTCTTTTTTCCTGAAGTGCTGGGGATCAGACCCAGGGCCTCAAGTATGGGAGGCATGCACTCTACCACTGAGCTACATCCCTAGCCCCAGGACTGAAGTTCTTAACATGACCTGGGACAGGCCTTGCAGGTTCAAGGATGTGGTAAAATTGCAAAGACAATGTTGTGCCTCCCTACTTTTTTGGAGAGATTCTCAGAATACAGTGTGTGTGTGGTGGTGGGGGGGCAGGGTGGACCTTCAACTGTGTGTAGAAAGGGCAGAAAAATGGAATGGTTAGGGGTACGGAGCATAAAGGCACATATTCTCAGGAAGGATCAGGTGGACATCAAGGAAAACCCTTCAGCCCATTTCTTCAACAAATGTCTCTGAACATGTACTGAGGTTGGTCAGAGACCCCTGAGCCTTTCCATCACATTGTCAGGCAAGCCTAGGCTCTGCTCCAGGCATTGGGACAGAAGGGGGGGTGGGAATTAGGTACACAGCCCCAGGAGGTCAGGGGCTTAGGGCCCTAAGGCCTCAGATGCTTTCTGACTTTTGGGAATCTCTCTGAAGCAGAAAGATGTTTCTTGCATTATCAGCTAAAATGATGAAAACTTGGTGGCAGTAAATGTCCAACACAAGGGACAGGAGTTTATTAACCAAGGAAAACATAGCCATTGAAATACAACTGAGTCCATGGAGCCAAAAAGAAAGTTTTTAAGATAAAGCAAGAAACCACATTACATGTGTCCTATGATTTTAGCCACCATACAAGATATGCATGTTTGAATTTGTAGCTCAGACCTAGAAGTGGGTTAGGGTATGTGTTAGCTACCAATACTGTGGGTGTTACTATCATTCCCTATCTTTAAAAATGAGACAACTGAGGTTCAGAGAAATCAGATGACATGTCCATGGTCGCCCACCAGGATTTTTTTTTCCCCTTTAGGATTTCCCATTTTTTTCATACTTTCTGCAATGTTATTTGTTTTTGTATAATTTTGTTTTGTATAATTTCAGTTTTTCAGACTTTCAGCCATGCTATGTTTCTTTTTAGTAGCATAGTCATCTATCACATAACTACATTTCAGGCAAGTAGGGAGTGCATATATGACAGTGGTCCCATAAGATTATATTGCCTAGTGATGTCATAGCCATCTTAATTTGTGTAAGCACACACTAAGATGTTCATACAATGATGGAATTCCATAATGATGCATTTTTTTTAGACTGTGTCCCCATTGATAAGTAACATGTGACTATATAATATATTTATTTTTAAAGAACAGCAGCTCCAGGCAGGTGTGGTGGTGCACACCTGTCCCAGCACTTTGGGAGGTTGGGACAGGAGAATCGCGAGTTCAAAGCCAGCCTCAGCAATGGCGAGGCGCTAAGCAACTCAGTGAGACCCTGTCTCTAAATAAAACACAAAATAGGGCTGGGGGTGTGACTCAGTGGTCGAGTGCCCCTGAGTTCAATCCCTGGTACCAAAAAAGAAAAAAAAAAAAAGAAAGAAAGAAAACAACAGCAGCTTTGCCACTACTATTTGTATGATTTTGGACAAATCACTATTCTGTACTTCAGATCCCCACCTCTGAATGGAAAAATTAATAATACAAAACTCAGAGTATTAAAATGAGATCATGGGCATGAATGGGCTTTCTAAGTTGGGGAGATGGTAAAAGCTACTTTATTTCTTAGCAGCTGCCCAATGTGCAAAGGTTAGTTAATGATCTCTCCCTAGCCATGCAATGTCTGGCACAAACCACACACTTGTCTCTTCTGGGCCATTTAGAGTAAACAAAAGTCCAGTCCAGCCCAAGCTGGACCCAAGTCCAAGGACCAACATCTGGACCTAAGAAAGTATCTGCATCCTTGGGGATCTGGGTTTGCCACCTCCAGCACAAACTTACTATGTGACTATGGGCAAATCCCACCGTTCCTTGCACCTAGCTCTAAAGTGATCCAACCTACCACACTGCCCACCATGTGGATACAAGAGTTACTCTGTAAAGTGTGGAGTCAAGTGCAGAAGGAGGCATGAAAGGATTCCTCTGCTATATGGGTTGTAGTCTTGGAATCAACTCAAATGCTCATTAATAGGGAGCTAGTTAAAACAAACACCCGGTATTGTCCGTACTGTGGGATACTGTAAGGCAGGTACAGAGAATGAGGTAGAATGATACATACAGATATGGAAAGATATCTAAGACACAGATGTGGAACCTCATGAGTCTCATGAAATAATTTATGTTCCTAATGGAGCAACACATGTCTGTATAGGGAGGTACTGAGTCTCTGGGGCTTTTTTAGCTCCAGTGATGCCCTTTTGTTTCTCTTGCAGAGAGATGAATGAAGGTCAGACACTGGGAGCTTGCTCTGAGCAAGAGTACCCCCCTTTAAGAATTCTTAGCCATCCCTGTCTGGTTACCTGGGTGTGTCAGTGACCCTGACACTAAGGCCTGAACAACATCAGAGTTAGAAGGGATTTATGAAGCTCTTTACCAGCCTTTGGATTGTGGCCTGTGGGAGGCCACACCCACCCAGTAGGCCAATGAGAGGGAGAATCCAGGCCACTAAATCCAGCCCAGGTTTTCATTTTGCCAAGGGGCTGGCTAAGAATAATTCCTCCCTTATGCATCCGGTGTGTGTGTGTGAGAAATCCTGGCATGCAGTAGGCACTGGAATCAAGCTTTCCCACCTTCAGAGCAGCTGAGGACTTCCTTCCTGAAATCCCAAGACCTTTGCTGATTTTTAAAAATTGACTGAGTTCCTACCTAGTATCAAGTCCTTCATTATGTTACCTTGCTTGGTCACCTCTCTCTTTAAGGCAGGTGATATGATTATCATGATACAGATGAGAACCAGGCAGAGAGGAAAACTGTTGAGTAGGTGACAGAGTCCAGATTCCAACTGGGGCATCCTTTGGAGAGAAAGGGGTTGGGTAAACCAGGAAGGCATGAAAGACAGTGGGAGCTAGCCAGTTGGAAGGGAGTATAATGTAATGAGTGGTGGTGGGGATTTGTGTGGAAGCAATGTCTGCAGAGCAAGTCCCCTGTTCTTAATTAACTTGCTTAGTTGAATGCGGGCCTGCATATAATATGCTCTATAACTTCCTGTAGAATGGACTGAATGTTTATGTCCCCCATCCTATTAGGATTAGGTATTAGTAGGTGGGGTCTTTGAGAGATGGTTAGATCATGAAGGTAGCATCCTTATGAATGGGATTAGTGCCTTTATATAAAGGGCCCAGAGAGCTCATTTGCTCCTTCTACCATGTGGGCTTACAGAAAGAAGACAGCTTTCTATGAGAAAGTGGGCCTTCACCAGACACTGAATTTCCTGGCAACTTCATTGTGGACTTTCTAGCAATCAAAACTGTGAGAAATAAATTCCTATTGTTTATAAGCCATTCAATTTATGACATTTTTGTTATAGCAGCCAGAATGGACTAAGACACTTATGCACTGGCAAAAACTTCCTTAATGATTGTGGTGTAGACACTCCTGCCACTGTGAATGATTCTATGTGGGAGGAAGGAGGAACCCCCTTCTCTCTGGTGCTTGGTCAAACAATGACCTCTCCACTCAAGCAAACAGAGACCTAAGTGGGGAAGAATGGGAGAGAGACAGAGACAAAGAGACAGAGACTCATAGCTACTGCCTAATGTTTACCAACTCTAGGAAAACATTGCTAAAGTGCCCCCATCATGACCCATATAAAGCCAGATTCTATTTTTAGCTGCAACGTTTACATTAAAAATTCAAATTGGTAAATATATTCAATGTTAAGTCATTTTTGTTTTGGGGTAGCCAACATGTCCTTAAAAGATACTTGTTTAATGGTATAGGTGTTCTGGGACTCAGGCAGAAGACAGGACGTGGAGAAGTTTTGTCAAGGGCAAGCCCATGGCAGGACGAGGTGGGGAGGATGGTATGGGGATGTTGCTTGCTCCCCTAGTTGGGAGCTGTAGCCTGGCTCAACGTTGAGCCCTACAGTCTGTAGACCAGACAGTCAGGAATGGGCACAGATGAAGCAGCTGCTGTGTGCCAGCTGGTTTCTTCTATAACCCTGCAAAGTGAGTACTATTGTGTTCTTAGGAAACTGAGACCTAGAGAGCCTGAGGGACTTTCCCCAACTCACACAGTAAGATGCAGAACATGAGTTGGAACCCAAGTTGAGCTGGGTCTAGAACCCATGCATTTTCAGTATTAGTGACTCTCAAAGCATGGTCCCGGGGCCAGCAGAATTAGCTGGGAAAATGTTAGAAATGCAAATTCTCAGGCCTATGCCAGACCTATTAAATCTGATGCTCTGAGGGTAGAGTCCTAAAAATCTGTCCTTCAGTGATTAACAAGTCCTCCAGGTAATTCCAATGCTGAAGTTTGAGAACCATTGCTCTCTACCATGCCGTCTCCTGGTAAGGAACAGTAACAAATGGTTCCTGCCCTTGGGGACTTACAGTTTGGCTGGAAAACAAGGTAAAATCATACATTTACGAAAAGAAGAGAAAAGAGAAGGAAAGAAAGAAAGAATGAGGAAAAAGAAAACAAAAAAGTTGGCCAAGCTTAGAGAGGTAGCTTCCTGGGAGCTTTAGGGGACACATGTGGTGAGGCTTGGCTCAGTCTGCTCATTCTGACTGGGGAAGGGAATACCAACTACTGCATGTAAAGTGCGTGGGAATGGGTTAAATTTTCCAGTTGCAGAGAGTGAGCAAATGAGTCTTGCTAGGATAAAGTGCATTGAGGGGAGTCATAGGAAACAACAGGGCGGAGAGGCTGGACTGCTGGTGCTCTGGAATTTCCAGCTAGTGTCTCCTCCATAAAGACTCTGCCCCTACAGGCCAGGATGTTGTTCAATTGACAGACCACATCTAGAAAGCTGTGTGTGCCTAGCACAGGACAATAGAGACTGTGAAGTCAACACCCCCAACTACCCCAGCTGCTTGACAACCACTTCTCAACACTGGGTTCAAATGTCACTTCTTAGTGAAGACTTTTCTGACCCTCCTCCAATGTGGGCCTACTTAAAGTCCCTCCCCTGGGTCCCCCAGCACTATGTACAGTACTCGTCATTGCCCTTACCACCCAATATTGTGACGATTCACATATGAGTCTGTCTGCCCCACTGGCCTGGGAACTGCTCTAGAGCTGAGACTGAGTCTTATGAGACTTTGGCTCTGGCACAGAACTAAATTATCTCAATAAATATTTGTGAAATTGATGAATGAATGAGTGGATCAATGAAGGTATGACTCAGTGATCATGTTTACTCATAGATGTGAGAGCTGTGCTCTTGCTCTCACATCTTGTAAAACTGATGTCTATAAATTGCTTCCAACTTTCTCCTTGATTTACATTATGTCATTAGAGATGTTTTTTGTTTATTTGTTTTTGACAGATTATTCTTCATTCATTTAGTGGCAGGTTTTTCCTGAGCACCTACTATGTGCTGGGCATCCTATGAATTTCTGGGGTTACAGTGGTGAATACAGTGCTCACGTCTAAGAAGCTTGCTGTTTAGTCTTTTGGGGAGTTTCCAATACCTCACTATTAAGGTTTTTGTTTATTTATGAGAGTGGATTTAACCGCTTTTGAGACAAAGACATTTAAAAAAAATCCGATAAAAGCTGTGGACTCCTACTTCAAAAGGAACCCATATGCTAGGATTTGTAAACCCTCCCTAAATCCATCTGCAGCTTCTGACTTAGGAACTGCAGGCCTGAAGTGGATGCTGGGTGGGTGGGTATCAGTCTGTGTCAGCATTTGGAGCTGCATCAAGTAGATTTTGCTCCATGGTACCTGTAAATTGAACTGAGAATTACTCTTGACCAATGAAGAGTCTGTAGCCAAAGTGGTCAGTTTTGCCAGATACAGTCAGAGAGGGAGAAACATTGTTTCTTCTGGGGTTGGTACCTCAACTGCTTGCCAGTGACGCTCACTGGGTACCGGCTGTTGTCTGCCGAACTGCCACCAGCACACCTGAGTGAATTCATGGAGTGTGGGAAAATAAATTTCTTTGGATTTCTCTGTGCTCCTGAAAAACAAAGACCTCTAGCTTCCTGAGACTTGGAAATGTGTGCGATATAACGATAAGGAACTTTTGCTTTCAGTTTTCCTAGAGGCATTTAACCCTTCACAAATGTGAGAATCATACCTATAGCTATTTGGTAAAGGCTCTGTTTCAATGGATAATAAAATGTACCCAGCAATTCTGCTGCTAAGCCTGTCCCTAAATGAATCGAAAGCAGGATGTTGAAGAGATATTGTACACCCACATGGTGGACAAGCAGCACTACTTACAATAGCCAAAAGGTGGGAGCAACTGAAATGTCCATTAACAGATGGATTGGTGAAATAGAATATAGCACATACATCCAATGGAATATTTATTATTTCATCTTAAAAAGGAAGGAAATTCCAACACATGCCACAAATGAGTGAAACTTGAGAACACTGTATAAGTGAAAATAATCACAAAAAGAAATTACTCTGCTGCCACTCCTATGAGGTACCTAGAGTAGTCATATTTATAGATACAGAAAATAGAATGGTGGTTTCCAGGAGCTGGCAACCCAGAAATTCTTTTACTGTTTAATGGCTACGAAATTTCAGTTTTGTAAGATGAACTAGTTCTGGAGATGGGTGGTGGTAATAGTCACACCATAATGTAAATCTACTGAACTGTATTCTTTTTTTAAAAAAATTAATTTATTTAAATGCATTTCAAGTCATAGTACATATATAGAACTCAATGTTTCCATTTCTCTGGTTGCAAACCAGATAGAGCCATACCATTTGTGTCTTCATACATGCACCTAGGGTAGTGATGACCATCTCATTCAACCATCTTTACTACACCCCTTCCCTTTTCCCTCCCTCCTCCTCCCCCCTGCCCTATCCAGACTGAACTGTATTCTTAAGGATAATTAAGATAGTAAGTTTTAGGTTATATGGAATTTGCTGCAGTTTTAAAAAAGATAATAGAACTTCTCTGATCCCTAAGAAAGTCAAAAGTTTACAGACAAACGTGGGCCTTAGATTAAACCCCTAAATTGCCAGGAAGACTAGACACACTCTCCCTAGGTATTTATATTCCAAAAGATTAGAACAAGAGCCCATAATTCTGTCTCTTTTCAAAGAAGTGAAGCTGTTCATTTCCCCTGTTCTCTTGGAGAGAGAAGCAGGCATGGCTGTCTGTCTCCCATATAAAAGCAGCGAAAATCCACTGTTTATTGTGTCTCGCTCACAGACGGTCCTGCCACTGGCCACTGGTGTAGGAGACCTTTCCTTTTCACTTTCATCACATCATCCCAGGGATAAGATCAGGGGCAAAGGAGGTTGACATACTTATTATTTACTGTCAGGTAATTGACAAGAAATCTGTCTCTGTTCTATCTGTGTATGCATTCAGGATAAAATCAGTAAAGATGAACATTAACAACCCAACATGTCCATCTGTGCATACACACGTACACTCAGCTTGTGGCTTGTGGGGGAGCAAGGGCTGTTCCCCTAGAGCAGAAGAATACGCATGAGGGACTCTGTGCTTGATGTGCTTGCAGAGAAGGGGAAGAGCTCCCCATAGTTGCTCTAGGTGTAGGTGAGGGGCACAGAGGCAGGGTAAGGCACAGCTCTTTGCTTAAAGCCCACCTTTAGGAAGTATCATCCTCGGAGGGAGATGGGCTCCTGCTTGTTCTTCCCATAGCATCTATCCAGATGTTTAAAGCACTCATATTAATTTGAGAGCTAGGAACTATTTCTCAGCACTTTATCTGTATTTCTTTTGAGCCTTACAATTCTGTGAAGTAGGTACTATTCGAAATAGTTTTGTAACTGAGGAAACTAAGATAGAGATAAATAATGTGGCCAAAGTCAGATTTCAGTTCTTTCTTCTCAGGACATTTGAAGAGCAAATGTTGGAAACCCTGTATCTCAGCCCTGGGGGTCTTGTGGTCATAGCAGACTGCCTCATTTCCCTGTGTCTTGCCCCTGAGTGGTAGTGGATCAGCTGGTTCTGGCAGCTGGGAATTGGTGGAGGCCACCCACTGAGGGAGTGAGCCCCTGAGCCTCAGGGTAGGTCACAGGGAAGAGAAAAGGAAGGACAGAAGAAAAAGAGTGGAGCTGCATGGGAGGGCACTTCTGGAGACAGGTCCTTAGTGGACACCTTAGTGCCTGCTCAGCTCCATTTCTTCTTTTCTGGGGCACCACTCCAACTTCACGTTTAGACCAACCATTCCCCTTAGTTTAGTCCACGTGGTGGAGTGGGGCTGGCACTAACCTCTGGCTCCAAGTCTGGCTGTGTACCCTGGTCTGGTCAATTAGGGATAGCCATACCCTTATGTTGAACTACTCAGACTAATCTTCAGGACAGAGGAGTGCTTTTTCCATGGGGCTACACTACCTGGTAGCATATGTGTTGAATATTGAAGGCTGTCTTGGCATCATGTAAGAGTAGCCTGTCTGAGAACAAAGCCTAAAATTTTATATGCCAACTTGGCTGGGCTATGGTATCCAAATATTTGGTCAAATATATCTACATGTGGCTGCGAAGGTATTCTCTAACAGATTAGATTAACATTTAAGTCATCTGACTTTGAGTGATTACCCTCAATGATGTACGTGGACCTCATCCAATTAGTTGAAAGCCTTAATAGAAAAAAGACTGATATCCCCTAGGGAAGAGGGCATTCTGCCAGTGGACTGTCTCTGGACTTGAGTTGAAGTCTCAACTCTTTCTTGGTTCCTTAGGCTGCTGGCCTGCCTTGCAGATTTTGAACTTGCTAGTGCCCACGATTGTGTGAGCCAAATCCTTAAAGAAACAGAAATTATTTCTGTGTGTGTGTGTGTGTGTTTGTATATATGTGTATATATATTATATTTGTATGTATATATTATATATATATATATTTGCTTCTATTTCTTTGGCAAACCTTGACTAATACAGATAGATGCCCAGAACAGACTCCTGATGTCTGTTTTTAGCATTTGGATCCAGCCAAACCTGATATCAAATACTCCTGGATTTTTACTCAAACCATCCTCTTGAGTTGAGTTTTGGTCTCTTGCAACCCAAAGAGACCCTCTCAGGAAGAAGCAGCGAGCTCGCACTAAGTGCTCAGTCCCTGCAGGCCCAGTGTTCCCCTTTTACAACTGACTTTGGCTTTGAAGGATGCACAGGAAGGTCATGTCACCCTGGAAGAGTGATCATGTATGTGAAAAGACAGAGAAATGATGGAGCAAGCTATGCACAGGAAACTGAAGAGTTTAATATGGCCAAAGCAAAGGGAGGCGATTGGCAAGACACGGGGATGGAGAAGTTGTCAGGGGCCAGGTGATGGAGGACTCTGAATGCAAAACCAAAGAGTTTAGATTTTGTTCGGAGGACAACAAAGAGTTTCAAGCAGGAGAAAGATGATCTGATTCAGGCTTTAGCTGGCCCACTCCATAGTGTGAAAGACACAATGATGCTGAGAGAAAATAGAAGCAGGGAGGAATTATTTTCTGGATAGAATTTTTCCTGATGCTCTTAAAACCAGATTTTGTATGTCAATTCTCATCTACTCAAAGCAGAATAGTACAGTGGTTAATGATATGAACTCCTGGCGCCACCTTCCCTGGGATAAATCCTGACTCTGCCTCTTACTATTTAACCTTGGGCATATTACCAAACACCTGGGTGCCTCAGTTTTCTCAATGAAGAGAACAGCATTACCTCCCTCTTAGATTCATCATAAGGGTTAAATGAGTCATTACACATTTAGAGCTTAGCACAGTGCTTGACATGTAGTAAACCACCTAGTACAGATGCTCCTCAACCTCCAATGGGGTTACGTCCTAATAAACCCATCTGTTAGCTTTCTGTTAGTGTAATAAAATATCTGAGATAATTACTTTAAAAAGGGGAAAGGTTTATTTCAGCTCACAGTTTTGGAGTTCTCAGTCTGTGATCAGATGGACCTACTGCTTTTTGGTGAGGCAGCATACCAAGGCAGGAGTGCATTGTGAAGGAAGCCCTCACCCTCAAGGCCAAAGCCAAAATGAGAGAAAGAAACCTAAAGACCTAAAATCTCCCATTAGGCTCCACTTCTTTTTTTTTTTTGCTACCAGAGATTCAACTCAGGGGTACTCAACCACTGAGCCACATCTCCAGCCCTATTTTTGTGTTTTATGTAGAGACCTGTCTCACTGATTTGCTTAGCACCTCACTGTTGCTGAGGCTGGCTTTGAACTCATGATTCTCATGAGACTCATTTCTCAGCCTCCTAAAGTGATGGGATTATAGGTGTGCGCCACCATGGCTGGCTTAGGCTCCACCTCTTAAAAAGATTCCACTATTAGGCTCCACCTCTTAAAAAGATTCTACTATCTCCCAATAGCACCAAGCTGAGGACTAAACTTTTACACACGGGCCTTTGGGGGCTTTCCAGATCCAAACAATAGCGCCATCAAAAGTTGAAAATATTGTAAGCCAAAAATACACTTAAGACACCTAACGTACCAAGCATCATAGCCAAGCAACACAGAGCTTGGTAGAGTATGGGTCATGTCCTCTTGAGATCGTGTGGCTAACAAGGAGCTGTGGCTTGCTGCTGCCGCCCAGCATCTCTAGAGAGTATTATACCACATGCATTGCTAGCACACGAGAAAGGACCAAAATTCACAGTTTGGTTTCCACTGGACACATATTGCTTTCACACCAATGTAAAGTTGGACCACAGTAAGTCTCAGAAGCGCCTGTGGTTCATAGCATTCTTATTCTTACCAAGACTGGTGTGGACTCCTGGACTGCAAACCCCAGACCTCAGGAGGACAACTCTTGCCTCTACCCATTCCTTGCATCAGGCAGTCCCACCCGCCTCCCCCAGTGGCCCATGTCTGTCCCTTCTAGTTCTCACAGAAGCATGGCCAGCCTGGGCCCCAGGGATCAGGAAGTGTCACTATGGGGACAGGAGAGAACAGGGTTCTCATCTCTGGAAACAGATCCTTATCCAAATCTGAGACTTGAGAATTGGACTGGAACTGGGTGGGAACAAGCTTCCCAGCCCATACAGGCCCAAAGGGAGTGCCTCAAAAGGAGAGGCCATGCACTCAGCCCTTTACCCTGCTGCCAGAGACAGAGGTGTAAGGCTCAAAGTCGTCTCTGCAAACCCTGGGGACTGGTCGTGGGAAGCAGCTTCAATGAGATGGATGGAATGCCAAAAGGTCAGGGTCAAAGGGCATTCTCGAATTCCTAGCCTCCTAGGTCTGTGTTTCCACTGTGTGGTGTAGTAGAAAGGGCAGCTCTCCCACCAACCTGGGGGACCTGACAAGACACCCCCTCCTTGGACTCAGTTTTCCTGAATATCTAGATGATGGGGGTTAGATTCCAGGGTGGCAGCCAAAGGTTGTCCTGCAGGCTAGCTTTGATGCATTGCTAGCCGCTGTCTGATGGCTGGTTATAGTGCTGGGATGGAGGAGGTATCCTGCCCTGCACAAGGAAGGAACCATCAGCCCCTGGACAGTCCTTGGTCTGAATAGGTTTTAGTCCTTCATGCTCAGTCTTGGTCACTGAAGTGGATCCCTATCTCTGATCCAGTCCCCCTGTGGACCCTGGCCTCAGCCCTGCTTGTCGTGGCCTCGAAAGCTGAGCAGGAACTGCTTTAGGTCCCTACTCTGTACAAATTCTCTGGATCTTTCCAATTCTTATCTGATTAATGTCAATTCATCTGCTGAGGAGGGCTGCTTTGGGTTCAATATGGGCCAACTTTTTAAAAGGGAGTTGATTTCCTTGATGACAATGACGAGGCTTATTGAAGTCCACATACCCTGCCAACCCTAGGGGACCTTATGGCTCAGGACTCAATGTCACCCATGTCCCCCTTATCCTATTAGTCCCCGCTTCCTGCTCTATCCAGCAACATACCTTCCCTGCCCTTCTGTAACCAGGGGCTCAGAGCTGCCTTTTTTTTCTCACTCATCAAGTCCTGATAAGCACAGAGGAACTCATTCACTCAGAGGTGTCAAAAACTAAGAACAGCTGGAAAGTGTGAGATTCCAGGCATCACAAGAGGAAGGACTAGCAGCAGTATTTGTAGGTCACAAGAGGAACAGGAGAATACGAATTGTCCTTCATTTGTGGGGAGCATTGTTGAGCCAACAGTCTGGAATTTGAGGCATTTGATGAGGGTGGCCCTGCTCTATATGGTGGAGCCAGAGTGCCTGGACTGGAATCTCAGCTCCACTTCCTCTTCACTGTGTGACCTAGAATTAATCAATCACTAAACCTCTTTCTACATTAACCTTCTTTTAATAAAATGGAGTTGATGATATTAATGGTGCGTACCTCAAGATTATGGAGGGGAATAACTGAGCTCAGTGCTTAGAACAGTACCTTGCATGTGGCCAATGCTCTCAAAGTGTTGGCTCTCACCAGGGGGCTCCTAGGAAGGATGTGCACTACTCCTAGTCATTGCAGTTGGAAATGGCAGGCACCAGAGTCTGGCCTGGCACATAGAAGGTGCCAGCAAATACAACTTCCTCCTTGTACCTTGGCTTAGGAATCACCTCCAGAGCCAAGCCAGGTGCTAGAGAAGAAAGCAGAAAGAATTCCTCCACATGGCTCCTATCTCTGGGAGCCAATTATTAGGAGGTCACCAGGACTTGGTCTCCATTGAGGAGATAACTAAGTCTGAGACCCACGACCACAATTGATTGGGCCTGGGATTGTCCCTGAACCAAGAACTACCATTCAGGTGAGCTGGTCCAATTAGACAGAGCCAGGTGGTGGTGGAGATGTGGCTGGAAAGTTCTCTAGAGTCAGGCAGATGACTATGACGGCTATATTCAAGCTGAGTTCTAAGGAAATGGAGGAATCAGTGGCAGAGATAGAAAGCTGGCTGAGAAGCTGAGAAGCATGAAGAAGCCCTCCAGGACACCTTACATGAGAGCTACCTTCCATTTCTAATTCTTAAGGATGTCATGTCTCCTGGCCTTGGATTTCCTGGAGAGGCCTAGACTGATATCATCTACTCTTCTCTAGACTGAGAATCCCTGGTCCCTATTACCAAGAGGCCCTGGCCACTGAGTCACCTCTTTTTTTTTTTTTTAATTTTTTAGTTGTAGATGGATACAATATCTTTATTTTATTTATTTTTATGTGGTGCTGAGGATCGAACCCAGTGCCTCACGCATGTGAGGCAAGCGCTCTACCACTGAGCCACAATCCCAGCCCCTGGGTCACCTCTTTTATGTTGTTGGACTCAGTTCACAGCATAGATCTGTCTCTCACTCCCTTGGGTAAGGGCCCAAACTTTGGCATTTTATTTGACAGCCTTGAATCTGCTGCACAAATCTACATTCACTCACATAAGCTGGAAAAGAAATTTGTTTATTTTATTAATGAACTCAGAGCAAGATCTGCAGCAACAATCCTAGTAGCAATTACAGAAAGAGAGAGAAGAGAGGGATGTTGGAGAGAAGAGACTGAGGAGTTGGGTCCTATCAGGGCTGGAGGGAGGCATCCCCCAGAGCTGGGACAGGCTAAAGTTCCAGAGCTAGGGGGGAAAAGGAGAGCATTGAGACCTCCCCCAGAACACTCCCTCCCGTCCATGTTGGCTTTTAGGCGAGTGTTCCTTGTCCAAGACTAGTGCCAGGCTAAAGGGATTTGGAGTTCCTGGGTGCTAGTGACAAGTTCGGAAATATCTTCTGGTACATGCCACTGGCCTCTCAAGACTGGTTGCTGGCTTTATGGTCAGGGGGTGAGTCCAGCGCTTACTGTCTTGTAGGGATGAATTTGGTTTCTCTCTCTTGACTTCAGAAGAAAGTCCTGTGGGGGAAGAGGAAACACACCAGGGAGGTACAGGTCTTATAAGTGACACTCAGCCTAGGGCGAAGCCCCACAACAGGGAGCCCCACCCTGGCAACAGGAGGCCTTGCCAACCTCTGGAGGCCCCTCTTGGTGCAGCCCCAGGCAGCCACAGTCACAGCACACAAGAGGCCAGGAAGAAAGCAGAAGAGACACCAGGGATGGGGGCAGAAGGGAACAGGAGGAAGAGGGGAGGGTCTCTTGCTAAGAGCAAGTGATAGAAAACACAGGCCACTTAGGCCACCCCAGAACTCATTGTAAAGTAGGCCAGCTGTCTTGGGAGCAGGAGGCCCTAATGTTTTGGGACATTTGTAACAGAAAAGTCAACAAGTCCAGGCTTGGGTTGGCCCCAGATGCTGCCAGCTATGGGTTCGGGTCACTCCAACACCAGCTTCACAGCCATCTGGCCCAGGGTGGGAAACACATTCCAAAGCTGGGATCTACCTTGTGTTCCCACAGTTAGAGCCTGGATCCAGGGATGGAGATGGCCAAGCACAGTTGGTCTGAGCAGATTCAGGCCATGACAGGGCACAACAGGACACCAGTAACTCTAATCCACCAACCCTGGTTCTTTGGACGAGGCTTAAAGACCTCTCGACAGCCCTGGGTGTGCCCTAGCAGGGAATCCACTCCCTTCATGGGTGGAGCGGGGTCCCGATAGGGTGCATTCACAGGAAAAGGAGGAACTTTGGTGAGGACCCCTCTGGGGGAAAATTCAGACTGGACTTCCTGTGGTCTCTCCCAGCCCAGGACACCTGGCTCCAGGCTGTCTGTGCCAGCAGGGAGCTGTGCCCAGTGCTCTGCCCTGCTTGTTTGGGTGCTGCATGGGTCAGGTCCCAAAGACTATGTGTGTCAGGATGCTCAGGTCCCACCCCAGTGCTCCAGACTAGGATCTGCACACTCCCTTGAGTGGAGGGGTCTGGAGTCGCAGAGTTCCAGAGTGGCTGACAACAAACCCCAGAGGCACTTCAGGGGTGGTGCCTCATGTGCCCTCCAGATGCCAGTCCAAAGAACCTGCCAGCAGCGTAGGCAGCACATGGCCACTGCACGCAGCATGGACAGATGAGGCCCTGAGGCCACCTATTCACCGTGGGCTCCAGCTGCAGGAGGAACCCGTGTCTGTACACGGGAGTATGGTCTTCAAGGAGCTTTCGGACTGGCTGGGGGCTTTCTGCTGCAGAGGAGGGAAGAGAAGAGCTACATACGCAGAGCAGAGCAGAAAAGAAAAAGGGCTTGGTTACTGCTGGGCAGAGCTCTGTCAGACCTCTCCTTCTACCTTGGTCCTGTCTAAGCCCTGGGTTCCAGAATTAGGAGCAGCCAGATCCTGGTTTCTCCAAGATGCAAGGAGGATTCAGGGTCTGCTGGGCAGGGGGAGGCAGCAGGCATGGCCACGACAGGCAAGCAGGGTGTGGTTAGTGAAGGGTAGGGAGGCGAAGTGACAAAGTGAGGACACAGGTGAGAGGCCACCAAGGCAGAGAGGTAAAAATGTATGCAGAGGATAAACAAGGAGAAGCAGAGCCTCAGAGGCAGGGTCAGAGAGAAGTAGGGAGCAAGCAAGGGAGAGGGCAAGAGAGAGGGGAGAGGGGTCATGGAAGAGACAGGGAGAGAGATTGACAGGAAGGAGAGACAGAGGACAAAGAAAGCCACCCAGATAGAGACAGACACAGGGCATCACAAGGAAGAACATACCAGGCCACAGGATAAAGACAAGAGCCTGTGATCTTTGCTGTCTGGAGATGCAGCATGAGTGAATACCGTTAGACACCAGAAAGACATTCCAGAGAGTGAAGGGAATGTTTATTGGATAATAGTGCCAGGGATAAAGTTCTGAGTGGGGAACAAAAAGTCCTGAGTGCAGGTCCTGATTTCACTGTGTACCTTTACTTGGTCTGAGACCGTGAGCCTACATTTTCTGTATGTAAAGAATTTGGACTGGATAGCCTGGGAGACGGCTCTGATGCTACCTGAGGACAGTGACTTAGTTCCAGGGGTACTCTAGCCCTGGAATCTCTGACTGATGGCAGATGTGTGTCTGGCATTCTTTCTGGCTGGGAAAGGCATCCTAGATTGTAGAGGAGGAGGAGGAGGCAGGGGCCAGGGACCAGTGCACACTTACAGCTCATCGTCGTACTCCTTGGGGGGACAGACAGCAACAACAATGTCGATCCAGTCCTGTGGGGAGAAGCCAGGCAGCTGTGGGCAGGCTCAGGGGTGGATGGCACATCTGCCCAGAGATGCTCTGTTCCCATTCTTGGGCCAGGACCAGCCAACTAGGCCTTTTTCCCAGTGGGAAGTGGGTTGGCTAGGGCTGGAGGTCCTGTTGTTGGATTTGGCTCCTCTGTGGAGTCCCCTGCTCTGGAGATGTTTTCAGGCTCTTAGGATTCTCAACCATCGGGTAGGCGGGACACTCAAATGACACTGAGTTCCCAAATGCTCATCTGTGGACCAGCATCAGGCAGCAACCTCAGAATCACTTGGGGGAACTTTTAAAAAGTGTAGACTCATAGACTTGACCCCTGGAGGTTTGGGGTGGGCCTGGGAAAGCATTTCTAACAAGCTCCCTGGACAAATCAGAGGCACAGGCACCTGGGGCACGTCTGGCCTGGCTTCTGGTCCTAACTCTGAGTCCCCTCAACTATATCATTGACAACCTTGGTGTGCCCATCAGTGTTCATATCCTGGGCTTGGGTGCATTCATCGAAGAGTTCTGGAAATTGCACTGGGCCCTCTGCCAAGCCATGGCTCCTAGGTTGAGCTGGGAAGTCCCCAGGACCTCCCTCCATCCAATCCAGCTCTACCCTCAAGAATCACAGCAACACTTGTGCCCTGTCTTCCTTAATACAGCCCTTCAGAAAATCAAAGACAGTTATCATGTTACCCGTGAGTCTTCTCCACATCCCTTCATGTGGGTCCCAGGCCCATCTGGTCAGCTTCCTCGGCACTTAATACCTCAGGCTCGGCTGCCTGCATACAGTTGCACAGGTTGTGCGTTGCACAACATGAGCAGGCACCATTCACACTATAGTCTGTAGGAGGTTGTTGCCCTCAGATTGTGCATTGCACACAGCCTGTGGGAGACCTCATGTGGTGGCACTGATCCAGGTGGGTGTCTAATGCACACAGAGTAGGCTACCCCTCCTTCATCCTGGATCCTCTATTGTTAATGTTTTCTTTTGATTTTTTGAGCTCCCAGAATTTTCTTGATTCCTATTCAGTGTAAAATTAGTGAAGACCTTAAGTCTTTTACTTGGGTGCACTGCCACATCCAGACTTCCGGAGTCTGTGTTTGTACCATTAGCTTTTTGGACTCAAGGTCAGGAATCGACATTTACTTTCCTGAGTCCTATCTTGTCAGATTTAGTCCATTGGACAGATGGGGGTGTGGGCCTTAGATACCTGTCCTGGGATGGGGCATCCCCAATTGTAAGGCCTGATCAGAGGCAGGCAGGTGTGGGAGAAGGGAGAGGGCCCATTCTTACCCCACCCTGATTCCAGGCCTTCTGCAGGGTGGCCTCTGCCTCAGCCAGGGTGTAGTCTGTCACGATCTTGCCATTGATCGCCATGATCTCATCTCCTTTCACAATGCCACCTGCAAAAAGGTGAAGCTGATTGGCCAACTGGGCTGCATGGGACATGGACCAGGCCAGGGCTGGACAAAGGAAGAGTCACTGTGGGGCCATAGAAGAGGCTCGGCCCTGGGAACTGAGAGCTCACGCGGGCTCAGAAAGCACGAGGGTCAACGGCACACTTGGTTACCGGATACTCAAAGGCATTTCCTCCCTGAGCCTCAACCCCTGCTCAGTGGAACTGGGACACCAGTGAGGACTCACTGCTACCTGGCTCCTGCACAGGCAGCGGTTACTGCAGAGGAAACAGACCTGCATTTCCAGCCTGGTTATTAGACACCAGTTGGTTCTGTGGGATGTGCCTCCCTGATGCGCAGCCATTCTGGTTGGCTTGGGACTCCCGAGCCTGCCGCTCTTTCCTTTCTGGAGCCTTTGTGGACAGCTCCATCGGGAATGATTTCCCCTGTCTTCTCTTCTAGGTCTGTGAGGGAGTTTCCGTGATTCCACTCAATTGAAAGTAGCTCCTTCTTTTATTCTCTCACGGTACCCTTGTCTTTTCCTGCACAGCACACAATCTATTAATCATGATCTGCTTCTTCCTTGTGTGCTGATGGTCTCTCACACCGTGCGGTCAGCTTCCTGAGGACAGGGCTTATCTTTTTGGTTCACTACTTTATCTCCAGAACCTCAAGGAGTATCTTGTACAAGTAGGAACTCAATGGATATTTGTTGAATAAATGGTGTTAAAAGGTGTTCCTGCATAACCATCTTGCGACCTTATCATTTTGGGAGGAACTGAATTATAATCTAAACAGAGTTACCGCAAGACTTGTTGGAGGTTTAAATATGCCCCTCGCATAGTGGCTCTTTAAGTGGACAGATTGTGCATATTTCCCCCCACCTCTTGAACTTCAGAAACCCCTTTTTGAGGAATGTCTCCCAGTCCTGATGCCCACAGAACATCTCTGGGTTACACTGAGATCATGCATAGGGAGGCCTTGCGGGTTTGAAGGCCACAGGAACATGGCATGTTACTGAGATGGCAGCCTCAGTAGCTCAAAACAGGTATGCTTCTGGAAACTTCCACCAGCTGCTTGGATGTCCAAAGCAGTATGGGGTCAGACCATAGATAGCAAGCAGTATCACTTGGACAGAGGGACTAAGGTAGGTGACTTCCATGTTTTCATTTTGTACAAATCCATGATAGTACCACCTCAGGTGCAATAAGGCTTTGTAAATGGGGACTGACAGGAAGAGCCACCATCCTTCCTGGTCCTCTCTCCCTGCCAGATGCAGAGATAGGTGGCCTCCTTGGGCCAAGCTGAAGACAGAGGAGGCCCCAGCCCAGAGCTGAGATGAGGGTCAGAGCATGGCTGGGAGAAGCCCAAGCCCAAGCCCAAGCCAAGGCCACTGAGGCCATGATGGCAGGGCTGGATTGCACCCTGGGCTTCCTATGTGCACACCTGCTTGGTGAATACAGCAGCCTAGCTGTCAGCCACTGGGTGCCTTTCCCTTCAGTCTGTCCCCTGTTTCAAGTCGTTGCCTTCTGCCACCTCTATTCTACCCCCTCTAAGTTGGGGGAGCCTGACTCCCACCAGATGCCCCAGAGGGATCCTATCATAGGATTCTTCATGTTGCTCTGGCCTGGGGAGGGGCCAGGGGCTATCTTCTATGGAACACTTGGGCCTTTCAAAGCACCTGGGGACACTGTAAAACCTCTCTGACAAGGCCAAAGCAGTCACCAATTGTGGAGTTTCAGACGCTGTCTGTCAGGCGAACGTGTGGATCCTGTGAAGCAAGAGGCTGAGCCTGGGGTCTACAGAGGCCTACCTCATCAGCAGAGGGTGTTTTTGTTGAAAAGAGAACAAAGGCAAAGAAAGATTGTACCAAGCGAGAGACACAGGTTACGGGGCCCTCTGGCCCTCTCTGAGCAGGTGAGGCTGTGGAAGTCTCCAGCAGAGGTGGCATTTCCACGGGCAGTAAAACCAAATGGCTAGGTGCCTGGACTCAAGTCCTACCTCCCCCTTTTCCTCCTCTGTGTCTTTGAAGAAGTACTTGGACCTCTCTGTCCCTCAGTTTCCTAAGCTGCAAAATGAGAATAACAACAGCACCTGTTTGGGGGATGGTGTGAGGACTACATGGATTAGTCCAAGTGAAACACTCAGACACAGAGCTGGGTGCCCGTCACTTACGCTAGAGCATGGTTAGTTCCTGACAGACTATTGTCTGTCAGGTTTGGTTTGGATGGTCTCTCTCCCATTTCCCTGGTGCAGTTATCTCCTGCTGGAAAGCCCTCTTTCCCCTTCACTGACTGGCATTGGCCCACCTTTTAAGGCTTGGTTCATGACTGCCTGGACAGGAAACCTTTCCAGTGTGCCCTCCTCCTGGTGGGTAGGGGCCCCTCAGGGTCCCACAACCTCCCAGACCTTCAGTTCCCTGCCAGACCTGAGCCAACAGCACTGTTAGTATATCTGGTAAACTGAGCATATTTCTGTCTCTAGCTTGGAAGGCTGGGTGGCACCTGGTTTGGCTGTGTGCCCACAGGTCGTGGCACCATGGCAGGCCCTCCAGACCCATCTGAGATTGGATAGATGGCTGCCTGGATAGACCAGGTGCTCTTGAGAACTGTCAACCCACCCCAAGCAGGGAACTGTTTGCTTTCCTGGGGGCCTTGTGTAGAGCCCTTACACTATCCCCAAACCAGGCTGTGACCGATCCCCACTCACCATGTCGCTCAGCAGCTCCTCCCTCATACACAGCCGAGACGACTACCTTCCCAATTGGGGAGTCCACGCCACCTTCCAGGGCCAGGTCTAAGGATCCCTCCTGGTTAGAGGAAAACAGGCCTGAAGGGGCCATGCAGACAGCAGCCTGTGGGTACCTGGGCACCGAGGAACCTCTTAACAGGGTTTCAAGAGCAGGAGAAGGCATGGGGCCAATGGCAGTGGGCGAGAAAGTGGGCTTGGGGCCAGCACAGAGGGAAGCAATAGTGGGGACTTGAGAGGTCACCTAGGAGTCACCTGGGGAGCAGCAGAAGCAGGGAACCAAGGGGGCAGGAGCAGGGCAGAGGAGGATGGTAGCTGCCCCACCTCCTCCACGGGCCCACATACCTTCTTAATGCGCAGGAGCCTGACATCCTTCCCCATGATCTGCTCTGGGGTGAACTGGAGGGAAAAGACAAGGGAGCTTTGACTCTGCTGAAGGGTGTATGGAGAGCAGGAAGCCTGGTGACACTGGGCCCCACAGAGTGCACAGCAAGGGGACCTTCCCTGTTGGTCTTCAATTGGGGTCCCAGGCCTTTGAGTGATGATGGACATACCACACACAGCCACACAAGTACCAGATCCATTCTTCGAGGATAATCGGGAGGACTGGGCAAAAGCAGGCCTCGTAAATATGCCAGAGCCTGGC
Source organism: Geosciurus inauris (assembly GCA_004024805.1). Taxonomy (NCBI): domain Eukaryota; kingdom Metazoa; phylum Chordata; class Mammalia; order Rodentia; family Sciuridae; genus Geosciurus; species Geosciurus inauris. The sequence goes on from PVHX01001447.1 coordinate 65,010, forward strand.
GCATAGTAGTGCTCAGCAAGTGTCACTGTCCCCTCCATGCACACCCCCACCCCCATACTGAAAGGAGTCCTTACAGGAAAGAGCAGCTGGAGCATCCCTGGGGCTACTCATGTGTCCCACCACATCCTCAGGATCCCGGGGCCCAAAAACCATCATCATCAAACACCCTTGAATTCTCCCCTGTTACTGGGACTGCTCCCTCAGGGAAGGTGAGTTACCCCTTACCATGGAGTAGGGGTCAAAGCCTTCCTCATATTTCAGGAAATCCTGGAAGCAAAGGGAGGGCTTTAGGTCAACAGAGACGAGGCCCTTGTGGGTCACTGCAGAAACAAGCTCAGGGTCAAGGAGGAAGAGGGGGAGAGGGTGCAATCCAACGGTCAGAGGTGGAGAGAGGGTAGGGGCAGGGATGGCCAGGATGGGTGTGCAGCAAGGAAGCTAGAAGCCAGAGCACCACGCTCAGGGGCAGGCAGGAAGCTGCAGGAAGCATTTGGAGGAGTGCAGCCCTGTCCCTGTACTGTTTAGGGGGTGGGCATCTGTGGCTGCAGGATACTGCTGATGTCTGGACACCTGGGAAGCAGTGCCAGTCCTGCTGAGAATCTCACCTTTGGTCTCAGACCTTTAAGGTCCTACCTCATCCCTTCCAAGTGCCTACTTGAGGGCATGCCCAGGTCCTTCTCCCAGGTCCTTCTCCACCAGTGCACTAACCCCACAGGTGCTTCTCCACCCAGTGCACTAACCCCACAGAAGGGTCAGTCCTATGCAAGAGGGTGCTCTGACCAGGGAAGCCAGCCACAAGGTGACTGAGGGAGGCAAAGAGGAAGAAGCTGGTGTAATGAGACTGTGCTGACCTGGTGCCTTACCTGATCTAGGAAGTGAGAGGCCCCAAGTGGGCCCTTTAACCAAGGGAGGAGGAAAGACACACAGCTCTGGGGCCCTGGCTCAATGGGGCTGCTGTGAGGACTTCCCAAGGCTTAGAGACAAGGTGAAGGGAGGAAGGGGCGGACCCAGAACACACACAGGGAGAGAGCCAGGGCATCGCAGGCCCGAGGGCCAGGATGCTAAGATGGAGCCAAGGAGAGCCCTGTGCAGGTGCCCACGCAGGTCACCGGGACTGAGCAGAACCACCCTCAGCACACAGTTCCCCAGATCACACCAAACATCCCCTGCGTCCTGTGGGCAGGGTTTTTTTTTGGGGGGGGGGCAAGGATCTCCCCACTCCCTGCCCAGCATGCAGTAACAAAGCTCTGGGGACAAGATGAGGACCAAGTCTCCGCAGATGGATCCTTGGGTATATATCTGCCCGCCACCTCTCATAGCCTTCACCTCCTAGGCTCAACCCCAAAGATGTCTTGAACGTAGCCCAGCTCAGAGGCCACATCCTGAGGCTGTTGGAACAGCAGACGGGGGAAGGGATGCAGCAAGTCCATGCATGAGAAAGGCCATTGGACAGGATCTGTGCCCATGCTCTCTCATTGAGATGGGGCTGCCTACTTCTGGTTGTTCCTTCTGGAAAGCTGGGAAGTGGTGGTCCTGGGCCTCCTCTCCCTGTGACCCTGAGAACCTATCTCAGAGATGAGCCAGAAGGCATGTCTTGTGTGAATTTAGAGGCACATAAACCATGGTGGTTGGTTGGCCCTTGAAGAGGTAGCTCAAGCCCTCATTCAGCACACAGAGAAAATGAGGCCCCGAGAGGTGACATTCATGCTTAACGTCACCTTGTTAGCAGGCAGGGGAACAAGGGCTTGCTCCAAGCTTAGAGCCTCAGACTAGGGGGCTCTTTCTGTCCTGAACATCAGGACCTCCAAGGCCTCTTTTGCCATGGCATTGCTTTGAGAGGCAGAGCGACACGGCATTTAGGAGCAGACTGTAGAGCTCCTGCATTCCGATCCAGGGTCAGAGACTGGTTGTACCATCATGGACACATTTCCAAGTCCCTCTGCTTCTCACCTATGAAACGAAGACTATAATAGCCATTACTTCCCAGCGTTGTTGTAAAGATTAAATGAGTTACAAATAATGTGCTTAGCAACTGTGCTTGGCTCGGCATGCCTTCTAGGTATTAGTTGTTGCCTGTCATTCCCTGGCCCTAGGCTCAGAGTAGACTCTTTTGCAGACACCTTCATTTTGCTCCATGCCTGACATCAAATCAACTTGTGAGTCAGAGGCTGGAGAAGCCAGGGCTGCCTGCCAGATATTCTCTATCTTGGAGTCTCTTTCATTGGAGGTGGAATAGCCAATCCAATGGCTGGTTCTGGATATACCACCAAGAAGTGGGGAGGCTAGGGGACTGCCCGCTAACACCACTCAGACAGCCCAGCAAGGACTTGCATGTCTCTGTGCTCAGGAGCATCCTGGGCAGGTATGGAGAGCTGAGATGCCATTTGCTCTTGTGACTGGTTCAGTGAGTGCCAGGCAGGGTTTGATGAAGGTGTGACCTTCCTAGAGGGAACAAGACAGGGGAAGGTGCAGACACCTCAGGTAGCCCCTTTCTTCTCTCTTAGGGCTGGAGCAAGGGCCCATCCTGGCCTCCGTGACCCTCTGAGGGCTTCCTCTGCCCTGCTCCTCTTTGAATAAGCAGAAGTAGAAAAGGCAGCACCCAGGCAGCTTTTTTTCAGCTTGTGCACGGGCTCTAACGTGTCCTGGATCCCTATCTAATATGAAAGCCTCCTTGACTTCAACTGCAGGCAAGGGGACACAGCTCTTGCCCAAGGATCCCTGGAAGATGGCAGTTGGGGCTGCCTCAGAACCAAATGGTACTCTTAGGACGAAAGAAGTCAGGCAAAGAGTAGGAGGGATGGGTGATGGGGAGGACCACAGACACACGAAAGGTATCATTTTTTACTTGTCTGAATGCTGTCTGATAAACCACCATCCTCTTCAACATCTCCTGTGGCTGCCAGGAAAAAAAAATTCCCCACCGAATTTTACCAATAGATCTCATCTGTCCCCTGGTGCCAAGCCCTGGGGCTGCCTTGCCAATGTTCCTCCCCAAACAGTCCGAGTCTGACTTTGGGGTGCAACTGAGGCCCCCCCAATGCAGCAGCTGCTCAGTTGTAGATAAGCAGACACCACCTTTGCCATTGATCAGAGACGGTGACATGGACTCATCAGCAGGGCATCCCAGCAGTATGACCTTTGCTCTTTGGGGAGCTGATGGGACAGCTAAATCTCAAAATAAGTGAGCTGTCATGACTTGACATTTGGACAGGGTTTCCTTGAAAGGGGAATAAAAATTCTTGCGTGGCTCTGTTCCTAATCAGTGGCTGGCACCTCTGGAGGGTGCACATGAGCCCCAGCTCCCTCAGACTTTGGGCACTGGGGTAGGCAGACCCTCCTACTTTCCCTGGACCACACCTTAGACTCCCTCCCAGTCCTAGTGAGGAGAGAGAAGTGAGATGAAGACAGGAAGTGGGTCTGCTTTGGCCATTCCCCTACCTCAGAGTGTTCCAGGCCATGCAATAGAGTCCTTGGGGCAGGAGCTGGGGAGACTGGAATTTTTGTAGGTTTTAGCAAGGCAGGTAAGAGCATGGCTCTGGAGCCTGAAAGATTTGAAATAAGTATATCTAGGCTCTGCTTTGGGCAACTGGCTTAACCTCTCCAAATCTCAGTTTGCTCAAGGATTAAAGAGGGAGGACAATCAGAGCCATCTCACTGATTTGTTGTGAGGATTAAATAAGACCACCAGAGCATGGCACATGGAGGGCTCCAACTGTCTTAGTTATTAACAGGCAGGGTGATCAAGTGGGGAACAGGAATTCCACTGAGCAGGCCATCCATGCAGACTCACCTCCTGGCCAATGAGAAGGTTATGACACCTGATCCTAGTTTGTGTAGCTCCTTACTATTCCTCTAGGGGCAGCAGAACCCAAGGGACATAGCTCTGGTTTTCTTTCTCTTCTAGAGATATCCTGGAGGGGACCCGAGGGGCTTACCAGAACCTCGGATTTCACAGCTGGCCTGTAGATAAAGTTGTTCTCCTGGTGGACCATGACAGGTTTGGAGATGGTGGACACGCCAGGGCCTCGTGGAGGCTGAGGGCTTGGGCAAAATGTCTAAAGGGGTTAGTTTAACAGAGACCCATGTGAGGTCATAATGCAGGTGGTAAAGGCTGGCCATGGTACTTCTGCACACATGCAAATCCACTCCCATGAACATGCTGAGCCAGCCTGGTCCATTCACCATGATGGAGGTGCCAGAATGTGATCTTTAGCACAGAGTGGAGAAGTCCATTGGCCACAGTGTGGTCTGAGGCCACAGAAACTACTGGGGGTGGGGTGGTTAAGGAATCAGCCACTTGAGCCAGAACCTGGTTTAGAGCATCAGCACCTGCTCTCACTCAGAGGACACACTTTCAAGGCTCTCTCTGGGTAGTCATGGGGACCATCTAGCTTCCCCTCCTTTAAGGGGTATTTCTTCTGGCCACAGTTGAGTCCCTGGACTTGGGCATAAGGCATAAAGCATCCAACGGCCATGGGTAAGAACTAGTAAGAGTGGCATCCAGGGATGCTTTGTCCTAAACCACTCAATCATCTTGGTCAAGATGTATCTGATCAGGTCAGAACCCTGCCAAGAACCCTTCAACTCGTCAATTGTTGACTTTTCTGCCTTCCTTTCCATCCTTACCCCCTCACTCTTTCCCAGCCTCCTTAGTCTGCCTGGCTTTTAGCCTCAAATGCCAGGCTTTCCTGCTTCCAGGCCTTTGCATATGCTCTTTTCTCCTGCTTTGCCTGCCCCGGTTTCAGCTCGTACATCACTGCCTTTCCAAAGCCTTTCTCGATCGTTTCCTCTCATCCTCACACCTCATCACAGCTCCTGTGCATTCCTCTCTCAACCCTGGAATGTACTAGTTGCCTGCTTATCTGTCTTTCCTACCTGACTATCTCAGACAGCGACTGCAGCTCCCTGTTAGTGGCAGTTCACAGTGCCTGGCATAGAGTCTGACCTACAGTAGGTGCTCACTAAACATGTGTTGACTGAACAAATGACTCAGTGGTATGGTGGGCATGCCAGGCAGTACCTGAGGTGGGTCTGCTTCTGGAAAACCCCTCTGGCAGGGGCTGGCATTGTAGGCACATGTGTTGTCTGAGGCAAGTGTTTGCTTCCACTACCTGAGGCCTGCTGTTAGCCAGACTGGCAATGCAGATGTGTCATCAGCCACACTTCCTGCTGCAGCATTGATGACACTTGCCAGGGGCATGCAAGGAGGAGGAGATCAGGCAGGACAGGTGGCATGAGGGCCAGAGTGCTGATGGGCAGGACGAAGCCAAACAATAAACAAACAGCAGCCCCATGGCCTTCAAGTCAGAGACAGCTCTGATTTACTGATGTCACTTAAGATGTAAATGGTCCAGTTCTTCAGAGGCCTTTATGCGGGGAGTGGGGGTGTCCTTTTAACCTGCCCTGCACTCTATTAGAGCTCTATTAGATTAACAGCGGGAACTTCAAATTCCATGAAGAATCAGGGGAAGTGACCCTGTCTTGAATCTTGACTCTGCTTTGAAGTTTACTGAGGTGACTCCATTCCATGTTTGTAGCTTCACCCAAATTTACCTGTACTTAGGCCTGGTAATAACGACAGTGAATGTCTATTGAACACCTACCATGTGCCTGCCACTCTTCTAAGTGTTAACTTAGAATGTGTTCATGTCTTCTTTTTTTTAACAGGTGGGTGCTGTTAGCATTCCTATTTTATAGATAAGGACACCCAAGTAATACATGCCCAGTCATCTAGCCATGATTAGAGCCCAGATAGTCAGACTCCTTACTGGGCCTCCTTGCCATTCTTATGTTCCCTGCTACTGCCATGCCCTTCCTTCCACCCACCATGTAGCACTGTGCCCCAAGGCTCAGCTCGTAAATACTGGACAATGCAGAGGTATTTTAAACCTTTCATTAGAATGACCCCTCCCACAGCACATGGCCTATGCCTTTTTTTTACAGCAGTCTTGCTGGGCAGGGGTGCATCCTTCAAATGAGCAAAGTTCTGCCAATCTCTGTAGCTTCTTGTTCAGTCCTGCTTCCTTCTCCCTCTCGGACCAAGAGGCCCAAGGCAGGGGCTCAATCAATGATTTCAGAATCAAATTTCTGAGGAACATCTACTGCCCATCTGGGTGTGAGCCACTCAGACAGAAGGATGTGGCCCTATGTACAAGACTAGCTCAGCCCCCTGCAAACCAGCTCCTGTCTGGGCTCTGGGGAAGACATCACTGGAACCAATAGACTTCTCCCTTCCTGTGTGAGGTGTGGGCTCAGGACTCCTGGGGGGTCCAGGAGAAGGCCTTCTGAGCGTCTCTTGCTAGAAGCTGCCACCTCAAGCTGCAGCCTCATCAGTATCTGGCACTTCCTTCACTCTCACCTTCCTTCCTCCAAGCTTTCCTGAATGCTCTGGGCTGCTTATTCTGTTTTTCAGCAGGAACTCAAAAGGGAGGTTAAATAATAACCACTGGTAAGTTGCTGCAGGGCTTCCCCCCACCAGTTGATCCCAGATGTCTTAGCTAGACTTGAGCCATCCCATGGTGACAGGAGCAAGAGATCAAATCTCTGTGTCTTCCTCAGGGATTGCCTCTTCCAAAATAGTCTTTGGAGAAAGAACAGTTAATATGAAACATATCTTTCTGAAAAGATCAGTGTTCAATCTCCTGGTGTCCAAGAAAAACATTCCTGTTCTTTTAATAGTAAGTTTGGAGATTTCTAGGAACTCTCTCATCTTCATTTTTCCTTTAGCTGGATGTTGGCCAGACATCTCTGAGTTTACACTTCAAGCCAGTGCAGTTGGCTAGTACTATGGAAAATGGAACTGTAATGTCCTGATACTGGCTAGTGCCATCTTTTCATTTCTGAAGCCTAATACCTCTCTCTCACTGGCATCCCCTGCCCACCTCTGCTTCTTCTGTGATGCCCCACCCTCCACCTCATTTCACATGCTCAAAGCTTTCTGGGATAAGGTCAAGAAATGCTCAGATGTGGCACAGAGCTAGCTATTCATTAACATATCCTTGTACTGCAAGTTACCAGCCCATACTAGCCAAGAGTTCAGAGAGATCAATGAACATTAAATGGATATACTGCTGCACATTCCAAGAGCCCCGGAAATCCACAATGCAATTGAGCACCTCAAAATCAGCAGAAACCATACACATGCAGGACATTCACACACAGCTTGGGGGGTCATTTCTGGAAAGCAGGGGGAGATGATGTTTTGCCCTGTCTCCACTCACAGGAGCAGTGGAGAACATAGGAAACAGCAGCCCTCCCCACTCTTTCTGCCTCCAAGCATAGCATGCAGAACAGGGGTAGTACCTTTGGGGTGGATGGGAAGCTCCGTTCAGGGGCAGGGGAGTTGGCAGGCTTCCCACTGTGATTCTTTGCCTCCCAGTCCTCCACTGGAGTGCTGGTGTCCCCAGAGCGGAAGGGGTGGTTGCCCAGTGCCTCTTCCAGGGCTGAGGGCAATGGGCGGGTAGGAGTGAGGTCTTGGGTGGGAATGGATGGAGGGGGAGGGATGGGAATAGGAGGTGGAGTGCGCTGCACCCAGGGTGCGGACGAGGCACTCATGTGGCCTGATGAGGGAAGCACAGGGGGTGCAGGGACCTTCGAAGGTGGGTTAGAGGGTGGAGGGTGGGGCATCACAGGCAAGGCAGAGGGGGTTTTGGGGGGATAGTAGAACATGTCCAAAGGGATATCATCCAGGTCAGTGGTGTGGAGGTGCAGTCCACCTGCGAAGCGTCTCAAAGGTGGAGCCAGAGGAGACACAGAAGGCGGGGGAGGCGGGGGCCCTGTGGTCATCTGGGGGATGCAAGGAGGTTCTATAATTGTCCACACGGACTGTGCTCCACTTCACAATACACAGAGTACAATGCTCTTCTAATGTGTTTCTCTTGCTGTTAGGGATCCCCCACCCTCCAACCAGAACCAAGGGGTGCCACTTCTCTGCCACCTGGCTGCCCTGCTGAGCCTACAGGCTGGTTGGGAGTGCCTGAATGCATGAGAAGCCCAAGTTTTGCCACCTGAGGGTGGTAAGTAAGGTGGTCAGATAGTTTATTCTCTAAACTGGAACACACTTGAGTGCCTAAGGGGCCCTCCTAATAATTATGGCAGGACAACAGGCCCTCCTGGGACCATCTCAGACAAGCAGCAAAACAGATATGTCCCAAGAGAGGAAGGGGAAGTGGACTGGTAGAGGCAGGTACTAGGCAGCGGAATGGGCACCAGTGTGGCTGGGGACACTTGCCATTGGCCATCATGCCTCCCGCTGTCCCGGGGGTAAGTCTTGCTGAAGGTAACAAGAGGGCTCAGTGGAAAGCAGGGCTCTGTTACCTCTGAAATCTCATTATCGGCAGAGGAAATCTGCTCAAGGCGCGTCTGACACAGCCTTTCCACCCAATACTGAATCTTTTCTGATTCCTCAAGGTCTTCCCGCTCTGTCTCAGACACCTGGAACCAGGACCGGCGCCAACATAAGAGGACAAAAGGCACACGTGAATCACGTGGGCAACAATAGTATACATACACTTTTCTAAAAATCTCAGAACACAAGTAGAGGTGTCAACTGTCTGGAAAAAGACTCGGCCTTGTTCCACCTAGTCTCTGAGGAGGTGGAAACAAGGGGGAGGGAGATGCTCAGATGTCAGGTTGACCTCACAGCACCCACAGGCAAAAATCACAGGGGGGCTTATGTACTGCATGAGATCAGCTGGATCCCAGGATCCCCAGGAACACTGAGGCTCTTGATGCGCCAGGAACAATCCTTTTGTAACCGCCATGCACGTTCCAGGAGTCTAACTTTACTCCTCCCCACCCCTCCAGGCTGCTTTCTCCTCCGAAGCACAAGTTTAATCTTATTTTTAATTTTGCAGCTAATTTGTTCTGAATGCCAGACCTAGTGCACTTCACATTTTCCAGGACTCCTCTGGTTTTATAATCTAATCAGCTTGGCATTCTGATTCATGAAAGCATTAAAGAGAAGCACAAAGAACAATATCCCCTGTGTCCAGGGAATTAAGCTGACCATTGCACCTACTCAATAGGAGCTGCTCATGCTGTATCATTGCTTTTGACATGTCTGGCAGAGGACAGCCTTAGATACATTCCTAAGTTAAAGAGGTCTAGCCTCAAACACACCTTATGTTGATAGGAACAACCTTAGATTCATTAATTCATTCCTGATTAATTGGGGATATCCTCAGACTTACTATCTGCACAAACCTGGGTAGGGAGATTAGATGGACAGACCTTTGGACAGATGAATGGAAGACTAATTGCCTATCTACAAATTAGGCAGAAGGTTTAGACTCAGACTCAGACCCTAAGCAGAGAGACTGCCTCAATGCCACACCTCAGATGGAGAGGTCTAGCCTTAGACTCATACTGTGGTGGGATAGAGTAGAGGGGACAGACTCAAACCTCTAGCCAGATGTATTAATGACTAGCCTGAGATCTACAATCCAGGCACAGAGGTTAGCCTCAAACCTATACCCAGAGTTAGTCTCAGACAGTGTTGGGAAGGTGGGATGGTCTCATTCTCCAGGCTGGGGAGACAGGAAGGTCTCATCCTTGGACTCCATCTGGGGGAACAAGTGCAGCTGATTTCCTGACAGAATAATGGAGGGATAACCAAACTGTCCCAGAGATGCTCGGCTGGCCTATGAGTAGGACACATACCTCCTGGGCCAGCCGGTTGATCTTTAGTTGCTTTTCCTTCTCCAGCATCTCCTCTTTCTCTTTGTAAAGCTTTTGTTCAAATTCCAGTTCCTTCTTATTCTTTCTCAACTCCTGCAGGCTGTCATACTTGGCTTTCTTCTTATCTTTTCCTTTCTGAGCAGATGTGTCATTGTTTATATGACAAGGGCTACAAGGTAGTAGTTGACACCAGCACCGCACAGCAAACAGGACAGACCACACCGGACAAACCCCCTTACCCTCTGCCATGGTGAATGAACCCTAGGTCTGCCCCACTGCACTGGGCATCAGACCTCAGGTTTATGACAGGAAGACCACTGCCACCCATTACAGAGTGGAAGGCACATTCCTTTGCCAGCCAGAAGAACTGGCTTACTAGTTCATTAACTAGTTGTATGACTTTGGCTAAGTTTCTCAACCTTTCTGAGCTTGACTAAAATGGGGGAAATACCTGCCTCACAGGCTTTTATTTAGTGCCAGTGAAATAACATCTATGAAAAGGCTTTGTAAACTTCAAAGAGATGTCTAAATAAAAGACATAGTATTTATTTCCTAGCATCCAGGCACATGCCTTCCCCAGCATCTGAGAAGAAAGGTGGATCATGTTTGGATGCTAAAAGATGCATCCTGGGAGATTCTAGAGAAAATCCAGGAGAGTTGGCAAATCTGCAGAGATCCTCTGACCCAGAGGTGGGAGCAGACTTAGATCTGGGGCCCAGAGCCAGGGACACTGGATTTTGCCTTCATGTTTAAGTTCTAGACTATTCCATCCTAGAGAAGTCAAATCCAGGGCTCCCTCTGGACTAGGTGCTTCTGCTGAGGATTAGCTGAGAGCCATAGGACTAGGAGGTGTGGGTGGGGAAGAGGGCCTAACTTCTTTACAGTCACAGTGTTGGTGAGGATTTGGGGAGGGAGATGAAGGGCAAACAGACCCTGCTGAATTCAACTCACAGAACCTATGCTCCTGGCTGCTTTTCCCATTGGGTTGCAGGGAAGCCAGAGAGTAAGAAAGAAAGTGAATGAATATTTATGGACTGCCCATGTGCCAAGGGATGTACACTGATTATCTCCTATGTAGGCTTTGTCCCATTCTCTTGATGAAGGGTCCGAGAGGTGAAGGCTCCTTGCCAGACATCTAGTAAGTGATGATGCCAGGATTTGGATCAATTTTTCTACTGTGCCCTGATGAGCCAGGGACAAGAAGACACAGCAGGAGGGAGGATAAGCCCCTGCCACACACAACATGGAGGACAGAAGGAGGGATGCAGAGAAAGCCAACATTCCGGGCAATTTCTGAAACGAGGTGGAAATCCTCTATTCACGGAGCTCACCTCCACCTCTAAAAAGTGTTTCTGGGGCTGATCTCGGGTTTCTTGAATCATCTTAGTGTCTATGGGCAGAAATGAGAAATTGAGTTTCCCAGCAATGGACACACAGCTTTCATCCATAGCAGGAGGGATAGTGGCTCATTATGGATCTCTGCAGACTTATCCTATCCCTCCTCCCCCCAGCAAAGACAATTCTCACCTCCATGTACGGCCAATATACTTTGGAAGTGGTCACCTCTGGGATCTACCTCCAGAGCAGTCTATGAACCTCTTGATAAAATGCTTCTTCCTGCTTCTGAGTCTTTTCCCACCCTGTTCACTAAAGTCTTGGCTCAGTTGAGAGGTGAATCCCTACCACCACATTGTAGGTTTAGATAGTAATTCTCCAAGAGGAGCCAGAAACATGCTGCCTAATGGCAGTTTGTTAGAATCAGGGCTCCCACAGGACCATAACGAACTTCCTATTGATTTGAGAAGACTCACCAGTGCTAAGATTGTAAAGCCAGGGCTTCTGAGTGGGACAGGCTGACAGTAAATAGTTTCTGTCCTATCCCCAGGAGAGTAGCTTACATATGCAGAAGGGCAAGTCTCCCCATAGCACTGCCTATGGATCTCCTGCCAGCTCCCCTGCTGTCACCTAAGTAACTTAGTTGTGTGTGAATGTACTTCCTCTGCCAGACCATGGGCTCTTGCAAGTAAGGCTGCTTTGCATGATTTTCTCAAGCAGTTCTGATGAAAGGTCTTAGGACCATTAATACCTCAGGTCCTAGCATATACTTTCTGGGGTTACAGACTTCAGACCTTGAGACCCAGAGGGTCTTACTGCCAGAGCAGGAACAGAAGTCAACAAATCTTTCTTTTTTCTGATAGAGGGATTTTGTGCATTGATGATCATGGCCATGAGTGTCCCCTGTATTACCTGGGGACCTGTTGTTGCAGCTGCTGAGAGACAAAACATCACCCATAGTTATAGACAAAATGATGATGGATTTTCAGAGCAGTATGAAGGACAGGACTATGTTGTCTTTTTAGCTGTCCATTAAATTCATGGCAAATATTCCTTTCAGTCCAGGCTGAGAGGAGAGGCAGATGGGGTGATGTGCTCTTGATTCTACCTAGGAGCAACTGTTTTCTCTTTTGGAAATAAAAACGAAAAGCACAATGCCAGCTATTTCTGAAATGATAGGACTAATAAATAGTGGATACTAGCCCTATCTCTTTACCAATGGCAAATTTCAAGTGACCTGGTTTGTGATAGGTGTGTGCAAGAGATTCTAGCTCTTTCACACTTCATAATTAGTGCCTGGAAAAGATTTGGCCTGTCTCCTTTTATTTTTTTTTCCAGTAAAATTCCGTGTGTGTGTGTGTGTGTGTGTGTGTGTGTGTTGCCCTCTCTAGTTGAGTTCTAATAGAGACAGTATGAGAGAAGAATTAGAAACCTAAGCCATGGATTCAGCCTACAAAATAAAGAGGATAGTTTTATGAGACCAAGGGCTTTCTGAGAGCATGGTAGTATGGGAAGACATCTCCAGGGAGCTCTGTTCAACGTTTACTCACTCCTATACAAATCATGATCTGGGCTTCTGGGTGAAGACATCACTTGTGTCAGCCAGAATATTGCTATCTGTTATTTTAATGGGAATGTGCTGGAGAAAGGGGGTAGATTTTCCTGGCAAATCTGATATTCCCATTTTACAGGAAAGGAGAAGTTGCAGATCATCAGTCACCCAGTTGCCAGTGCTTTAGTTTCTAGGGTATCGACTCCTTGCCAGAGAGAGCTGGTTGAGTGATAACATCCAATTTAGCTCACTCAGATTTATGTTAGTGGGCTGATTTCCAAATACCAAGTCATCCTGAATGTCCAATCTACAGATATTAACAGTGGCATTTTCATAATCAAATGCCAAAGTGAGTTAGAAAGACAAAGAACAGGAGAGTTTTATGGGGCCTGGAGATACTGTAATTAAGATTTAGACAGAAAATTAACAGCCCCAGAGACTGAAAAAAATGTATAATCATGGGCAAATGCAGAGATAGTTCCAGGAGAGAATTGTGATTGGTGCAGTTTCCTGTCCAACCTGAGGCTGTGTGGGAAGCCAGTATGAATTTGGAGAGGTGGCTCTGTGTACACTCACCCTAGTATTTCACTCTGTCCCCAGGCTCCTGGTCACGGCCTCTGGTTCCATTTGTCAGAACAAAGCAGAAGTCTCCTGCCCCTGCCCTGTGCCCATGGGAGCTGGTACAGAAACACATGGAGTCTGATGGTCCTTGGTCAGGTCTCATGCCAGGAATACCTGCCCCCTATGATGCCTCTGCAATGGTGCCTTGCCATTTGGTGTCAGCCTGACAGAGATGCAGGCAGGGTTAGCCCTCCAAGGGAATGAGAGGATGGTATTGTTTAGAATTGATAGGGAAAGTTTGAAAAATCCAAAACCCACGACAAACTGAGCAGCAAATCAGCACAGCACCCAGTCCTGTCCTACCTTCCGGATGGTTGGGAATTTGCCATCGTACCGGTAAAACCACCCAAAGGCTATAAGAACACAGAGAACAAAATGGTGAGACGTGGTTTGCCTAGGCCAGAGCATCCATAGGCAGCAGGTGAGAGTTGGGTTCTCAAGGAATGCATGGCTTTGGGGGATGAAAAGCAGCGTTGGCAGATCCAATAGCAAAATCACATCCTCTGTCTGTCTCTCCACTTACCTGGCCTCACCTGGGATAAAGCAGGCCCAAGACCACCTGAGAAAAGCCCCTCCTCAGGATGCTGGCTTTAGAAGTCAGTGCCAGAAAATCAGCAAGAAAACTCTTGTGGAATGATGAACTTTTCCAAATCACAGATACCATCTCCAAACAAAACCCCGTTGAAAGAGAAAAAGCCCTCACTAACCGACGCCTGATGCTCCATCCAAGAAACATCTTGAGACAAAAGAGAGCCTGGTTCTCCGCTTAGAACTGCAGGCAGACAGAACAAAACTGTCTTGTCTTACAGGGGTGGACAACTCCTCTGCCTTTAGCATTGCAAGAGAAGCAGTGGCTGGGTCAACTCTCAAAGGCCAGCTCCAGCAGCAATGGGCAGAAGATGTGCCCCCAGAAAAGCAGGTCTCACATCCAGGCCAGATAAGCAGAGCACAGCCCAGGAGACAGCATGACAGGGAAGCCCCCAAACCTGAGCTCTTAGGGGCTGAGACAAAGGCTTAAGTAATTGTCCACCCTTAACCACCTGGAATAGAGCTGGAATAAGCTGTTCAAGTCCCCTGCTGGACAAGGCACTACCTCCTTAGTTGCTGGATCTGGAAATGGGGAGAGGCCAGAGTAGCAGAGAGGACCCTTGAGTTTGAGTAGTATTTAAATATTTGCACCAGTAGTTCAGTTGCACTAGTGCGTGCTTGCTGATTTATCAATTTGGCTATGTGTCCTATCCTAAGGTTTTGCTTGGGCCAAGCTGGGGCATGGAGCAGCTTCACAGACCCCAGTGGCCCCCACCACGTGCCAGCCCCTCAGAGTCAGGTGTCTGCACTGCTTCAGGAGGAGGTGGGCAGAGCAAGCAAGGCAGCCAGGCCAGGGAGCGAAGCCAGGGCGCGAACCTGCTCTCCCTGCTCCTCTGTGCCTCCATCCAGGTCATCTGCAGGCGTGAGCTCAGGCTCCACTCCCTGATCATCTACCCAGGGAAAAGAGGAAGAAGCTGGTGAACCAAGAAGACTCAGGAGGCTGAGAGGCCAGAGGGCTTCCCAGGAGTTTGGGGATCTATGACCACTTTCTTCCAGGGAAGAAAGACAGGGGCAGTGCTGAAGATTCCAGAGCAAAGGTATCTCATTCTGGTTGGTGCATGCAGTACTTTCAACCTTAGCTGCTTTAGTTTCTCTGTAAAATGGGTGAACAATAGAGGCCTCTGAACTGATAGCAGCCTGAGAACCATTTCTCAAGGTGCTGGGTTGAAAGTTGGGAAGTGGGTGAGGAAGATGGGAACATCTGAGTGTTATTTACATTTGAGGGCAGAGGCTTCCTGGGGGATAATACATCCTTCTGTCTTCTTCTCACTGCCCTTGCTTTGGGGCTCTGGGTCCCCTGGGGGATTTCTGAGCTGTGTAGGCATTAGGTAGAGGCTGGGGATCCTGATGACCAGAGAAATCCCAAAGGCAAACAGGGCACATGTAATTGGGAAGATATCATGTGGGCAGAATAGGAAACCATTCATTCCAGTTATTTCTAGACCCTGGTCTAGAAGGCAGGGCTTGTGCTTTTTCATACTTTAAGCTTCCTTGCCCATGGGCTTGTAAAAAGGCTGTATGTTAAGTTTCTTTGCTTTGAGCTAGAATCATATTTACTTAACAGTGGAACACTGATTCCCTTGCCAACAAGAGGACTACTTGATAAGACATTGAGAAGACGAAGAATTACTGAACAGTTCATTTAAAAAAAAAAATCAACCTTCATATCACAGGCCTATTGTGGATAAGGGGTAATTAATAAAATCCTTTAGGGACAGAAGGCTAGAGATCTCCCTTTTAAATTTTCTCATCTCCCAAGGCCCTTCCAGCTCTGGGGTCCTTAATAAAGACACCACCCCCTACACCCCTACCCTGGCTAAGAAAGGGTCTTTAGGGATCTCTGTGACAGGTTATCCTATGTCTGAGGGTTTGGTAGAATGTTGGGGTGCTGCTGGGTTACCATGGATAAGAAGGCTGATGCAATTTTCAGAACCTCTGGGGAAGCTGGTGAGGAGACAGTCTTTCCTGCCCACATCCTTACATTGAGGGCCTTCATGTTCTAGGCTAGAGATGCTCTACACTCTTCCCTATTTGTTCAAAAATGTAGGTTCATCCCTTGCAGGCAAAGAAACCTGAGTCAGGCCTAATCTACTGACTAACTGGGTCCCAGAGTTAAAGGTTGGGTGGAGTAAGGCTGGATGACCAATGAGGTTCTATTGGCCGGACACAGCCCTGACCACTCCAGCTGCCCTGGAACAGCAGGGGAAGATAGGAATTGAGCTGTGTCAGAGGCTCTACTACATTTCCTGATTTACATCTAAGTTAAGATTAAATGGTGGATGCATATGGAGATGAATGGTTGTGGCAGCTGCCCCAGGGGGCTGGCAGACTGGGACCATCAATCCTGTGCTTTGTGGAACTGCCTTGGAATACATGTATCTTAAGCAAAGGCAAAGTTCTTGCTCCTTTTATTCAAGAAACTTGATTTGGTTAAAAAGTGCTAGATAAATACCTAGCTAGTGAAAGGCTTTTATTTTCCATAGTTCCTGAGAGGGTGTGCTTGCTGTGAAGCTGAGACCTAATTTCTAGGAAGGTACTAAATTGACTAGGATTACTTTCATGAGAAGCAATTAAAATCGATTTCTCTCCTTTCAAAGCTCCCATTTCACTCATAAGAGCAAATTAGCTGCCTGTCTAAAACAGGGATTATTCACCAGGAATTTAGCTTTGGCCGCATCCTCAGCTAATACTGAATGTCATGGGGGAAGGCGATGACAGCATGCTTTGTCTTTCTGAGAGAACCATGAGATGACACTATGCTCTGCTGCCAAGAAGGAATGTGCTGGGAACTACCTGCTTCAGTCCAAGAGGCCTGTGTTGGCAAGTCGATATCCCTTTAGGGCTCAGGTATGATCCAAAGTTGGGACAGAGCTATCTAGACCCCACCACAGCATTCCAATTGGCTATTACACAGCAGAGAAGAGGTGCCTCAGTTCTCTAAGTTGGATCCCTGGGGACAAGGTAGCAGCTGGTGGAGGCGTGAACTGAGACTGGAGGTAAGAATGGACCAACCAAGAGGAGATGGAAAGGGTGGTGGGAACTGAGATCCCAGCATGGTGCAGCCACCAGACTCACACTGGTATCTGGGAGGGGTCTCAAAGCCCTCTCCCTGTCTCCATCCCTGGAGTGGTGTGACAGCCACCCACATGCAGGGATATAGGTGATAGAAGCACTTCAGGCAAGCTCCTCCTTTGTTTGCCCACCGACCTTGTACCACTAGAGCTCCTTCCTCTTTCTTGCTGCTGGTTTCATCCCAACCCCAGAACGAGGCAGAAGAGGGCACGCCCTCCCACATAGTAAGACAGTAATCCATGAGCCAGTTCCTCTTTTGCACAGCTCTCTCTCCCATCTGCAGCAGTCCAGTGGCCCATGTGCAAGTGTCGTAGGGGAGAGTCTGTGAGCTTGTGCGTGGAGCAGGCCTCAGACAAGGAGGCAGACAGATCCCTCCCACTCTAAAGCCTTGGAAAATGGCCCCTCACACATGGCTGCATCTCCATGCAGGGAATGAAGCCGAGAGAGCCATGGGCTGTTCACCTGAGGAGGTGGCGGTGAGTGGAGGGAGGCCAGCATTTCTGTCCAGCTCCCCAGCCCCAGGTCCTAGAAGGACCCTTTCTCCCAGTGCACGGTACCTACACTTAGGCTTGCGAAGGGGTACTGGGTGCACCTCGGCAGTGATGGTTTTTGGCAAGAGGAGCTGTTCCTTTGAGCCCCAGTCTTCTTCCCACTGCTTCTTAAACTTTTCTTCCTCTTCCACGATCCTGAAATTAAACCCCCACATCTGTGATTCGAGTCAGAACTTTTGCAGGCCTACCTCCTGCCTACTTGAGAACCCCAACCAGCCCAGGAGAGGCCTCATGGTTCTAATGTGGCAAGGAAGGCCAGCCCTAGAGCTGATGTTCTGAGCAAACACCTATGCTCTTGTTGCCCTGGTATGATGGGCTGTACTAGAAGTGAGGAATGGATACAAATAAAGGAGGAACTACCAGGGGACAGAGGGCCAGGTAAACTGAGCCTGGAGGTGGCCTCTGGCTGGCCTCGCTCCTGGTAGCACACTCATGAGCACTGCATGTGCAGGCACACACGAATCCAAGAAACTCACTGTTCCATCTCCTTCCGGTATCTCTCATTTTCCTCTGCTGCCTTCTGGGCAATTTCCTTTCTCCTCCTAAAATAAATGCAGGTTGGCATGTTTGAGTCTATACAAGAGAAGTTAACTGTTCCTTGTGGGTGATTCCTGATTTGAGAAAAGTTTCAAATGTTTTCTCCAGTATCCCTTCTAAGGATGCCTGCACCAGCTTTGGGTGCTGAGGAAGTTGTCCAACACAAGTCTGGACCTGTGCTCCTGGGTAATTTTGTCTGGCATGGCTAGACAGATATTCTGTGCCACAGGAGATGAGTGGTGGTAGGTTCACATGAGAGCCACACTCCATGTGTCCCCCTCCAAACTCTTAGATGAAGTGACCCCAGGCAGGGATTGCTAACCAAGTGTGGTTTTCCAGGCTAGTTCTTTGATGAAGGAGATGGGGACATCCTTTTTCCTTCCTTTTCCAAATGCTTATTAAGTACTGAGAATGTATTTGCATTTGGATTTTGACTGTAGTTTTTGATTTATGAATTGCTTGCCCCATTTCAATCTCAGTCCATCATTTAACCACTTGGTGGGGAGTGGTTAGTACCACAGGTGGGTGGCCCTCTGGGGAATGCCAAGTTCTTAAGCCAGATTGTCTGGATATGAATCCCAGCTTGGTCATGTGTGATTTTGGACCCAAGATGATTCACCCCTCTGAGCCTGAGCTGCCTCACTTATAAAACAGGTTAGTACTACCTCCCTCCCAGGGCTGGTGTGGGGATTAAATTAAGTAACATAAGCAAGGTCCTAATCAGCATCAGCCATGTGGTAGGTACTCAACATGTTAGTGCTGCTGGTAGGAGCCTCATTTCCCATAGTCCTAGAGTCTGGAAATTAGAGGATATCCTCAGCAAGGAGGAAGGAGCCTGGTGGTCTGAGGCAGAGGATGGATATGCTGACCTGCCACTTAACCCATCTGGTCTGAGGACAGCCTAGGAAGTGGGGATGAAGTCTGTGCAGGAGCAGAGACCAAGAGGCAAGGTGGGTGAGGCTAAGGTGGTCTGGGAAGATGGGGGGCCCCTGGGTGGCCACTCACTGGCGCTCCATCTCCTGCTGCTCCTGGAGGATTTTGTTGGACTCCATGGCCAGCCGCTTCTGCATCAGGAGCTCCTGCCGCTGCAGCTCGCGCTGCCGTGCCTCTGCCTGCCGCTCGCGGTCAGTCATGAACAACTCCCGGCCCTCATGGGGAGAAAGAGGCCCTTTGCTTAGACCCCTGGGGGAACTGTGCATCCATAGTTATGGCTTTAGGGAGCCAAGACGTGGGCTGCCTTCTCAGTGCTGTGCACCCCCTCCATGTATTGCAACTCTGGTTAGGGTTAGGGTTAGGGTTAGGGTTAAGGTTAAGTCTCTGACCTAAGCTTCTTGCTGGGCAAAAGCCCTTTCCCTCTGCTGTTAGAGCTTCAGGGAAGGAGACCTCTTATCCCTTTCTGGGAGTGTGTGGGAGAGATATGAGGTCATAGGTTCTGGGTCTGAAGGTCAGGGGTCACCACCACCACATTCTGGACTTACAGCTCCAGCTACAATGGAGATGGTCAGGCTGCGGCTACTTTTCAGCACGTTGACAGCCTGTGGGAAAAGGAGGTCAGTCACCTGGGGTCTGACAGATAGATCAGGGCAATCCAGGCAGAGAACACAGGCACCATGGTGGCTGGGATGAGAAATGGGGTAGGACGGGTGATAAGGCCAGCAGATAAAGACTCTTACATCTTACCTCCTTGTGGTCCAGGTTAGAGAAGTCGATGCCGTTGACTTCAACAATCTGGTCTCCTGTCTGAAGGAGAGATGGAGAAGGACTGGTATGTTACACTCACTCATCTGTAGGAAGGGCTCCTCCAGGGTACCAGGTTTAGGTGCTGGGTGTAAGTGGCTGTTTATCAATTCTTCCCAATAAGTAGAGCAGTTGAAAAGCTTTGATGGGGCCCTAGGAGTGCCTCAAGCTCACCCTCTCACCTCTCCACTCCAGAACTATCTTATTGGCTATCAACTATTATGCCATTAGAGGTTAATTTCTTTGGGTTACTCACCTCCAGCCCCACCTCTGCAGACAGGGAGCCAGGCTTCACATGGCTAATGAAGATGCCTGGTTTCTGGATTGGGCCACTGGAAATACTGTGGGAGGTGGGAAATGCGGGTGAAGCTCTGCCCTCTTTGCTTGTCCCCTGAAGCACTTGCTTGTTTTCAATGTCCTATCACCCTCTATCTGGGCAACCAGTGTTCAGGACATAGGTCACCCATGAACTCAGGACCCATAGACTCCATCTGTCTCCCTTCCAGCCTGATTTCCACTGTTTCCCTGGGTAATAGACACAGAAAACTATTTGTAATTCTCCCTACCCAACCCTCACCCAATATACCACATGTGCTGTTTCTTCTCTTCCTAGAATTTTCCTTCCATACCTTATGACTCAAATGTTATCTCCTTTAAATTTTTTTTAGCAGATCCCTTATTCTATCCCAAGATTGAGCTGGTGCCCCTTTCTTTGTGCTCCCAAAACATTCACAGGAAGGATGGCACTTGCTCATTCTTTTCCCTGTCCTAGATCTATGGCAGACATTGTTAAGCAACTGCAGCACTCTTCCTCAGCAAGCTGGGTACAGCTTTAGACTCCTTTGCAGAACCAGGCACAGTGGCACATGCCTGTAATCCCATGGCTCCAGAGGCTGAGGCAGGAAGATTGAGAATTCAAAGCCAGCCTCAGCAATTTAGCGAGGCCCTAAGCAACTTAGCAAGACCATGTCTCTAAATAAAATATAAAAAGGGGACTGGGAATGTGGCTCAATGGTTAAGCACTCCTGGGTTCAATCCCTGCTACCAAAAAAAAAAAAAAATCCTTTGCAGAACAGTACCCCAAGAAGCCACCTATTAATTGATTAGAGATGGCACAGATAGGAAACCTACTTGCCATCCCTGATGCAGGATATAGCTCCCTCAGAGTCCTTCTCACCCTATGTTTCTCTCGCATATGTACCTATGCGTTTGGCTTCTATATAAAAGTATTGAATAAACAGGAAGGAACGGAAATAATCAGAATAACAAATAATAATATCTAACATTTACCAACCACTTACTACCTACTACTAGGCAGTAAGCACTAAGCTTACTTACTAGGCACTATGCTAAGTACTAGACACTAAGCTTAGTATTTTGTTTACTTCCTTTGCAATAACCTTGTGATGTGGGTATTATTCTCCCCTATTTATATAGGGAAAAACTGAGGCTCAGAGTGGTTAAGTTCACTGGTTCAAGGTTCTAGACCTTGTGCATGGCAGGGCAGGGCAGGGCTTGAACTGACAACGGAGTGACTGTAGCACCTGCATGCTTAACAGGGACTCCTTGTGTGGCCCAATGCCTGTTTGGAACTCCCTGACTGCCTCTAAAGGAAGGCCATGAAGTAATTTGTGACAAGAGAACTGTGACAGAGATGCTCAGGTGGGCAGCGTCCTTTTGCAGTGAGTCAAGGGCCCACCCAAGGACCATGGCTCTGCCTCTGGGCCTCAATTTCCTCATCAGTAAAATGAAAATGGCTGGAGCTTCCCTTCTGGCCCTGCATGGCTGTGAAGCTCAGAGCAGAACTCAGGTGATAAGAAGTGTCATCACTGGTGGACAAGTCACATCACTGATGGACAAGTGTCCTCAGAAGCAGCAGCGAGGAAGAGAAGAGATATTAGGAGCCTGCTGGGCATGCCACGACTGAGCCTAGCGTGTGCTGCCACCTACCTGCAGCCAAGGCCCCGTGAGCCCACCAGGCTGATGAAGACCTTTTTCTCCTTGTGTGCCCGACTCCCAGGGGAGCCCAGGCTACCCCGACTGCCCTGGAGAAGGAACAAAAGCAGGGTCATTGGGTGTCGATGTACATGCAAATGGCCTCTTCAGCTTGTGAGATCTTCAGGGTAAGCACTGCCTAATTTTCACAGGCCAGATGGTCATTCTGTCCCTGAGGTGTGGGTCTGCACTAGCCAGGCCAGCTGAAGGCCCACGACTCCATAGGAGCATTCTGGGTATCCTGGAGTCCTGTGAAGACCCTGAGAACATGTCCTTAGAGCCAACCCTCCCTTAAGATCAGCTGCCCCCTCTTGGAAGTCCACTCTACTAAAGTGCCATCACAGGGGGTCCTGGTCCTTACCCCAGATTCTGACACAAACTGATCCACATACTGCCATTTGAGGGGCTCCTCAGGAGAGCTGACAAGAGGGAAAAATAAAATAGGTGGTTGTTAGAGATGTTTTAGGGACCAGGCTCCAAGTTCAGCTCTGCCACATCTGCAGCCTCCACCTCCACTGGCCCAGGAACAGTGTGACCTGGGGGCAAGGGAGTAAGACCCCAGAGCTGATACCAGAACCCTGGACCCACAAGGAAAAGACTGTTGCAGAGGAGGGTCTTACTCACCTCTTCACAGGAATTAGGCCAATGTCTGTGGGAGAAAAGCACCAGGTTAGGGCAGCTCCCCTGCCCTCTTTGTCCTCCTAGGAGCTGGGTACCCCCATTGCCTGCTCCAGTCCACCATCACTGAGCCCCACCACCCTCTGGCCCCACTCACGTCTCACTTTGATGGACACAGTCTTCTTGGTTCTGATGAGATTGATGACCTCCTCATGGGTGCAAGAGGAGATGGAATATCCATTGATCCGGACAATCTCGTCCCCCACCTTGGCCACAGAGAGAGGGAACAAGCACCAGGAACTCACGGCCTGCTCTCCAGAGAAGGGACTGACAGCTGGATTGTTCTCCAGAAAAAATCTCAATATGTGCCGTAGTACCTGTCACAGCCAACTCACCCTGCATCAGCCCAAGGGACCCCAAGGCAGGTGGTACTTCCTTCTTCCCTATTTTACAGATGAGGAAACCCAGGTGAGGGGTCAGGGGTGGAGTAGGACTCAGGACTCTGTCCCATCACTCTGGTGTCCCTTTCACTCCACTAGGACATCATCAGGTTCTGGAATCTATGCAAAGGGTGGCACTTTGCCCAGCTTCAAGCATCCCTGACTGGCCTTTGTCCCACCACACCCCTGAGAAATAGGCTTCCTGTCTGTTAGTCACTACAACACCATAACACTGTACCTGAGTTGGCATGGGGACCTGTGACCCAAGTTCTCATCACCAACAAAAACATTTGTTATCTCTCTCTCATTTTTTCTTCCAATCTATGGACCCTTACTGTCACATCTTAATGCTGTTGCGATCCTGACCTCTGAATTCCTATTCTTTTTTTTTTAGCTGTTAATAGACTATCATTTTATTCACTTATTTATATGTGGTGCTGAGAATTGAACCCAGTGCCTCACACATGCTAGGCAAGTGCTCTACCACTGAGCCACAACCCCAGCCCTGAATTCCTGTTCTTGAAGCAAGCAAGTAACAGGGCTTTGGCATCTGATGTCTTGGCTACAAATCCCTGCTTTTACTTTTGTTAGCTATGTGATCCGGGGCAAATCTCTTGATCTCTCTGAACCTCAGTTTTCCTCATCTGCAAAATAGGGAATACTGTGATTGCTGTGGGAATTCAGTGAACTCTTGCATGTAAAGCTAGTCAGTGTCTCAAACACAGCAAGTGCTTGATAGATGGTCGTGATTGTTATCGTTAAACCTGAGCCCAAAACCCTTGGCTCGGATCCCTCTTCTCCCAACAGTGGATTGGGAGACATGGGCTTGCTGGGAATGCATGCTGAGACTGCCCCTGAGCTTGTTATTGACCAAGCACAGAGCTGATGGACCCTCAGACATCAGGTGACACCTAGGCTCATTGTTGCCAGGAATGACCCCATCCCTCCTCAGACACAGACCACAGTCTTCTCTGGGGAGGGGAGGTACTGACAGGGGTGGCCAGGGGCTCAAAAGGCACAAAAGGGAGGGCCTCATTAAAGAACTCTCTAGGTTTCTGGGGACATTGAATTCAAGAAGTGCTGGATTTGCTCCTTGTACCTATTTTTCACAGCAAACCTGCAGGGCAGGAACTTGTCTCTGTGAATCAGATGAGGAAATGGAGGCCCAGAGAGGTGAAATGACTTGCTTAAGGACACCCAGTAAGCAAATAGGGTGTTGGGATCCCAAGTCAGCTGTTCCTGACAGACAACAAGCCTTGTCTCTTTGGTGTCTGGAAGAAGAAAAAAAGAGCAAGTGGCCAAGCCTCGCTACGGTTCTCTGCATCTTGTCCTCTCTGGATCCCTGCCCCCTGTCAGCCCCACAGGAAGGCAAAAATTGCTTTGTCCATTCATTATACGGCTGGGACCTCAAAGGCACGTAGAACCATTTTCTAGCCCTAGGAGGTACAACAACCTGTACAGCACAGGCTGCTTCTGTTTAGGACAGAGAACTTAAGACAGAATTTCTTTAGGAGGCAAGAGCAGAGGGATGGAGCCCCAGGTCCAGGTCCTATCAGAGGATCTGAGCCCCACTGGGGACCCAGCCTCATAGCTCAAATCAGCACAGGGTCTTTGGTACAGTCAGGCTGTGTCTGAACCTGCCTCTCTCCTGCCTTCCAGAATCTTCTCCCAGTCATCCTCAGGCCTGAGATCTCCTTAGAAACATAAACCCAGGTAGGTCAATGATGCAAGTGTCCCCCCCCCCCCACCCAGCTCCTCTGAGTGAAGTTCCCTTTTTTGTTCCTAAAGGGAACTTGCCCAGGACCCCAGTAGGAATAAAATTCCCACAGGGCTCCTGGCTCAGGCTGCGGGATCAACTTTCCTCTCCCTCTCGCTTCACAAAGAATTCTGCAAAAGGGCCTTTGTGCAGGCACCACGAAGACATGAGCATCTGAGGGTCAGTGGAACAAAGGAGAGATGAGTCCATCGGCACAAGAAAGGGTGGCTAATTCATAAGCCTGAGAAACAGCTGGGAAGGTAAAACCCCGAGTTTCATTAAAATGTCCTCTAGCCCCCAAGCATTGGGGCACTGCTGAGAAATGCTCATCTGAGGAGGAGAGCTCGCCCTGGAAAAAAAGAGGGCCTCAGATGATGCCAAGAGAGGCACTCATTGTGTTTATTTCTCTGACTCTGTTTCTGGGCTGGAAAATGTGCCACAGAGGAAAGGAATAATGAAGGGGCTGAAATTTCAGCCGCCATCGGCGAGCCGTGAGACAGGGATTCAGAACAAAGCCATCTCTGTCAGCTCCCTATTTGCACCCCCACTCCTCCCTCACTCTCTGGTACCATTAGCGCTCGAGCCCCCTGAAGCCCCTGGTTTGGCCTCTGGGATTGGGATTTCGATAACACTCTGGTAGCTCTGGGAGGTAGGGAGGGCCTCCTTTACCTGGACAGACAAAAACACAGCTCTGGGCTCTGGGAGGAGTGAGACTTACAGGTCTGTCCTGCTCTGCTCAGACATGAAGGTGCAGGGACTGTGGGGGACAGGCACTCTGGTGTGCTAAAGGGAGATCTCTGGGTTGACCTTAGGAGACCCAGGTTCTAATCCTGCTTCTGCCACTCACTGGACTCCAAGCTTCTACTAACTATAACTGGGGACGATCCATCCAGTGCAAACAGTGAGAACCCATTGTGAGCTTGTACCTGGCACATTGTTATCATTCGCTGTCTCCCTCTCTGCTTATTTATAAGACACAAAGCACTTCTGTGACAGGCAGTGTTATAAGCTTTCTAATACTAATTCATTTGTCCCTTGTACAGCCTGATGAGGTACATTGTTTCATCATCACCCCATGTTGCAGATGGGGAAAACGAGGCCCAGGGTTAAGTCATTTCACCAAATTCATACAGCTTAATGAACAGCAAGGCCAGGATTTGAACTGGACAGTTCAGCCTCAGAGTCTATATTCTTAAGCATCATGCTGCATTGGGCCTTCTTCCCTGCTGCTAAAAGGTGACCTTTACCAGGTTTCAGGTGCTAGACACAACTATGATCCTCCTTCGGGAAGTAGGGGAGGTGGATCAGTGGGGCAGCAGCATCTGGAATAAGGAAGCAGTAGGTTCAAAAAAACAGACTGTTTGTGACCTGGTTTCTATGGAACTGCAGACACCTGTCAGGGCATAGCAGCCTTTTCCTTTCCCAGGAGCTCAGCAGAGTGGGTGACTGCATTGTACCACACTGCCTAGCAGATGAAGGGGAGGCAAGAAGTCTGAGGCCCTGAGCCCCACTCCCCTAGACTCTGCTCACTCACCTGGAGCCCAACACTGTCCGCCTGACCTCCTTTGATGAGATGGGAGATGAAAAGCCCACAGCCAAACTCAAGGCCCCCACGCACACTGAGGCCGAGGCCTTCGGGGTGCAGTCGGTCCAGACGTACCTCCTTCAGCTTCCTGCCGTGGTGAGGGTGGGTTAGTGATGGCCCAGCTCAGTCTGACTGCCAGCACTGCCTGGCCCACTAGCGAGGGACTCAGTTCACCCCAGGGGGACCTCTACTACCCCCACATTTAGGCTGGTGGCTCCTTCCATACCTGGAGCGCCGAGGGGTCAGCTGGTCATATTCTACCTGGTGCTTCAGCGGGATCAGTGGCCGGATGGCATCAAATAGTGGCAGGCGGCTGGGCTCATTGATGACCAGTTTCAGGTCTCCAACAAGCACAGTGACATCCATGGTCCTGCAGAGATGTGGAGGATGCTTGGAGCCTTACCTTTGATCATGACCTCTGTCCCAGCCCAGCTCCCCACCCACTGGGCCCAGGCTTAGGAATGAAGAGCTCTTCTAAAAAGTCCAGAGCTTCTAACTCTGGGTCACAAGCATTGGAAGAGCTTGTTTCTCTTACATAAGTGTCACAAGGAAATCTGTGAGTTAGGGACTGTTAACCCATTCTGCACATGAAATCACACCAGGATTTCAAACTTGGCTCTGCCTAGTTCCAAAGTCCAGGGTCTTTCCACACAGGAAAGCTCTGTGTGAGATGTGGATGAGCATGTCTCATGCTCTGATCTTTTAGTCTGATTGGCTGCTAAACTCTAGAAATTCCACCCTCAATGTCTTTCTTGGGCCGTCACATATTTCAGACGCTCTGCATCTGCAGCTGCCTGCTGAACTGCCCACTCTCATGTAATGTTTCCTAAATGTAAGTCATTCCCTTCTCAAAATCCTTCAATGGCTTCCTACTGCCTAGAGGACAAAATCCATTCTCCTTGGCAGCCTCAGGGCCCTCCATGACCAGTCTCCCTGGAATGTCTCCAGTCTGTGGCTCTGCATGCTCTCAGGGTACTCCAAGGGCTAACTCCCACATTATCTCTCATTGCCCATTCACACCCTGTACTTCTGTGCCTCTGCACCTCTGCTGATGCTAAGCCCTCATCCTGGGAAGCCCTTCCCCAATATTTCACCATCCAAATTTCTTATTCTTCATAGCCTAGCTCAAGTTCTCCTGGCACCTCCCTGATGCTTCAGTTAGAAGTGAAAATTCCTTTCCTCAAATTCCTACTTTTCCCTTCACTTAATTATTCTATTGTACTTATGCTAGAGTTGCTGGTGCTTGTAATATCCGTTCATCTCCCCCAACCAGGCCACAAGTGACTCAAGAAGAGAACATGGATCTTCCTCATCCTAGTTGCTGCATGGTACCTAGCAACTGACAGAAGTTAATAAATGTGGGCTGGATGAAACAAAAAGCAACTGGGTCACCAGAGACATCCAATGCAGTGGCCAGGGCCTGCTGTCATTTCTTATTCTGTCCTAACAATTGTGCTCTATTGAATATATCTGGCTACTTTAAAGCCTTCCCCCGTGAGACTGTGGTGAGACTGTGTTCAACGTAAGGGCGGGGACCAGTCTGTTTTGCTCGCAAGTGTACCCTTGACCTCTAATACAGAGCCAAGAGCAAGAGTTGTCTAGTTGCTAAAACAAGTTGCTGAAATGGCATGTCCATTTGGCTCCCAGAACCATTGAGTGTCTGCTTCCCCAAGTTCTTCTATCTTAGGACAGCCCTGAGCACAGAGGTACCCCTGTGGGGGTTGGCCCATAGGAGCTGGCCCAGCACACTTACTGGTGGTACATTCGCAGCACATCGTAGAGATAGTCCTTCTCTGCATCATTTTCAATCAGAAAATCTACCTGTAAAACCCAAGGGCAGAATTACAGCTCCAGGCCCAGCAAACCCATAGAAGACTCCAGAGAAGAGAGGCCACACCAGCGACCATTCCTGCAGTTCCAGATGAGTTGTGCAGAGAGGAGGGAAGACAGAGGCCAGGGTGCCCTTCTGACCCCAATATGTCATACCCACGCAGAGCATGCCAGTGTGGCCTTTGCACATCCAGATGTGGCCAGGCTGAGCCTTGTCCCAAGGCGGAGTGATAATGTGGACACACACAGGATGAAAGCCCCATGTGACAGAGATAAGCCCCATGGCAGTGCTGCTGCTCACCCCATGGCTGTTACCTGTGTCTGGAAGAAGCCCCACTGTCTTACCTGATAGTGGCTGTAGTGCTGGATAAATGCTTTCAGAAAGGATTTGGGCCACTCGTTCAGAAAGCACATCCCACCGGCAGGAAGCACCCTATTACTGAATTCTGCGCCACCTTTGCCAGGGGAACTCTGTCCTGTCCTGTCCTGACCTAAGCTGGGTTAACCCTGAGTTCTGTCCACTAGTAAGCCTCCTGACCACTCCTTCCCCCTCTCCAGGTCCCTGCATGTCTCCCCCGGAGGGAGGGTCAGGTTACATCATTTCAACTTTGCTGACGTCAATGGCTAGGACTCCAAGGTCAGGTTCAGGAGCTGTTTCATTAGCACCCCAATCCCTGGGGAGCCAGTGATCTAGGAGCCCCAAATTTCACTCTTTGGGACAGCTCTTTGTTAATCTATATGCTGTATTCTTGGCTCCCTTTAGCACAGGACTGAGTACTGTGCCCCCACACTGGGCAATGTGGAAGCTGGAGGGGTCCCTGGATCCCTCCCTCCAGCCTCCAGGGTCAACAGCATGGTCCCAGGCTTCAGCTCTTCAACTGAGAGTCCCTAGTTCCAGAAGAATAGGGACTGTCTCTCTGTCTTAATACAGAGAGGACTTGTAGGGCCCAGTTCCTTGGGATTTCTACTCTGAACAGGGAATGCAAGTTTCTTGACTTGGTGGCAGGCACCTCTGCCCCTAAAATCAGGCTGAGCATTTAACTGAAGATGAGCCGAACCTAGGAGGAGGCTCTCCATGCACTCAAAGCCTGGGTGTCAGAAACTCCCCCAGCTGCTCCAATCAGGCACCTCTACTCCCTCCCTACCTCACTGCAAGTGCATTCCCCTAGAAGATGGGGGTGGGACACTGGGGGCAAAATCTGGGTTTGTCTTTGGGGCCCTTTCAGCCTCATGCCCTAGTATTCCCCCACAGGGACGGGCCCTTCCAGACAGCTGCACAGGGAACCACACAACATTTAACTCATGCAGATTCAACTGGATGTGTGCGCCAGCCAGACAGGGGGAAGGAGAGAAAGAACGAGTTAAAAATAATGCATTTTGTTCCTTTTGATGGGTCCTCCCTGGTGTGTCATGAGGATTAAGTGGGTGACATATGTCAAGCACTTGGGACAGGCTCCAAATGTGCTGTTCTCCTTTGGCACGCTCAGCTTCTTGCACCTTGCCCTTTGTCCTTTGTCCTGGGGGCTTTGCCTGGATTCCTAAGGCCCTGGATTCCTAGTGTTTTAGCCAGTGGGAGGCACAAGCAGGAGATAAACAGCAGGAGGAGGAGGGAACCCAGGCCCTTAGTCCCCTGGCTGGTGGCCCAAAGGGCCACCTTAGGTAGTTTCCTCCACCTGAGGTGGCAGCCCCTGCCTGGGCCTCTCTCTGCAGCTCTGCTGTTCCCTGTTCTGGTGACCTCCCTCCCCTGGCCCCTGCAGGGTGCTGGCTTCCCATCACTGTCACCAGCCTACTCTGTTCAAGTATCCTTTTTCTACTGTCCCCTCACAAAGCTTGCTTTGGTTTTCCCTTTGGATGAGCTGCCTCCTGCTGTGCCCTGGCTGGCATGGAGGAGCTAGTAGTGGCAGCACCCACAGTATTTCCTCTCTGTGAATTCTTCCTCCACTTTGAAGATTTTCCCCAAATGTCAATAGTTTATTCTCACCTCTGCCATGGACCTTAAGTTGTACCAGATTCTCCCACCCCCTTCCCCACTGGTGTTCCACAAACCTGTCCATAGCCCAGACACAGGCCTGGGCGTGAGTGTGGAGGGTGGAACCAACAAGCCCCTTCATCGACTAGTTCTGCCTCAGTTTCCTAATCTGTAAAATGGTCATAAAACCCTCCTTTAATTTAATCCTTCTATGAGAGATTAATGATTGTTTTCATTACTAATTCAGAGAGTTAATAATTATAAAGTTTAGAATAGTGCCTGGTAAGTCAGTCCTATGTGTTTGTTAAATGAGGTTAAATAAAAATAAATGGATGCAAATTCTATAATCTCAGCAGCTGGCAGTGAGTGGCCCTCCATAAATGTTGATCTAGTCATGTCTTCACAGTGTGTATCTTAGCCAGTACTGGATTTGTTTGATTCTTGTTTTATTATCCTTCATCTTCTCTCTACCTCTCTATCTCTATCTCTACCTCTATCTCTCTTTATTTTTTATTTTTTTTACATGTAAACTTGGCAGGCATATGCTAGTCTCAGGACATTTGCACTTCCTGGAATGCTCTTTCACATATACTCCCTGGCTCCTCCCCTATTCTTCCAGGTCTCTGTGCAAATGTCACCTCTTCAGAAAAGCCTTCCTGATTTCCCTACAAAAAGTACCACCTGTTACTCTCTGTTCCCTCATCCCAGTTTATTTTTCCATAGCATTTATCACTACTTGGCACCATAGAGTACTTTTACTGCTTTATTTGTTACCTGTATATGTTCCCCATTAGCATACACTCTCTCAGAGGGCAGGGCTTTGTTTTGTTCCTTGATGCTTAGACTACTGTCTGGTATGTATAGAAACTCAGTCAAAATTTATTGCATGTGTGAATGAATGAATGATCAGCCACTCCTTGGAGGTAGGAACTCTTTCTGATCTTAATCATCCTACCCCACTCTCAGTTGTCTGGCCTTGGCCAGGTAACACCAGAGCTACTCACAAATGTGTGACTGCAGAAGAGGCCATAAATACTTTGTGAGCAAATAAGTAACAAAGTTCCTGCAACATGCAAGGGCTGTGAGCAGAGAGGCTGATTTGAAAAGCTCGTTCTCAAGAGGAGAAACCTTAGTCTCTGATCATTCCCCTTAGCCCATCCTGGCCCAAGGCTGTTATCACTGGGAAGGGCATGTAAGTGCTGCTGGTGGCCTTAAGGAAATCACACACACACTGATAGGACAATGCCTGGAGCCTGTTGGCTCATGCAGTGGGACACTGCAGGCATCAGCTAGGAACCATGTGGTGACTACAGGCCCAAAGCAGAAATACTTGAATTCCTATTTAATCCTGTCTCATTAGTAGGCACTACAAACTCCATCTCATAGCTGGGGAAACTAAAGCTCAGGGAGATTAGATGGCTTGCCCAAGGTCTCACTGGCAGTGAGTGACAGGGTTGAGATTTTGCTCCAGTTCTGCCTAATTCCAGATAATAAGCCACAGTGCACACTTCTTGAGGACTCCCTAAGTGCCAGGATCTACTGCAACCCCCTACACACGTGTTGATCTCATTCAGCACTCATGATAATCTTATTAGTTAAATATCGTTATCCTCGTTTCACCAATTAGAGACCTGAGACAGAGAGAGGGTAAGTAACTTCCTCCAGGTCACCCAGCACTTACAACATATTACCTTAAATACAACCTCCAACAACTAAAGATTTAGATTACAAACCATTGCCCAGGGGTAAACTAAGGAAAGGACATCTGAAAAGCACCCAGCATGCCTCTATGCCCCATCTCTGTCCTCTGCTGCTCTATTCTCTCTCCTAGGTCCTGGGTGGAGAATGTTGCTGCTGTCTCTGAGGCAGCAGGGCACAAAGTCCAGCCCAGGCCTTGCCCAGCAGGGCACCTCCCCTGCCTGCACACACAGGGACATTAATAGGTAATGTGCTTGTGATGAGGAAGAGCAGGGCAGAGGAACACACAGGCCTTAAACTCTTTGGAGTCTTTGGGGCTCAGGAAGGAAGCACAGGGGTAAACCCAAAGTTGAGTCAGACACTGAGAACTCTAGAGGTGATTCTCTCAAAGAAGAAAAAAGCAGGTACCCCAACAGGCAAGAAAAAGGCAAAAGAAAACTTGACATTAATTTCAGGCCAAGGCCAGGAAAGTGAAATTCAAGCCCATGGTGGGGGATGGGAGGTTGAGTTTCTTCAAAGTGGGATGCCTGAAATCTACACTCACCAAACGTCCTCCACAGCTAAAATTTCTCCCCACACATCTCTTTGCAACAGTATGCACTAGTGAACACACCAAATGCCCCCTTGACATTAGCCAGCCCTCCAGCTTCTGCTGAACTTCTAGTCATATCTTACCCCAGGGAACAGGATCAGGAATGTCCAGGGCCTTATTCTGAGCAGACTTCTGCCAGTATGAGCTGTTCCCTTTGTGCCCCTATCAAACCTTGGTTTCAATACTCAGTGCCCAGCCATGGGTGACTACTAGTTTAGGGGCTGCCTCCCAGCCACACGGTTAACAACTTGAGGGCACAGACTGGGTGCTCAAAAACATGTTTCTTAAATGAATGGCTGCCCACCCCTTACTCCTCGCCTCGGGCTCCTCTGGGCCTCTCTATGGGATGCAGGGAGGGGAGAAAGAATCTCTCTGACCTTGCCTCATACACTCTGCCCCCTCAGATCTGGGAAGGAGTTCGGCTTGGTCTGAAGACACTGCCCTCTGGGGCTCTGGCAGGGCCTGTGGGTTGCTCCAGACACCCTGGCTTAGGCCCTCTTGGAAGGCCTGGTGAGGAAGTCCACCCACTAGGTCCCTTGGATGGCTTTCTTAGGTCTTAGAGCCTCAGCAGTTCCTGCATGGCTTTGGAAACAGCACAGGGAATGCCATGGGTGAATCCAGCAGCTCTCAGTGAAGGTCTTAGAGCACGGGGGACCATCAGAGAGGTCTCTCGCCTGGACATACCCTGGAGAGGCCACTCTGCCTGAAGGAGCTGACTGGCCAGAGCTGGCTCCTCACACCCTTGGTATCTCCCTTCCCTCCCCACTGCACCTCAGCTCCCTCTCAGGTCCTAAGAAATGCCCTTGGACAGGTAGAGGTTCACAGAGCTGCTCCTAAGTCATCTTTAGAGGACAAAAGGCCGAAAGAGACCCAGTTTTCCTTTTTCAATCCTGGCCTCTCTGATACTGCCCAGTCTCTCACCATGGGCTCCAACAGTCCTAGGCTGTGGGCACTAGGAGGGAGGGGACTGGCCCACTGCCGAGCATCTCAGATAAGTGTCCTGCCTTGAGCCAAGGCTGGAAGGAATCCCAGCCCTTTCCAGCCCCTGGAGGGTAGGAGAAAAGAGGTTTTCTGGAGATGGATCAGTTTACTAGACCTTACATGGGGACTCTCAATGCCCACGCTCTCATTTGAAGATCACTCTGGCAGCCGGAGGACCCTCAACTCTCGAAGGTCCTAGTCCACCCAGATAACCTCCCCTCCCCAGACCGAGTTAGAAAAGGGGGGACGGTAGTGCTGAGGATGTCCCTCCTCCACCCACCCCTCCCAGACCTCGGGTCCCTGTTGCTTGGGGCACCTCTTGCAGCTCTGACCTTATGCCGGAATTCTCGGGCCACCTTCCGGTCCATGGTTGGGCGGGATCGATCAGCGTTGCTGCACGACCCTTTCTTTCAGGTGCGGGGCTACCGGGAGCTGCCTGAAGCCGGCCACCGTGACCGGCCCCGCCTTGCGCGGGGACTAGGGCGGGGCCTAGAAGGGGTGGGGGCGGAGTCTGGGCTAGGGAGCCGGCGGGGCGGGGCAGCTGGGAGGCTAGGGACACCTGTCCTGAAGCGTCACCTCTCACAGAAGCTTCGGAGAAACAGGTCCGAGTGTGTGTATGTGTGTGTGTGTGTGTGTGTGTGTGTGTGTGTGTGTGTGTGCGGGCCGTGGCGGTGGTGAGTTCGGCTGGCTTTCCTTTTTGAAGAGCTCCCCAAACATGTGGTTGAGGAAGAGGATCGCGGAGACCTGGGCAGGAAGTTTGTGATATTTTGTGCCGGCAGAAATGCAGAGTCCCCGGACTCAAAGTCCCGGGACTTCCCCTCCCCTCTTCCTTAAGTGCTCCCCTGGCCCTCAACAAGACCAAAACTAAAACCAACACACACCTTCACTGAAGCATGGAAAGATCTGGCTGTGACATCTGATTTATGGCTGATCTTAATCCAGAAAACAAACTCTCTGGCCCATTTGACTCAATTCAGCCAAAATGTTTCCTGCCTCAGTCAAATGCTGGATGCAGACTGAGAGGAAAGAAGGGTGTAGAAGAGGGATGATAAGCCCAAGGTGAAGTGGATGGGTGGGGTAACTATGGAGCTTATGCCCGAACCTACCCCAGGGTGGTGTCTGACCAGTTTGCACATATGGGGGCAAGAGAAAGAAGATAGGCAAATGGTTGTAACTTCGGGGATATATAAAGGCACTTCTCAGGATGGGAATGTAGCTTAGTGATAGAGTGCTTGCCTAGCATGCTCAAGGCTCTGGGGTTGAACATGCGGGGGAGGGGTGGGCAGGGAGCCCATTCCCAGAGTGCTCTCCCTCCAGCTAAAGTTTTGCAAGCAGACACTTTTCATGTGGGCTAATTCATTACCTAGTTTAAGCTGTAAATCCCTCCTGGGGAAGAACCTTAAAATATTATCCATGTCTTCACCTTTGTATTAATTAGGGAAGTCAGAGATTAAAGAGAAAGACCTGTGAGATATTCAACGGTCTAGACAAATGTCACAAAACATCTTCCCCTTCAATTTACCACATTGATTTTCTGCATTTCTTAAATGTGTCGTGTGGCTGTTTATTTCATATGTAGAATCCAGGCAGAGTGATAAATGTCCTTACCCTGAAGATGCAGTCCACTGGCCACCCAGTCCTTTTATTTTAACATGACTACAAGCTCCATAGATTCCTTCCTTCTTAAAATGCTCCCTACTTGTTTTCAAGGACAGTTTTGAGTTCTGGTTCCCCTTCCCGTGGATGTTTCTTCCCAAGCTTTCTCGGAGACCTTCCTGCCTCCACCCACTCCTTGACCAGTTTTTTAATGCCCCTCTTCACCTTCCCTTCTATGCCCATGGTTTCAGGTACCCTATGTGACAATAGCCTCAGGGTTCTCTTTACCATAATATGACTAGTGCAGTGCATGGCACAAAATAGATGCTCAACCAGTTTGTTAAAGGAATGAATGAATGAATGTGCGCATTCCAAATTATACCCCTGCCCGGGATCTACTGACCAAATATCCTCTTCCTTCTCCTCTTCCTCCTCTTCATCATCATAATAATCTGCAAGGACTGGCATCTAGTTGGTGTTTCTTAACTGGTGGCCACATTAAGAAAGTTGCTTTGTCAAAGTCTGGCCTTGATGGGAGCAATGATATGGGAGTATGAGGCACTAGG
This sequence comes from Geosciurus inauris, assembly GCA_004024805.1. Lineage (NCBI taxonomy): Eukaryota > Metazoa > Chordata > Mammalia > Rodentia > Sciuridae > Geosciurus > Geosciurus inauris. The sequence goes on from PVHX01001447.1 coordinate 100,304, forward strand.
ACAGTCTGGCTCAGTCAACATTTCCTGAGCTAGTGCTGGCATTCAGAGCAAGGAGCCAGAAGTCATTCTCTGAAGGTACTCACACTTGGAAGTACCCTACTTCCAAGTGTGAGTACCTTCAGAGAAGGAGGGAGTGGTAGTGGGGAGTGAGGGCTGAGGTGGGAGTGGTAGTGGGGAGTGGTGGAAGCCCAAGCTAGGACTCTTCAGGCATGAGTCCTGACTCTTCTCCTGACCACTTACCACCAAGTGGCATGTTCCAGGCCTCAGTGTGGCCCTCTGTGAAAGGAAGGGTAGGACTGGATTCATTCCACAAATCTGGTTTCTGGTGGAAGGGGCTTCCAGGATCCAGGTTAGGGAGCTGAGGTTGCACTGATGCCTCTGCTCCCCCAGGGGACTTAAGGCTGAAAGATCTGAATCCAGGCTCCCTGGGGAGGGTAGCCACAGGCCAAGAAAGGCAGTCCGGACCATCTTCAGGCGCCTAATTTATGGTAATGAGCTAGGTTGTCCTGTCACTCTAGCTGGGGGAGGAGCCAAGATCTTGGGAGGAGGGTGGGAGGGAGCAGCGGGACACCTGAGCTAGACAACAAGCAGTGTGGAGTGGAAGTGTGACCCTGCCTTGCTGGGTGAGACACCTCGGAGCCCAACCCTGCGCTCAGGATCCCTAGTCCCCCTGCGTCCCTATGGGATTCCCGGCGCCCGTGCTCTGCCTGCTACTCTCTTGTGTCTGGCTGCTCCGGGTTGAGCCCGCTCAGGAGTCCCTAGAGGTGCAGCCTCTCGGTGAGAGCGGTGTAGACTGGGGAGGGCAGAGCTATAGGAACTTTTAGGGAAGTAGATTGGGCAGGTAGGAGAGAGGGCGGAGGGAGAAGGTCTGATCTGAGGGAAGGAGGGCAGGGGGTCCAGGGAGTGAAGAGGCTGACAGCAAGAGAGGCAGGTCTGTGGCAGAGAGAGGAAAGGGTTCTAAGTGAGGCTGGGTGGAAGAGACCCAAGGCGGGGAGCCAGACAGAACTGGGGCTCAAGAAATGGAAGAAAGAGGGAGACTCTTTCCCAGAAGGGTCATCAGGGAGCTGAAGGAAGGACTTGAAAAGGCTAGGAGATGGAGGGAGGACACACACACACACACACACACACACACACACACACACACACACACGGAATGCCACGTGATGACGGAGAGGCTAGTAGGTGGGGAAATGGTGGTGGGAAACCCAGACAAAGGAAGGCAAAGCCCCAGTGGAGAATAATTCTCCCTCCCCAGCTGCAGCAGCCACACCTGAGGCAAGTGTAGAGCTGCAGCCTGAGCCAGCTGGGGAACCCAGGTGAGTAGGCACATGCTATAGTCGTTCACCCACTGTTCTTATCTTTATTTCTGGTGCAAGTGACCCTAGGGGCTTAGCATGTAGAATGGGGTGGGCGTGGGGGTGAAGGGAGGCATGGTTATTCCTAGTCCCCAACCCATGCCAGGCTTGGTTCTCATTTAGCCACAGCTACCAGGAGGTGACCCTTGCCACAGGGAATGCCACAACAGTGATGGGAGGCCAGGTAAGAGGGGCCTGGAAATAGGGTCTTCAGTGGGCAGGGGGTGTATTTCAATCTGGATGGGAGGCTGCCAGGGAACTCTAGTTTCAGGAGGGCTGTCTTGGGAGTTATTTAGAAGGGAACAGACAGGTTCCTGGTATGTGTCTGAAGTGTGAAAATTCATAAAACATGTCTATTCCCATTTTCCTGGTCTCTTGGGACCCTGAAGCCTGCTGTGGTTTTTTTTGTTTTTTGTTTTTTTTTGTTTTTGGCTGGGGGAGCACTGCCTCCTCCAGGTGAAAGCAGGCAGGTAAAGCTCTAGGAGAGTGAAGTTCCCTTTTCCCTGCCTGTCCTGCGAAGGCCCTCAACCCTGTCATAGGCCCCTCTCTGTAGGTTGTACAGTGCCCAGAAACACTGCCTGAGAAGCCAGCAAAAATTGGGCCACCTGCTGGAGGTTGCAGGGAAGGATTGATTGAGAAGTAGAGCCCTGAGCTACTGTCCTTTGAGTCATGACCATTCCCTGTGGTTCACCCTCCTGGATCTTCCACATCTGTGGGAGAGGTGGTGGGGTTTGTTTTTTCCCTTTGCCAAACTTTCTTGGCCTCTGGATCAGGGATTCAGGTTTTCTTTCGAATTCCAGTCTGCATCTGTCCCCTTTCTTCTGCAACCACAGACATGTTATACATTTAGCCCACCCGTGGTGACATTCCCCAGAGCAGCTTGAGACACAGCTATGTGCAGCAGCCCAAAGAGCAGCTCTGGGGCCAGCAGGTTGGGGAGCATGATTTATAACAGAAAACAATGAGATCCAGCTATCTGCCTTTTGGAAATAGGTACAAAGGCCTGAGGTGGGCTGGGGTGGGATGGGGTGGGCACACGTCCTTTCTAATGTAGATTTGCTAGGTGTTGTACTTCTCTTTTACCTGCTCTTCCAGGCTCCAAGTTTTAGAATTGTAGTCTGAAACAGTTGAGTTGAAAGGTAATGTAGTCATTTTTTTATAGATAGGAAAACTGAGGTAGGTGATTGATTTGCTGTGATCCCACAATGAACAGATGAACTAAAGTCTCCTGATTGAGCCAGGTTTGTCCCTCTGCTCATGGGTCTCTAGGAATGCATGCATTTTAGTGGGAAAATGATCCTTACCCAGACACCTTATTTCCTAATGGACTTCCATCCTTGCTAGTTTCCTGGGCAGCCACCCTTTGCTTTTCCTTATGAAAGGGCAGAAGCATCTAAACCAGGCAACCTTGTTTCTCACATTATTCAATAGAGCAATAAGGAGTTTGAATGCCCTTCTTCTAAGGTGACTGGAGGTTGTGTGACTGAGATCCATGTACCAGGGACACTCTAGGGCTCCTATCTGGAATTCCCTCATCTGTAGACATGAAAATAGACATGGATCCCAAACCAACTGCCACCAGACTTGATTTTAAGACTGTCCAGCTTCTGCAGAGTTCAAACATTTTCCAGGAAACTGATGGTATAGGCTGGCAGCTTCATGAACTTGAATGAGAAAAAAAAATTCATTATTATTTTCAGAAACCTCAATCCAACTGAAGTTTAGCTTGCCTTTCAATTATTACTACTATAGGCTGCAGACCACAAGAATATTAGCAGTGTCTGACTGTCACCAGTAGAAATCACAGATATTTTCCTATCACCTTACAGTTGTTGATATCTTGAGACATCATTTATGCTCATTACTACTTCAAAATTCTGTCAGTCATAAGATCTTGTTATTTCATTTGTTAATAAGCACAAATACTACTAAAGCACACATTCAATAATATATTTTATAATTATATTATAGTATAATTGATTTCTTTTGTAATCTTAGGTTTTATTTGATGTATTTAAAAATATTACTCTGAGATGGTGTCTATATAGTCTTCACTAGATTGTTAAAGGATTTTATGGCATAAAAATAATTAAGAACCCCTGGTTTGTCCTGAAGATGAATCATTTGGACAGGATTTAAAGACTTTCTCCACAAAAGGCTTTGGGGCATGGGCTGCCTTATCCTCACAACAGGAATCTCAGAGGCTACATCTAGGGTAGGGGTGAGGTGTTGAGACACAAAGAATGAGCTTAATTAAGAGCTCTCCAGGGGCCAGAGGATGGTAGCTCCATCATTTCCTATTTCCCGTGGTCTCCAAGGATTCCTAGGATAGATTCTACTAGGTGGGAAGCCTGACCCCTAGGGCTGTCCAGGGCCTCTGGGTCAGGACTGTTGGGAAGACCCAGGAGTTACCAAAGGGTGATGAGAAACCTGGCAAAGGATGGGTCTGTGACCTCTCAGATGGTCAGAAGGACAGGGAGAGGGAGGGTATGAATGTCAGGACATGAGGCAGAGAGAACTCAGCTGTCAAGGAAGGACAGAGAGCTGGGGCTGAGCTCCAGGGACCAAGGCTTCTGAATATTGCAAGTCATTTGCTGTAGACTGGGAGTTCCGCCTGGGCACGTACAGTGTGGCTTGTGGATGGTTGGTCCTGGGAACATGAACATAAGCTCCATGCAGGGACTCTGTCCTCTTCACTGCACCTAGCTCAGAGCCTGGAATGTAGTTCTGGGGACATTGTACTAATGAGGAGGCTGAGCCTCTAAAGGGATCCCACTGTGTCAGTCCTAGGTGACATTAGACCCCTCAGACTGAAGTTCTGAGAGGTCAGGTGTCCAGTCACCTAGTGTGGTGAATGGACACTCATGATGCTCCGGATAGTCCTTTCAGATTGTTTATGTCTGAAGAGGCCATGCGCCAGAGTGGTCTGGAGACTAGGGATTCTCAGCCCTGCCTTGCCCATCTCCTCAGATCTGTGGTCTCAGGGAGAGTCCTGACTTGGAGCTGAGTTCCCAGAACAGTAATTGATGATCCTGGAGGCCCTACTTTTGCTGCTGGGTTGGAAGAGCCCCAGGGGAAGGTGGGGTGGGGAGGGGTGTGGTGCTTCTTTAGTTCCTCACCTCTGTCTCAAGTTTGTTCTCCAGACAAGGGTTTCTGTGTGGGGCTGTAGAGGGCAGTAAGCTTCCTGAAGAGGGAGGGAGAAGGAAGGGGGAACTGGGGCATAGAATATGGGAGGGATATGTTCAGACTGTAGGCATCACCAGCCTCCCCAAGATGTCACTGTAGAGATGTCACTGCTCTCCTGGGTCTAGAACAGTCCTGAAAATTCTCCAGTACTTCTCCGTGGTGACCAGGGGAGGTAAATGGCTTTAGCACTACACCAAGGGGCAGGGGAGCTTCCTCTTTGCAGATAATGAACAGAAGAACTATGACCTCCAGGAAGGCCACGTAGGAGCTGGCCCTGAGATCAGCCCTTCATTGTCCTCCCCATCCTGTCTCTAAAAGGAAGCTGAAGCCGTGGACTCCTTGCCCATGTCCTCCTGGGAAAGGGGGCTCCATCGGGCCAAGTGTGCACCATCTTGTAAGTGGTACCCTCCCTGTGGTCTGTGAGCTGTTTGTGACAGGGTTCTGGCCCATGAGAAACGTTGAGGACAGGAAGAGTCTTCCTTCTGGCCACCTGTGACCTGTTTACCTGACTCAGGTCTCTTTACACCTTCCCCAGTCTTGGCCACTGGGCTTTTTCTTCCTACCTGAGGAGAGTTGCATCCCATGGCCCTGGGGCTCTCCTCCCACTGTCTGACTCCAGGAAATTGGGCTTCTTGTTCAGTGGCTGCTTTTCTCTCCCCTTCATTCTGTTTCTTGCCTTCTTTCTACTTCCTGGGACATTGGTCTTCATTATGTCCTGTTTTCTGTGTTCTCTCCTCTCACCTGTTGTGTGTCAATGGTCCCTCCTCTCCCCTGTCTCGTGCCATGTCTGTGGCACATCCTGACTGCTTCCTTTACCACACTGTTCTGCCTTGTCTCCTCTTCATCTCTGGCCTTCTTGCTATAAGCTTCACATATAAGGAGGGCCTCTCCTCATCTCCTGGCCTCTGCCCTTGCCCTGTGGAGCAGTGAGGGAGAGTACTGCCTGAGGATCTTCCGGGCAGTCTCTCCCTGCTCATTTTCAACATGCTCCATTTTCTCAGTTCTGCTCCCTTGCTGCCAGCCAGGATTTTAGCTTAAGGAATTGAAGGCCTGACAGCCTGGGGGCCTCTTGGTGCATACTAAAGGCAGAGCCTCTGAGACCCCAACCTGCCTGCCTGCTAGGGAGCAGGCAGGGCTTCAGTCTGAGGTACCCCACAGGGCTCCCATTCAGGCTAAGGAATGTTGAGGCTGCCTGGGATGAGGACCTGGATTCCCTGCAGCTTGGGAGGGCTGGGACCTGGTGCCCAGCATGAGGACGTGTGTATCACTGGGTTCTATCAGTCTTGGCTCCATCAGGAAATGCCTTGTGTCTCCCTTGCAGATTTGTTCTCCTGCTTCAATGGGGGCGAGTGTGTGCACCCAGCCTTCTGTGACTGTAGACGCTTTAATGCCAGTGGACCACGCTGCCAGATGGGTGAGTCTGGGCTGTACCCTCATCCCTGGGAGTGGGGGGGAAGGGAAAGTGGTGGGCCTGAGGCCTGGAGTACTGGGCTGAGAGGAACTCACCAGCCTTTAGCCTGGTGCCCAGCACAGCCATGCAGAGAAGCTCTCTTTCCCCTGCCTCAGTGTACAATGCCGGCCCTGAGCGAGACAGTATCTGCCGGGCGTGGGGGCAGCACCATGTGGAGACATTTGATGGCCTCTACTACTACCTCTCTGGGAAGGGCAGCTACACGTTGGTGGGGCGCCATGAACCCGAGGGGCAGAGCTTCTCCATCCAGGTGAGGCCTCCCTGCCCTGTCTGTCCAGAAAGCTCCACCAGTCCCTGGAGGCTGGGGCAACCTGGGCTCTGCTTGTCCTAGAGACAACCTGGCAGCTTCCTGTCCCCATCACTGCCAGCTGCAGCCCAGGGAATCTGTACCTAAGAGGAGCCATGGCTCCACAGTTCTTGCTCACCCACTGAGCTCAGCTGTCCCCTGGCCATTCATTCATTTACTCAAGTATTTGAGCTACTGTACTCTTTTCTGGGTGCAAGGTTTGGTGGTGGGAGGCCCTGAGAACAGAAAACAGATATGGAGAAAAACAGCCATGAAATGAAGCGAATCATTTCAAATATAACTGAGCACCAGGAGAGATTTAAATTGGGATCTAAAGAAAGAACTGGAGTTAGCAAAAGGGAGAGCAGAGGGAGTGGGGATGGATATGAGGACATTCTAGACAATGGGAATTCTGGGTATTACGGGCCTCAGATAAAGAGCATGGTGCCTCAGAGGAAATGTTGGAGGTCCCAGCATATAGTCACTGCCTCTAAAGAGACAACTTGGGTGTGCTGACCTTCCAAGCTGGTGGAAGAGCCCTTCTCTGGGTTAACATGAACTTGCCATTGCACATCTCTTACAAGGCCTGCTTCTGGGTTTCATCCTCCACTAGATACTTCCTAGGCTAAGAGCCATGTTTTTTGTTTGGTGTTCCCAGTGTCTGGATTAGTGCTCAGTAAAAGCTTGTTAAATATATGAATATATGTGTGAGAGGCACTGTTTTGCAGACTTGATTTCCTTGCCACCCACGTGTTGAGCGAGGAGTCACCTCTAAGCCAGTACACCTGCCTGAAGAAAAATCTTCCTAGGGAACCAGCTCTGCCTGAGGGCACCTTGGTCATTAGAGCTAAAGGGTTGGGGGTTTGGGGACATCCTAGCCCTCAGTGTCACCCCTCTGCCAGCTGGGTGTGATCCTTCCACTTCAGGAATAGATGTACCACAAGGCTGCTCTGGATGGGCTGGAGCGGTGACCAATTCTCCCTTCTCTGCCATGAGGAATCATGCATTAGAGTTTTTCATGACTGTCATTTTGTGGTGGATATGTTACAATTACTTAGGCTAGTGGAGTGTCACACATTGATGGGTTTTAAAACAATGAGTTCACCCAGTACTTAAAAAAGAGGAAGAAAATATAAGAATGTATTATACATTAATATGGATATTAATTTTAAGCTTTGTTTTACTTATATATGTATTTCTTTTTAAAAATTTTTTTAAACTTTTATTTTATTTATATATGTATTTTGTATGTGGTGCTGAGGATCGAACCCATGCCTCACACATGCGAGACAAGTGCTCTACCACTGAGCCACAACCCCAGCCCATATATGTATTTCTTACTGTGAGTTATGGTAAAATATGCTTGGAAAACTGTTAATTAGAACTTGGGTGGCTTTCATAGTTCCCATTTTTAGTTGAAGTGGCTTGAGCCTGCTTAACCACATCTAACAGTCATCTAATGGAAGGTTGGTTCTTGGGAGGGGTTTCTGCACATGGCAGGAAGACACTGTCACACCTTTTCTCTAAGTTCTGGGAACCTCATCCTACCTAGTAGGCTTATGGCTTCTGAACAGGGAACAGAGAAAAGGTATGTGTAACTAACAGCATTGGAGTGATGTGTGTGCCTGTGTGTGCAGGGGATCTGGTCTCTGCCTGCCGAGGCATGGGGAGGGGAGCGCGCTGTGCTTATGGTGTGTGCACTGAAAGTGTCCTGTGGGTATTTATATTTATATACATGAGTGTGTGTGACTGTGTTCTGTATGAGTGGGGAATGATGTGAATACATAATCAGCCTTCAGTCTGATGGGACAACCTGGGAAGGATAAATAAAACTGTCCAGAAACAGGGAGATGGTACAACAGTTAGAAGGGAGCCCTGGAATCCAATCCTTGCAGACCTGGCTTAGAATCCTTCCTCTACTATTTGCAAGCTGTGTGTTCAACTTTAATCACTCCATCTCTCTGTGCATTAGCTGCCTCCTCTCTGAATGCAGATAGTCATAGCTCCAACCTCCCTGTGGTGCTGTGGGGAGTGGGAGAGCTCATAGAGGAAAGGTGCTTGGCCAACAGGGGTAGGCTATCATACCACATTAGCAGAAGCTCAACAAGGAGCGCAGCTCAGGGCCAGAACTGTAGCAGGAGCCTGTGAACTGGCCTTTGAACCTTCCAATCAGGTGCACAACGACCCACAGTGTGGCTCCACCCCCTACACCTGCTCAAGGTCTGTCAGCCTCTTCCTTGCGGGTGACCAGGAGATCCATCTGGCCAAGGAAGTCACCCATGGAGGCGTGAGGTAACTATGACTCTTCCTTCTACCCTGAGCCATCCTTTATCCCTGCACTGGAAAGGGGACATCTGCCCTTCTCAAGCCTAAAGGAAATTGTTTTCAGTGGACAAACAGCACTTTCCACCATCAGGGCAGAAGCGTGCTGTCGGATCAGCTGAGTTTCAGTGGGGTTGGCAGGAGGTTGAGTCCCTCATGATTTTCTGGAACTCCTCGACTCTGTGGGTTTCCAGATGGTAGGTTTTCACAAGATGGCAGAATTTTCTAGAGATTTGGGTTTACTACTATAAACATACTTAATTTTTTTCTTTCATAATTTGATGGAACTCTTCCCAAATAGAGAAAACAGTTCCTGCCTCCTCTGAGCAGACTGCATGCATTTTCACACCTTACTGATGATGCAGGGTCATTTTGAACATTAGTTATCTTGCTGGGCCATTAGGGATGCCCAGGGACCACCTGAAGGGTGAAGACTCTGCCCTCACACCAAATTGCCCCAGACTATGGTTCTGTCTGAATTCTTTCCTGCTTCCCAATGTCACTTTAGGTTGCCACCAGAGGGGCTCTTCCTATTATGACTTTTGCCCCATCTGTATCTCTTGCTTCGGATCTGGAAACTGGGTACCCAAACTTTATGAGGCTGAGAAGACTAAGACCCTAAGCTTTCTGCTATAAATGTGGGACTGACATTTAGATCTTTTAGCTGGTTAGGCACTATTTTTGTTTCTCTTTTCTGATTTCCAGCTGGAGTGAAAGTTGGCAAATTCTAGATTGGCCAGGGTCCCTGTACCAGTAAAAATGGGAAAGTGATCAGGAGTTCTAAAGCTCTGTCTTTTGTTGCTCTCCCAGTTTTTTTCCTCTCTTGGCTTCTGGACTTTCCACTGTGTTCTTGCTCCCCATCAAAATAAATAAACAAATAAATAAAGTAGAAGTCCAGATACTTTGTATCTGCTTCCCAGTCTGGGAGAGAGGAGGTGACAAGTTCAATCTCTCTAAGATTTATCCCTTCCAGGAAAATTGCAATATTGAAAACCCTTTTGCTGAGTGTGGTGGTGCATGCCTATAATCCCGCAACTTGAGAGGCTGAGGCAGGAGGATCTCAAGTTTGAAGCCAACCTCAGCAACTTAGCGGGACCTTGTGTCAAAATAAAAATAAATAAATAAATAAATAAATAAAGGGATGTAACTCAGTTGTAACATGCCCCTGGGTTCAATCCTGAATGCTAGAACAGAGAGAGAGGGGGAGGGGGAGAGCCCTGTAAAGAGTAAAGTGCTTCTTCCAGGCACCTGGGAATTCAGGGAGGAGGTATTGCGGGGGCTTCAGATCATGGGGTAGGGGATGGCTGGTCCTTTGGTGAAGGTACAGGGTCATAGAAGTATGTGGACTCGCTGTGCTGTGCCCTGCAGGGTCCCACTGCCACATGTGATGGGGAGCGTGCGTCTGCAGCAGCTTGCTGGTTATGTCATTGTGCGGTACCAGTCAGCCTTCACGCTGGCCTGGGATGGCACCTCAGCTGTCTACATCAAGATGAGCCCAGAGTTCCTGGGCTGGACCCAGGGGCTGTGTGGAAACAACAATGCTGACCCCCAGGATGACCTGGTGACCAGCTATGGTGAGGTGCAGGGCATGTGGCTTCTGAGGGACTTTGGTGGGAGTGGAGACTAGGTAGGCTGGGAGGGGCTGAAGGGGATTTGGGGTAGAGCTCTGGGGTCATGGTCATGGTGTTAAGGACCCAGTGGGAGGCCAAGGACCTTTTGCTAAATGTGTTGGCTTAGGCATGTTCTCAACTACTCTGGACCTCAGTTTTTTCATTTATAGAGTAGACATGATAAGAATCCCTACTAAGGTTATGTGTAGATCTAATGAACATTTTCCAGGTGGTAGAGGGAGGAAGAGGGGAACAGGGGTCTAGAAAGAGCTGAGAAGAGAAAGGGCCCAGTTAGAGCTGAAGGTACCTATGGAGGAGTGGGTAGGAAGTGAAAGTGAAGGACTCAGGGACAAATCATATTGTCTCTGGCTAGAAGAAGGGAAGAAACTCCTTTTGAGCACTCACAATGTGCTAAATGCTTGACTGCATCATCTCAACTAGTCTTTGTAATAATGTCACTGGGGGATTATGTCTCCTTTCTGCACATGGGGAATCAGGCTCAGCGAGGTACAGGAACTTGTTCAGACTCACACACCAGTTCTCTCTTGGTTGTGTGGTATTGGCTCTTCTGAGTTTGGAACAGTAGGGAGCCACTATACGTTCTTGAACATTCTTGATTATTATAGCTTGATAGCTTTTCCTTGAGAATGGCTCGCCTGGGAAATTCAGATTGAGACAGCAGCTCAGGAGGCTGATTCTTCAAAACTGTTTATCCATTGCTTGGCACCTGCTTTTGCTCAGATACCTCTGCTCCTCTTGCCCCCATCCTCCCTAATTATGCTAGTTCTCCCCTTCAGGAAAGCTGACAGATGATGTGGCTGAGTTTGTGCACAGCTGGCAGGAGCTGGTCCCCAACCACCCACCAGGACCTACAACCTCTTCTCTTCCTCGCCCACCGTGCCTGCAGCAGAGCCCAGGAACCATGCAGGTCTGGGCCCTGGGGAGAGTCCCCCCACCTCAGGGCCAAGCTGTGGTGGGTTTCCTGTCTAGTTCTTAGAAAGCCATTGGCTGCAGGGGCCCAGGCAACTGTTGCCCATGACTCCTTTCCTCTCATCTCCACACTCCACCTCCTCCTCTTCTTCTGGACCAAGGCAGGGTTCACTAGGGGCTGGTGCAGTGAGGGCTATGTGTGGCCCTGCTAGCTCCCAGCCCCAGTTCCTGACCCTTACCTCATCCAGGGTGTGTATGAACGGTGTGAGGCATTGCTGCGGCCCCCCTTTGATGTTTGCCATGCCTACGTCAGTCCTCTGCCCTTTGCAGCCAGCTGTACCAGTGATCTCTGCCAGTGAGTGGGAACCAGGAGTTGTTTGGTGTTGGTGGTAGGGAACTCCTTCCTGTATTTGGGGTGAGGGCTCTGAATATAGGCCACTGAGCCTGATAATCCTGAATATGCTTCTTAAGGTTCTGGAATTCCCATCTGCCTAGGTGGGGCAGAGCTTCCCCCATTAAACTGAGACCCCAAGATGGGGTCTGATCCCCTCAGGGTCACACAGCAAGTCAGTGACAATGCTGGTACCAGAATCCAGGCTTCTGCCTTCAGTCTAGGGATCTGTATATTTAGATGCCTCCTCATCTCCCTTTCAAACTGAGGGGGAAGAGGAGTAACCTGAAGTCCTGGGGGTCTCTACAAAGTGCTTCGGGACTGGTGGCAGGTTGGACCTTGGTCCAATGTGACCCTCAATTTCCTTACACAGATCAGGAGGTGATGAAGCCACCTGGTGCAGAGCACTGGCTGAGTATGCCCGGGCATGCGCACAGGCGGGACGGCCCCTGCAGGGTTGGAGGACCCAGCTCTGGCAATGCAGTAGGTGCAGCCTGGTGGCGGGCAGGGAGGGCTTCAGACAAGCTCTGATGTGGGCTTTGGATGGCCTCCTTAGTCCTCGGCTGAATGCTCTGTTCCACTCAGAACCACAGTCATCAGAGTTTTAAGCCCTGAGGTTCCAACTACATGTGACAGATGGGAAAACTGAGATTCAAAGTCAGGGATAGGGGACTGGCCTGTGTCCTCAGAGTGAGAGGAGGCTGGTCTGAGAGCCTCCGAGGCCCTTGCCAATTTCCTGGGGACCCAGTGCTCCTTTTGGGACTAGAGAATCAGGAAAATCGGAAGCTTTGCACTCCCATCCCGGGGCCTGGAGTGAGTGTGGGTCCTGGCAGAGCCAAGAGGCCACTGGCTCCCTTCCTCCCAAGCTGTGCACTGCAAAGAGAAGGCCTTTACCTACAACGAGTGCATTGCCTGCTGTCCCGCCTCCTGCCAGTCTCGGACATCCTGCGTGGACAGCGAGATTGCCTGTGTGGATGGCTGCTACTGCCCCAACGGTACGCTAGGGGCAGGAGTGGGGGTCTGGCAGCATCTTTCCAGCCTGGCACAGAAACAGGGGCTCAGAGATGCCCTGTTTGTGGGATGAATAAAAGAAGAAAGGAGCAAACAACTAATAAATGCAAGTGTTAGGAAATGTGGGTGGAACTGTGGCCTCTTCTGAGAATCACCAGGGTATTTGATTCCATTGGGATATTTAACTTTATTGGCACTGAGATTTTTAAGGTGTGTAGATGAGGATAAGTCATTCATTCATTCATACGTGTATTTGTTTAAACATCTATCCATGTACAGTTACTTTATCTTGCTTTTCACAGTGCACAAATTTGTTATCATATCTGTGGTGTGCAATTCACTTGGCTAGGCAGAGAGTTGAGATTAAAAAAAAAAAATAAAGCAGTAGGCATTGACTTGAGGGATCAGGATCTGGTTTCAGGGATAAGACACACATCTGACTCTAGTCTAAGGTATGATGTGGCAAAAGCCAGCTCGGGTTCAAATAAGGAGAGATACAGGAATTCACGGGAGGGGAGGTTAGGGAAGGCTTCCTGGAGAAGGTGGTACCTAGGCTGGTTCCAGATGTGTTGGCAGGCCTTTGGGAGGTGGTGAGGAGAAGCTAGTTAATGTGCAGGTTGGGGGTGGTTCTCTAAACAGTGGGATTATTGCCCAGAAGAAATTCATGTCTTGTCTGAGCCTAGGATTTAGGTGAGAGAGTTTGAAAGTAGGCTCAGAAGTGAAGACACTTGCATAAGGGCATCTTTATTACAGGCCCTCGGAAACCATAAATGGCTCATGAACAGAGGCAGAGATGAGTTAAGCAGACTTCTGTTGTTGCCCTAGGGCTGATCTTCGAGGATGGGGGCTGCGTGGTACCAGCTGAGTGTCCCTGTGAGTTCCATGGGACTTTGTACCCACCTGGTTCTGTGGTGAAGGAAGACTGTAATACCTGGTCTGTATCCACTGCCTAGAGGGAGAAGCCTGAGGTGGCTAGGCTTTCTGTCAGGGCTACCCACCTGTGGTCTGGCAGCCCTGATGACATGGGGGCATTCACTCAGCTTCTTTGAGTTTCAGGGGATCTCATTAGATCCAGTCCATGGGTGGGGGGACTCTCTACCACCCATTTTAGAGATGGGAAGATGGAGGACTGGGAGCAGGAGCTCTGGGGCCCCTGCAGTAGCCCAGCATCTATCCCAAGCCTGGAGAAGTAACCTGTGCCCTCTGATCTCTGTGTTCTAGCACCTGTTCTGCAAGCAAGTGGGTGTGCAGCACTGCTGTCTGTCCAGGTACATTGAAACCTCACCTTGGAATCTGCTCCCTTTTACTGGTACCACAGGTTTTGGGCAGGGACGCTCCAGGGCCAGGCCTGCTGGGGACCACTCAGTACTATCTGCTTCCTCAGAGCTGCTTTGCCTGACCAGGGAATTGTTCCATCCCTGTTAGAAGGATGTTACGTGGGAGTCCTGTATATATAAGGGCCTTCCTGAATTTGGGGGACTGAGACTGGTCCCCAAGCCCAGGGCCAGGTCCCACCTCAGAAGGAGATCACCAGGTAGAGCTTTATTTGTCTTAAGATAGCTTTCTGAGGGAAGGTCTGGGTCTGTCCCTGACCAGGACTCTCCAGTGGAAAGCTTCTTACTCTACCCTAATTCTAGAGGATAGAGTTCTGTGTCCTCATGCTTGTGGCCTGAAAGGCAGAGACAATCCCTTTGGGGTAGCTCCCTTGGTCAGTGGACTTTCTCTTCCTCAGCTGAGTGCTCAGTGACTGGTGACATCCACTTCACCACCTTTGACGGCCGGCGGTACACTTTCCCTGCCACATGTCAGTACATCTTGGCCAAGAGCCGCTCCTCGGGCACCTTCACAGTGACACTGCAGAATGCCCCATGTGGCCTGGTAAGGCTGGGGCCCCCGGGCTTTATCTCCCAGCTACTCCTGTCCACTAACCCTAGAGAGAGTAGGATTTAGGGGAGGGCCCAAGGTCTTTCAGGACCCTTTGTCTGCTGCCTCTTTTCTCTGGGCAGAGCCAGGGTAGGGGACTGGGTTTTGGCTCCAGCATCTTTGTTGGTTGAGAGGCATTTCCCTTTCCTGGGCCTCAGTGTTTTAAAGAAATTTCTAAATTGTATCTAATTCCATTTCATCTTCTCTGCTTCACTGCTTCATTATGCCTCCAACATCTCTATCATTCATTCGTTCATTCAGCAAACACTGAACAACTACGGATGTCAGAGGTAGTGCTGGGTTTTGGAGACTGGGATGAGTTAGACATGGCTCTATCCTCCTAGGCCTTACAGTTTGGTGTGTGAAGCAGATGAGAGGCCCTATAACCCACTACGTTATAGCAGCTATGAGAACATCAAAATGATAGGGTGGTCTCCATGGAGTAATTTTTCTTTGTTTTTATTTACCTGGCATTGGTGGCAGGGGGTAAAGTGGATCAGGAAAGGTTTTCTGGAGGAGCTGACCCTAGAGATATGTGAAATACCTGTGAACATAACTGAAAAAATGGCCAACTTGCACATCTGGGGAAGGTGCGGGTTTACCTTTCTGTGGTGATGACGTTGTTCCTCAGCTGAGTGTGCTGAGCCAACCCTGTGAATCCTAGCCTGGGCTTTGCTCAAAGCTCCTCTCTACACGATAGAGCAGGGGCTCACACTTAGAGCCAGGGCAGCTGGCCCATCCTGGCTCCTTGCTGAAACTTGCTTCAGCCCCCACCCTAAAGGTCCTCCCTGCTTAGAAGCTAATGTCAGCTGGATGTGCCTCTCCCTATCCCTGGGGACACAGGCTGGACTGAGGATGAGGTGGAGACTGGGCTTTCTTCCTCTTTTGGCATCCTCAGGTATTCTAAGACCTAGAGAATTCCCCAGCTTGCCCTTGGTTGCTGTGTTCCTGTGAGATGCCTTGTCCTCAAAGGTGGGGTCATTCCATTCCATCCTGAGGGTTGCAAAAGAGGGAAGGCAGACAGATAGACCTGCTGGGTTCCTCTCATTCATGCAGCTCTGGTCTTAGAACACCTGAGGGCTGTGAGGTGCCTTACTAAGGCCCCTGGCCACTATGACCTCCTTAGGTGGCTGGCCAACCTTGGTTGAGGCAACCTGCTTCAATGCTGAACAGAGCAGCGAGCCTTTTTTGTTTGTTTGTTTGTTTTTGTTTTTGATGCTAGGGATTAAACCCAGGGCCTTGTGCATGTGAGGCAAGCACTCTACCAACTGAGCTATATCCTCAGCCTAGACACAGCCTCTTGATCACAGGTTCTATCCACTGCGAGCCAAGTCTCCTCCTCGTGATTTCATTCACATGATTTTTCTCATGGCTAGATTGTGGTTTCACATTTTTGGAGGAAGATGACAGAGGTTAAGTGCCATTTTCATCACAGCTTATTAAGGGTAAATATTGTCAACCTGGTTTATCACTGTTGATGTTGACCTTGGTCATCTGGTAAGGTAGTGTTTGTCTGGTTTCTCCACTGTAAAGTTAACTGATCCTCTTCCATACCATTCTCTTTGGAGTGCAGTTCACTTAAAGAGTAGGGAGGTATGCTTTCCCTCCTTGAAGATAGAGAATACACAAATTCTTTGGAATATTTTGGCCCAGGACATTTGTCTTCTCCTTCTTTTGTTTATTCTTTTATTTATATCAGCATATATTTATGGCTATTTATTTTATACTTTAGGATATAATATACTATTTTTGGACTTGTCACTCAAATTGTTCCAGATTTGGCCATTGGATGATCTTTCAGTTGGCTCCTGTGTTCCTTTGACAAACCCTCATTATTGTTGTAAGTGTATGTGTGTGTATGCTCATACACTTTTACTTTCTGGTCCCACAGATGCACTGTGGTTATCTTGTATATTTCTTATCTCATTACTAGCATCATTCATTCTTCCAAAACTATAACCAGGCTTTCTTGGTTCCTTATCATTGAAGAATGGTATTAGAAACCCAAGATCTGGACACTAGGTATGTTCAGTGCCATTAAGGGTATCATTTCTTTTGGGTTCTCTCTGCTGACAGAGGTGAAATATATGTATATCTTTGCATAATAAATATACAAATATCTGTATGTATTTCTATATGTAACCATCTGTATTTATATGTGCTAACATGAGTTTATATTGATATTCCAATTCTAATCTCTTACCACATGGATCATTCTAGTCTCCTTCCCTTCCTAATCTGTAGTCACTTTGACAGTGAAAACCTGACTTTCACCATATACCATCCATTACATATTTGTTCAATTCCAGTGTACATATGTAGGATTATCAGAATGATTAACCTATGCCTCCAAAGATTCCTTGATCAACTAGACTAGTGATTAGGCACAGTTAATTTTGCCTATAGTCTCATCGATTTATTTCCAAAGTTACTTAGGTCAATATCTTTCCTCCCATCCCCTTCAGTGAGGTTATTTTATATATTTGTAGTAGAGTTCAAGTCTTTGGACACTGCTTCCATCCTTGGATCCCTCAACCTCCTACATGATTTTTAAAAATATGTATGCATTAGTTTTCATTCTTTGTGCTATAAAGTTCTGTGTGTTTTGATAAATGCAAACTTCCAAGAATTACATGCACTTTTAAAAAAAATCTGTACCCAACAAGATAAGACCAACCAAATATTGTTGTATTTCTCTTTTGAAGTCTGGAGACATTAAGTGATTTCTTTAAGGTCTCAAAGCTTTCAGTAGCATTAGGATTTGAACCTCAGACTTTCACTAAAGGGTGTAGGCTTTCTTCCCATACCACTGACATGTCCTTACAGGATCAGAGGATGAGTGAGCTGGAAAAAGATGATATTTTAAACACAATAACTTGGAGTTGTTTCAGGTATTTTGTGTCCTCCAGGGAAGGAACTTGGGAGGATGGTTGTGGATTTGTGCACAATATCTTTCTGAAAAGTTTTAAGTCCTGATCATTTCCTCATTTCACTGCATTTGGTTGTGCTACTCCATCACACTTTTCTATTGTATTTATAATAAAGTTCCCAAATATTACAAGGCTCTGCCTAAGCTGAGCCTACCTTGCCTACCTATTGAACCTCATCTTGAGCCACTTTGCCCAGTGGATTCTGGTACCACTAGTCTTCCTGTGTTGGGCTTTTGTATAGGCTCAGTACAGGATATTTCCTTCCTCTCCTTGTCTTTGTCCAACTAGCTTCTATGCATCCTTTAAAACTCAGCTCAAATGTCATTTTTTGTGCTTCATTTTTCTGATCTACAAAATGATGTTGCTAGGAATACCTGATCAGATTGCTGTGAGGATTAGGTGAGTGAATATATAGAGATTAGAAAAGCACCTGAACATAGAAACTCCATATTAAAGTTAGCTGTTATTATATCATAATGATATTACAGTATTAAGATTTTTATTACTTTTATGATTATTTTACATTATTATTATCATTCCTTAGGATAGTTTTTCCTATCTCTGCAGACAAAATATGGTCCCTTCCTATGATTTTCTAATACCTTAACCCTGCTTGCAGCGCTAATCACAATATAATATATTATTATAATAATCAACTTTGTAATTACTTATTTAATGTCTGAGTCCTACAGACATTAAATAATCTCCTTGAGGATAGAGACTGTATCTGTCTTGTTCATCACTTATCTACAAAACTTGGTACAGTGTAGCTTGCACATGGAAGGCACTCAAATGTTTCGATGAATGATTGCATGAATGTCTTCCTATGGAAGGGAGGTATGAATGGGCCAAACGTACACCATCCATTTCAAAGATAGAGAACTTGAGGCCTAGAGAATATTAGCTCATTTCTTCCTGTCAATGGAGTGCAGGATGTGACATATAGGAAAAGCTAAATAAATACCCATAAAAGGATGAAGTTGGGAATTTTGGGTTGTGGTTAGGTCCAGGGAGCCAGTATTTCCAAGGTATTTGGGTCATCTTTGGGTCATCTGTGTGTCATCTCTGATCATGTCTTTAGACAACCTGAGAGCTATGATTTTTGTTACCCTAAATCTTCTACTGACTCCTCCAGTTTGAGCTTCTGTCTTATCATTCCCCAGATGAAGGCATTTGGTTAGATGACCCCTGATATTACTTGGGGTTGTTTGCCACTCTGACCTGCCCCTCAAACTGGGATAGGACTCTGTCCCTGGAAGGCTCTTTTGGGCCAGCAGGACAAATGGACCAACTCTGTCCCATTGGCCCTTATTTCTCTCCAGAACCAGGATGGAGCCTGTGTCCAGTCAGTGTCAGTGATTCTGCACCAGGATCCTCGGAGGCAGGTGACATTGACTCAGTCAGGAGATGTCCTTCTGTTTGACCAGTACAAGATCACCCCACCCTACACAGATGGTATGGCTTAGAATGGTCAAGAGAGCTAGTTGGGAACTGGCTATTCAGGCCCCTTTTCCTAGGTTCCACTGGCCAAAGGAACTGCTATGTGGAGAAGAACTCACATTCTAGTGCTGTGGGGGTCAGGCTAGGGGACACTTTTGTTCCAGAAATAGTTGTCCCCACCTCAACATGACAGTGATCTTCATGGAAGTATGATGGTTTCTCCTTCACATCAGCACATGAATGGGGCTCTTTCCCATCCCTATACTTAGTATTTATGTATTATCCTACCTGGTTCCTAATTTCACAAAGGCCTTATGGGGAGCTTATAAGAAACACATTTAATAGAAAAGTCAAAGGTATTAACCAAAATAAAACCAGAGATCACTTTTTAGGAAAAAAGAAAGGGAAGGGGAGATGGAGGGTGGAGGCCAATGGCCAGCCAAAGAATAGCTATTCAAGATTAAGAAGAGTGGGGATTCACTGGATGTAAAAGAATCACAGGAAATGGAAGTCATGAAAGATGTAAAAGTTGTTACAATTGAATCTAAAATTTAAATTTGCTACAGTTGAATCTATAATTATATTGTAGGCTTCCTGGTGACCACCACGGAGAGAATTCCTCTTGTGCTCAAGGAGAAAACATACCAGTTCCTTAGGGGAGCAAATCTGTAACTGGTAGTACTTGAATGCTAAAATAAAAATTTCAGCCCAGGCTGCCTGGTTATCCCTGAATCCTCATTTCATCATTAAACAGGTTTTATTCAGAGGACCTGCAAACCAACCCTGTAGCTGGGAGGTCCGAAGCCTGGTCTGGGCACAGGTGCAGGAGAGGACAGTGGGTTGGGAGGTGCAGTGGCTAAACTTCCTATATACCCTTTCTGGTTCTGTGTCCAGACGCCTTTGAGATCCGCAGGCTGTCCTCTGTGTTCCTGCGGGTGAGGACCAACGTGGGCGTGGGAGTACTCTACGACCGGGAAGGACTGCGGCTGTACTTGCAGGTGGACCAGCGATGGGTGGAGGACACCGTGGGCCTCTGTGGCACGTTCAATGGCAACACACAAGACGACTTCCTGTATGTGTCCTTGCCACAGAACCAGAAGGTGGAGGGGAGATGGGCCTTTTACTGCAAAGTAGCCAGGGACACGGCCCAGAAGTGTGCCCTATGGCCACTCACTGTGCCTCACAGGCGCCATGAACTATTCTTCTATATTTAAATTGAAGTATGTTCTTTAAAGCACTGGTTCCCAGCCTTCTGTGTGCAGAGCAGTCATTTGGGGAGCTCCTTTAAATACTGACTCCTGGGCCCCGCTTCTCAGAATCTGACAAAAGATGGGGCCCAAGAATCTCATTTTTGATAAGTACCACTGAGATTCTAGTACATGAGATCTATGAACCATACCTCAAGAAATACTATTTTTTAAAAAATTAGGGAACCTCAGACTGGGTTTCATTTAGCCCATGGTTTTAACTGAATAAATACTTTTGGGTGAGTGCAAGCCCCCAGCAAGCCAAGGACATCAACGTTCCAGCAGGCTCATATAACCAATATGCCTTTCCTGCCTTGTGTTTGAAGGCTTTTGAGTTTGCACCCCTAAATGAGTCTCCCTAAATTCAGCTGTTTCCCATGACCTAAAGAAAAAGACTCTTTAGAGACATGGACACCATTTTGGATCTTGGGAGGGGACAGGAACAGGTCTTCCAGGAAGGAGAACAAAGGAGAGATCTTGAAGCTGAAGGTTTTGGCCAGTTCTTTAACTCATATGCATTGGACAATGCAGAAGGAAACATGGGAGGCGTTCTTTAGCTAAGGATGAGAATTCAGGTTTGCTGTAAAAAAACAAACAAACAAAACAACAACAACAAAAAATGAACAAGTTAAAGCTGAGAACTTTTAATGCATGTACATTTTAAAATGTAGCTTTCTTCTCTGTCTTGCCTAGTAGGGGTGATGTTAGGGAAACTGGCCAGGTGGTGGGAGCAGACCTTGGTTTAGCATGTGGGTTTCTTGGCACCCTCCTACATGTGAATTCTGGGTGGGAGTACTGTTTTATGTAACTAGAGTGCTTTCACTGTCCTGGAGCAATAATGTGAGCATGGTTGGTGCCAGGCAGTGTAGACTGACCTCTTTCCACTCTGCCACCTATACCACAGTTGGGTGACTCTTGGAGTCTGGTTATGCTTGTCACCCTTTCTTCCTTCATTGCTCCTTGCTTGACTCCTTCCTGACTAGAGAGCCAAAGGGAAGGCCAAGGGATTTTCAGGAAGGAAAGGGGGAGAACGTTGGAACCTGGTGAGGTTTGGTGCTCTTCATGATGTCCTTGTTTCTCTTTCTGACATGAAGATCTGGTGTGGGTGCTGAAGGCAGGCAGTGTGTGGTCCTAAGCTCATTTTCAGATTCTTTTGGATCTTACTTATTGTATGTGCACGTGTCCATGTGCCCATCCATTGTATGTTTGAATGTGGCTGTGTAGATTACCTGGGCTATTTGTGTGTCTGACATTTTTTTGCTGTGTGTGTGTGTGTGTGTGTGTGTGTGTGTGTGTGTATTGGGGGTGCATAGAGGTGGTTTGTATGGGCTTATATGTGTGACACATTTAGGTGAATACATGTGTGCCTCTGAGTGTGTGCTCATGCTTAGTCTACAGCTATGTGTGTATATAGGAGCAAGTGGATGGATGCTTTATGTGCCCCTGAGTCCATTTAGGCAAGTATGTAAATATGGCTGTACTATGGCTACAGGTCCCCTGTGGGCGTGCCTGAAAGCACCCCACAACTCTTTGGCAATTCTTGGAAAACACTGTCTGCCTGCTCCCCGCTGATCTCTGGCTCCCCACTGGACCCCTGTGATGTCCATCTACAAGCTGGTGAGGTGGGGGCAGAGGGAAGTCATGGAGTTGAGGGTGGGACTCCTTTGAGAGAAATGAGATGGGAACTCTAGACAGAAGGATCTTAGCCATATTCATAGGAGTGATAAGAACAGAAGGAGCCACAGGGATGGGACAGGAAAGAGATGAGGGCTGGGCAGACAGGAAGCCCCATGTTCAACCACTCTCATGTGCACACACATTCACACTGAGTGAAAGCTGAAGTCCTCAGTGCCCCCCTAGGTTCTCTGCCTTATCTCACTGCCTTCTACCCTACTCTGGCCACCCTGGCCTCCTTGCTGTTCTTCCTATGCAGCCAGGGCTGCCTTCCTCCCAGCCTTGGCAGTGCTCTTCCCTCAGACACATGAAAAGACTCACCTATTTTCATTTTTGCTCAAATGTCATTTTCTTGCTGGGGCCTTCCAGATCACCTAAATTAAGCTTTATTGGCCCTCCTGTCCCACCTCACACTTCCTGTCCTCCTCCTAGCTTTCTCTAACTTTTTAGATTCTTCCACTTCTAATTTAGTATTTAATTGTTTACTATCTCCTCTAACGATCTCCTCCTCCACGAGGGCAGGGACTTCAATGATTTCCGTTCACTCCGGTATCTCCCTCTACCAGATAGATTCATGTCTGGCACAAGGAAGAATCATGACATGAATGCGTGCATACACATATATACTCATATACTCGTTTACACCCATGCCCATGGCCAGCCACTTACTCACACTCTGACTTACCAAGCCGCACCTGCACACTCCCAGCCGGCCATGCACTGAGGCATCTGCCTCCATCTCTACTGTACACACACACACATGCACATATAGACACACATGCACACATCCCTCCCCCAATCCCCTCAGCTGTGGGCAGGGAGGGAGAGGCTGAGTCTTGGAGCATCAGGAAAACCAGATTCCTGACCACCTGTCCTCTGTCCCAGCCTCCTATGCAGTGCAGTCCTGCAGCGTGCTCATGGGGGAGCTGTTTGCACCCTGCTCTGCCTACCTGAGCCCTGTGCCCTACTTTGAGCAGTGCCGCCGGGATGCCTGCCGCTGTGGGCAGCCCTGCCTGTGTGCCACGCTGGCCCACTATGCCCACCTGTGCCAGCGCCATGGACTGCCAGTTAATTTCCGTGCCCACCTGCCAGCCTGCGGTGAGTGCCCCACCCATGTGTGCTGACGGGGCGTGGGCTGGAGGAGCCTGGGCTCCAGTCCTGGATGTTCACTGCCCCCTAGACTTTCCACTGGGTTTTATCTCCTGCTCCTGTGTCTGACTCTGTCTCTCACAGCCAGCTTCTCCTATGCTTTCCATCTCTGCTAGTGGTCCCCGTCACCTGGTCACCTGGTCTTGACACCTGGGACATGTCACTCAGGACTGCCCTCACCTCAGTCCATCTCCAAGAACTGTCAGTCCAGCCAGTCCCAAACTCTCCCACTTTCCACTGCCTCCACCACCACTGCCCTAGTCAGAGCCACCTGCTCGCTGTAGCGGAATGAGCTTTCTAAAGAGCACTGGCTTGGAGGCCCTCAAGTTTAAATGCACACATGGCTTAATAGCCACCCTATCCTGAACTATGTACTCCTCCCTCTTCTTAGTCATCTCTGTGCCCTCATCCCCAGCCTAGGGCCCAGCTTTCAGGGAGCTCTTAGCAAGGGTTTGAAATAAATGGAAAAGGCATTATGCTGGGAGTCAGGAGACCTGAGTTCTATTCCAGCCCTTAAGGTAATGTGCTGCATCCCTATGCAAGACCCCGCCCCTCTCTGAACCAAAGTTTTCCCAGAGATGATTGGACAGAATCAGTGGGTTTTGACTCTGGCTGCACATTAGACTACCATAGGATATTTTTAAAAAATTGTGCACATCTAGGGCTGATACACATCCGGTATCAACTAAGGCAACACATCTGACACTGACATCAGCATTCTTAAAGAGCTCTCCATGTGGCTTTAATGTCCAGCTTGGATTGAGAAAACTGAGCTTGACAGTCTCAGTGGGTCTACTGGCCCTGAAGCTGTGGGAGGGTCCTGGGGAATGGAACCATAGTCAAATGAGGAGAGAGTGGCCAAGTCTTGGGAGCACAGTCGGTCTCCACAGCTTTGGAAGTGAGGGAGTGGAAGTGCACGTGCATGCAAACTCCAGTGAGAGCCGTGGGCTGGGTTCTGGGCCATCAGGGGTGGTGACTTCCACCCTATCCCCAATATCACTACCTAAGAGCAATGTCCTACAGGGAAAAGGAAATGCCAGTGGGAGATGAGGCCCACCAGCTACTTCTAGTACTAGAAAGGCAGTGGGACTCTGGAGCCAGACCTGGGTTCAAATCCCAATTCTGACCTTGATCTGCTTGTGACCTTGGACAAGTGTCTAAACATTTCTGTCTCAGTTGTCCTCATCAGGATGACAACTCCACCACGCTACACAGTTATGGGGATGAGAGAGACAAAGCACTGTTCCCCTTCCCACTGCAGCACTGTCCTGTGAGGCCAGCAAAGAGTACAGCCCCTGTGTGGCCCTGTGTGGACAAACCTGTCAAGACCTGGCCAGCCCTGAGGCCTGTGGACTTGATGGTGGTAGTGACTTCAGCAGGGATGAGTGTGTGGAGGGCTGCACCTGTCCACCAGATACCTATCTGGATGCCCAAGCCGACCTCTGTGTCCCCAGGTGAGTGGGCCAGCTTGACCTCTGAGTCAGGTCAGAGAGAAGTTGGGGTCTTCAGGGCCTCTAAGACTGGGAAGCCTGATTGGACCTCTCCTGTCCCTGCCTTATCTCATGTGCCGGCCCAACCTTGGTGGGTAAAGTGGTGGGGGTGCCCTCTCCTCTGGGTCCTCTCTTCAGGCCGTTCCCCCTGGCTTCCCCACAGAGCAGAGCAACCCATGGAGCCAAAAGGGCCTCTCTTCTGCCTCTCTCTCCTCTTTTCTTCTTGCACAAGTATTTATTTACATACTAGTATGTTCCACACGTCTAGGCTCTGGAAATTCAGTAATGAACAAAATAGTCTTGCCCTCGTGGAGCTCACACTCCAGGGTAGTGAGACCAAATCAACAGAAAGTTAAGGGCCTGGTGGTACAAAGTCCTACAGAATAGGGGCAAGGAGTCCCAGACTGCTACCTACATGGGGTGAGCTTGAGGGGAAGGCCCCTGTGCTGTGGTGAGGTCTGAGTAGAGACCTGAGGGAAGTGAGGGAGAGGCTTCAGGGGAGGGGACACCTGGGCTCAGCTGGAGGAAGATTCCCAGTGCAGCTGGAGGGCAAAGAGGAGAATGGCAGGAGGTGACCCCACACGATCCTGGGGCAATTGGCAAGGCCTTTGGTTCCCCCCAGCCTCTGCTTCTCCATTTAGAAAATGGTATTATAATGAATTCCAGTGGTGGGAGCTGGAGAGAGGCCTCTGGAGGGGACAAATAGGAATAACTCCAGGTTTCCACACTGCGGAATCTTCCCTTGAGGGTCACATGTGTGTCCCATCCCCATCCCTTGACCTTGAGTGTTGCTAACAAAGGAAGTCTCTGTAGGTTTTATAGGGAGAAAGTAGTTGAGAGGCACTGATGTTGGATGAGTTCAAGCATCCCTCTCAGGCATCCCTTCCAGCCCTGACCTGTGTGTGCCAGATTGGCAGGTGCTCTGGGATTGTGTGATAAGGATACACAGCCTTTGCCCACAGACAAGCCAAAGAAGAATCAAGACAGCATAAGACTTCCTACCTCCCAGGATCCCTGTGGGGAGTCAATAATACAATGCATGTGGAGGGTCTGGTTCCATGTCCCCAGCCAAGCATCAGTACTAACAAGTGTGGCACGGCGCTGAGCAGTCAGAACAGATGCTGGGTGCAACTGATCAGAACAGCTGCAGCAGGATGCAACCCCTGCGCAGCATCTTCCCACCTGACACGGCAGGGGCTCTATGGACAGAGGCTCTGTTCTTACCATTTCTCCCTTCCTCAGTCCAAGTGAGGCTGGTTGTGGGAATGAACAGAGACCAGTGGGCTTATCCTTATCTAAGTTTGGTGGATGACCTTGACCTGTGTCCCTGTTGCCAGGCTGGCTTTCCCACTCTGGAAGTGTGACACCTGTCACAGTAGATGTCATTACTTCTTTCTGTATCCTCATGTCCCTGGCTCTCTGAGGGTGGGCCTTCTGTTCTTGGAAATCCCTGATCCAGCTAGTGAGTGTGTTTACCTTTCCCTCTTTTTGGTTTTTATAGGAACCAGTGCTCCTGCCACTTTCAAGGCATGGACTATCCCCCTGGAAACAGTGACATCCCATCCCTGGGCCACTGGTGAGCTCCCTGGGTAGCAGCCCTATTGTCCTCTCTTTAAACTGAAGCTGCTAACAGAAAGCAATGCAATTGAATGGAGCTTTCCTTAAAGTGGCACCCACCCTCCCCCTCTGTGCAGGGACAGGGGTCAGGACACTCACTGTGCAGGACAGTGAGTGGGGATGTCTGTCTGATCCCTTCAGCGATCTGAGTGCAGTAATATGGGGTGTGCAGGTCCTGCAGTGACCAGGTCAGCTAATCCCAGTGCCCCCCTCTCTCTCTCCAGCCACTGCAAAGATGGAGTCATGAGCTGTGATAGCAGAGCCCCAGGTAAGGGTGACTGGAAGGATGGGAACCATACTGGGGGCTCCCCTTGGAAGTGGGGTATGGAGAGGAGAGTGGGGAGTTGGAGTGCTGATGGGGACAGGGGAACCCATCTCAGCTTTTGTCCTGCACCATACTTCTGTATTCACTGCCCTCTTGGCATCCTGAAACCCTGTCCCAGCCTCAGCCCCAACCTAAACCTTCTAGGGTATCAGTGCAGTTTCTCAAACTCCCTTAGATTCTGGATTTTCTTAGTCTGAGCTGTCACATATGTACTGAGACTGGCTTTCCCCACCCCAGCACTGAACCTTAAGTCACAGAGATGGGGAGGACACCCTAGACCTTTAAGACTCTCCCAGGCAACAGAGATTGGGGTGGATAGAACATGGTGGGTCAACCTGTGAGGGACTTAGAGGTGGGGTAGGGCATGGAGGATAGAACACTTAGGGAGGGTCTCTTGGGGTGGAGGAATCCACTAATGATGAAGATCAGCAAAGACAGGATTGGAGAATAATCTTGGCAGGCAGTTAAGAGTTGAGATGGCCTGAGTTCAAATCCTAGCCATAACTCACTAACTGTACAAGCTTGGGCAACTCATTTTACCTCTCTGAGCCTTCATTTCTGCCTTTGTAGATAATCCAGATTCCTACATCCTTCCCATGTTTTATGTATATTCCTGAAAATGATTTTCTTTTGATCACTTCTGGTTTCAGATTTCTGCCTCTTTGGGACATGGCTATTCTTTTTTTCCAGCTCCATCCCAGCCTGAGCATGGAACTCAGTGTCCTTTTATTGATTTCCCTAAAAAGAACACTCATACAAAGTGCACATGTGGGCCTGGGGATGTAGCTCAGTGAATTAGTACTTACCTAGCACGCACCAAGCCCTGGGTTCAATCTCCAATACCACAAAAACAAAACAAAAAAATCAAAGTTCAAATGTGTATGACAGACTTTTCTGAAGGCTTAGGGAGAGAGGATGGGTTTATGTCACAGAATCAGAAGAGATAAGACCTGACTGTCCCTATTGTTCAGTCCTCTGGCCACCCCACCATGCAGCTTGGTGTCTTCTTCCTGGCCCCTCTCCTGGTCCCTCTGAGCCCTTTCTCTTATTTTGTGATGCCCTTTGAAAGCAAAATAGCTTCACTCCCTTATATAGGAAAAAGGGGATAGATAATAATACCTTGCAAAGTAGTTGCAGGGTTAAATAAGAGAATGCATGAGGAGCGCCTGGGACAGCACCTGGTATGGAGGCTTTATTCAGTCATGGGTCCTGGTGGTGGTTGTCTTGTAGGATAATGGCACACATCCCTCCCTCCTCCATGATGTGTATGTGGGAACTAAAACAATGCCCTGGAAGCAGCCTCCAGGTGCAGGCCCCAGGGATCCAGGGTCATCCTGAAGCAGTAGCCCACTTCCAAGTCCAAGAGCTGCAACACCCACCTCTTATCTTTCAGCTGCAGCCTGCCCAGCAGGACAGGTCTTTGTGAACTGCAGTGACCTGCACATAGACCCCGAGCTGAGCAGAGAGAGGACGTGTGAGCAGCAGCTACTGAACCTGAGCATGCCAGCCCATGGTCCCTGCCTATCAGGCTGTGCCTGTCCCCACGGGTAGGGACTCCTGTTGCCATAGTCTGTCCTGCCTAAAAACTGGCAGAGCCAGGGACCATGGATGTGCGGGGTGGGGGTGGGAGTGGCAGGAGGGGGATCACTAGTCCAGGGCAACTAAAATATCCATGGGCTGGAAAAGAAGAGGATCTTGGGGATCCAAACTGGGATGAGTTCTGCCCAGCTCTGCTTCTTAACCTTGAGTGAGGAAGGTACCTAGCCTCTGAGGCTGTATTTCATCTGTAAAATAGGAATAATAATAATGCATACCACCTTAACAGGTGGATTATGTGAGGTACCAAAGTGGAAGCTCTGAGTCGGGTGTCTGGCATGCCCTTGAGGCCCAGTAGGTTGAAAACCATACAAGAGGAAACCCATGTTTCAGCCCTCAACCTCTTTCCCTGCACAGTTCTGAGCAGAGTACTTAGGTGGAGGGCTGTTTCCCCTGGAATCCTTGAAGAGAAAGGCCCCACTCAATAAAAATAGTCTCCCTCCTCAGAGCTCAAAATGCTGCCATCCAAGTCATGTGAGAGTTGCAGGAATTGAGTTGTGAGGGTGTACCTTCTGGGTGCTCTGTACACTCAGAACACCCAGCTCTGCCAATTCTCATTCCTGGGTCTGGGCCAAAGAGACTGCTGGGCATCCTGTGAATTGTCAGCACTGGGCTATGCCCTTCAGCCAATGAGAAGATCAGTGGTCAGCTGAGAGATCTGGCCCAGGCCTGGGAGCCAAGGCAGATGAGATGAGGATCAGGGCTTCTAGGTTGGGAAGGGGAGGGGATGGTCAGTTGGAATTTTATTGTTTGTTAAGAACACTTTGATGTTACCTCCTTCAATACCAGGGCAACTGTAGGAGAAAAGAGGAGAGAATGTTTGTTTTCATTTTGTAGATAAAGAAACTGATACAGGGACAGGGTGTAGTGGAAGTGGTCTGCCCACAGAACCATGACTTAAACCCAAGTCTCCTTACTCCAAACCCTACCTCTTGCCCAGAGCATGCCAGCTCTATGAGGTCCAGGATTGGGTCACCTCCACAGAGGTCACAGTGTGGGTCACGAGCCTGCCTCTTCCCAGAACAGAGCTTCCACAGGATTCCAGCCTGTGCAGAATCCTAGGTCACCCATTGCCATGTAGGTCTTAGACCTTGTGAGGAGTGTCTTTGTCACAGAAGGCCCTTTGGGGCACTGTTTTGTGTGCACAAGTTCAGGAAAAGCTGTGACTGAGGTCAGAAAAAGCTAGGGCTCTGGGGTCAAGAACTGGGGTAACTCACTGCCCACCTTGGTGACAGGCCTCACAAGGGAACAAACACTGGACTGGAGCCTGGGAGGACTGAGCTCTGGACTTGGTCCTGCCAATGATTTCATTGAGAGCTGTGTCAGATGGCCTGTAAGGAGCTGATGCAGATTCCATAGGGGTTCACCAAAGGGAGAGTATTACAATCTCATTAGTATGGGAAGGGCAGGCATTTTCCACTATCATGGAATGCCCTATTGCTGGGATATGGTTAAAGATGCCCCGCTACCATCCTCACCACCCCCTGTCTGGGACACAGGTCACCTCTGAGCCATCTGGTCACCATTCTCTCTCCATAATGCTGCTAAGAATCTTGGGATGCTGTACATTGCTCCAAAGGACACTGGAACCACTGCAAGGATCTGAGGCCTGACCACTGCAGGGGTCAGAGCTGTCTGTGCCACTCTACATTTCTTTGTATCTGGGTACTTTACCAAAGGCCTGGGGGCCCCCAAGCAGTGAATTACGGTGGTTATGGTTATGAGCAGACTCTGGAGTCCAGTTCGAATCCTGGCTCTGCTCTTACTGAGTGATAAGTTCAGTACCCTGAGTAAGTCTCCATTCCCTCGTCCAAAAAAAATGACACAGAATAAATACTCTATGTGAACCAGTCTGGGTTCTATGCATTTGTAAATGCCCCCATGGATGATTTGATCTTCTAAAAGGTGAGAGGACACTCCCTCTACAAGTTAAGGGCAACTTGAGCACAGAAGCCGCAGCCTGAGTCACTTATATTCTCCCCTGTGGTGGGCATGTGGGCACTCAGGGATGTAGGCAGGCCTGCTAAGGACAAAGAGGGAGCAGTGTAAAGGGGGTGGCCATGAAGACCCTGCAGAAAGGGCTTGTGACTGATGGTGGAAGGTGATAGAAGCCAGCCTTGTTGCTGGTGGCTGATGCAATTATGAGGAAAAGAAGGGCTAGGAACAAATATTTATTGTGTATTTACTTAGTGCTGGGCAGTGTGCCCAGGCCTATAATTAAATTCTCAAAATGACCTTGGGAGTAAGGTGTCATTATCCATGTTTTATGAATGACAATAGAGAGGCTTAGAAAGGTTAAGTGGTTCTGGGGAAAATAGAGTGCTTTTTTTTCTGCTTCCTCTCATAACCACAATGAAATGTTAGTAATGGAATAGAAAAAGGTATAAATCCTAGGAACAAAGAGAAAGGAGTGGGGATGATGTTAGCCCAAGATAAGGCAGTAGTTTTTGAAGGAGGAATGTGGGTGGATGTGTAGAGACTGACCTTACAGAGCGGAAGTTGACAGCTGTTTCTTTCTTGGGGCGGGATGATGAGAAATGACCTAGGCTGTGTTGAGAGCTTCAGAAACTCAGCTGCAGGCATCTCAGAAAAGGGTGGTGGGAGGAAAATGGGAGGAGGAGTTGCAAGTCCAACAAGAAGCAGAAAAACCTTCAAGTCCCCCTCCAGCACCCACTGTCCAAGCCCCATCCAGCAGGAGAAAGGTGGGATTTCTAGAGAAGGGCTGGGGATGTAGCTCAGTGGTAGAGCACTTGCCTAGTATTTGTGAGGCCCTGGGTTCAATCCCCAGCAAGCCCCCCACCCCCAAATATATATATATATATATATATATATATATAGAGAGAGAGAGAGAGAGAGAGACAGACAGACAGACAGACAGACAGAGAGACAGACAGAGAGACAGAGAGAGAGAGAGAGAGAGAGACAGAGAGAGAGAGAGAGAATTAGAGATGTTTGATCACAGAAGCACCAAGGTAGGGGTGATGGAAACAGGCAAAGTGAAAGCCAACTGGATCTCAGCCCTCTTCCCTAGCTTGGTTCCCTGGCTAGTGGCAGGGAGATTTTGCCTCCCAACTAGAGATGGTAAAGATTTTTTCTCCTGAAACTTGGTTGTGCCAAGAACAAAAATCAAGAAACAAAACTACAAAACTCCTAAAACTAACATTTTGGGTTTCCCCAACAAAGCAGTCAATAATTAATTAAGACTTAATTATTATGGAGCTTCTTTAGGTCATTATCACATGTCAGGTTTTCTAAAACTGTAGAGCAAGACTTGAAATCTGTGATAGTCCTCTAACTTGGTTCTTTTCAGAAGTTGTTTGGCACTTCTAGGTCTTTCTTTGCATTTCTATGTCAATTTAGGATCAGTTTGTTCATTTATTTCTACTGCTACCCGTCAAAAAAAAAGTCTGTGGGATTTTGATTGAGATTGTGTTCAATCTATAGATTGTTTTGGGAAGAAACCACATTTTAATACCAGAGAGTTGTACAATCCACAAATGTGATATTAAGTCCTCATTTATGAGGTCTTTTAAAATTTCTCTCAACAATGTCTTATAGTTTTCACATAAAGGTTTTGCGTCTTTGCCATTGAATTTATTCACAGGTATTTGATATTTTTGTTGATATTATAAATATTTTTATCAATTTCATTTTATTTTTGTTCATTGTTGGAATATAGAAATAGTTTATTTTTATATACTGTCATTATATTCTGCAGTCTTGCTAAATTTATTTATTTAGCTCTAGTGGCCTTTTCATAGATTCCTGGATTTCAATATATGACCATGTCATCTGTGAATGAAAACAGTTTATCCATTTCTAATCTTTACACTTTGTATTTTTTTTTTCCCTTGCCTGGTTATATTGAAGAGAACTTATACTATACTTTTTAATAGAAGTCATATGAGTAAAAATTATTACCTTCCTCTTTATTTTAGAGTAAAGCAATAATTATTTTACCACTAATGATAATATTAGTCATAGTTTTTTTGGTAGATGCCCTTTACTAGATTTATTTCTAATATGCTGAACATTTTTATAATAAATAGGCACTGAATTTTATTGATTGATTTTGTTTATTAAAATATCATATGGCATTTCCTCTTTATTTTGTTAATGTGGCAAATTGCATCAGTTGATTTTTGAATATTAAACCAACCTTCATTCCCAGGATAGACTCTAATTTATTTAATATTCTGTGTTCATGGAAGATATTGTTCTGTGGTTTTCTCCACTTGAAATGTTTTTGTCTGATTTTGGTATCAGAGTAATGTTGGTCTTTCAGGATGAGTTGGAAAATATTATCTTACTTTTAAGTTTTTGAAAGAGTTTGTTTAGAATTGGTATTGTCTCTTCCTTAAGTGCTTGATAAAATTTACCAATCTTGAGACATTTTTAACTTCAAATTCAATTTGTTTAATACATATTGGGCTTTTCAGGTTCCTTCTTGACTAAACTTTCATGATTATGTCTTTTAAGGAATTTGTCCCACCTAAGTTGTTCCATTTATTGACTTAACATTGCACATACTGTTCCTTTATTTTCCTTTTAATATGTGTAGGATCTGTAGTGATGGCTCTTTTTGTTTCTTGATATTGGTAATTTGAGGTTTCTCTCTTTCTCCTCTCTCCTCTTTTTCTTTTCTTCTCTTCTCCTCTTTTTCTCCTCCTCCTCCTTCTTCTTCTCCTCCTCCTCTTCCATCTCCATCTCTCTCTCTCTCCCTACCCCCCCCATCTCCCTCCTTCTCCCTTTTCCTTCAGCCTCTCTCTTTACTATTCATTCTAGCCAGGAGGCTGCCTAATTTTATTGATCTTTTCCATAATATACATAATTCTAGATTAACTTTTTCTTTTACTAGTTTAATTTTCATCATTTTCCCCTTGCTATGTAATGTCTTAACTTTTCAAACATTCTCTCATTATCATTGTCAGCTATTTGACTATCACATACCTACATATTTTGTATGTGCATTTATTCTGTTTAGAGTTCACTGAACTTCATCAAAATTGATAATGTTTCAGCTCCTGTTATTTCCCCTGGAATTACATTAGAATACCTGATATTGTCTCATAAGTCACTGAAACTGTGCATTTTTTTCCACTAATCTTTCTTCTTCAGATTAAACCATTTCTTTTGTCCATCTTCACAGCTACTAATCTTCACTTCTGAAGTGTTTAGTCTGTTGTTATGCCCTTTCAGCAATTTTTTTTACTAACTATATTAAATTTTTCAGAATTTCCACTATTTAAAAATAGTTTTTCATCTCTCCTGAGATTCTCCTGCTGTTCACTCACTATGCTGCCTCCTTTTTAATGCTTAAACATATTTATAGTAACATGAAGTCTTTATCTGCTAATTCTATCATGTATATCAGTTTTGGATCTGTTTTAAATATTGACTGATTTTTTTCTAGTTTCTCCTAGTTATGGGTTACATTTCCCCACTTCTTCTCATATCTAGAAAATTTGTACTAGATGCTAGACATTACAAATTTTACATTGTTGTATGCTGTATTTTGTTGACTGTTTGTTGAGTGTTTTTTAAAATATTGTAGGCAGTTAATTTACTAGTTTGTTAGCATGATCTTTCCAAGACTTGTGTTTAAATTTGTTAGTTTATCTGTAGTAGCTCTATTCCCAAGGCCTGGAGTGTTAAGAAAAGTCTTTTTATCTTAGCTGGTAATAATCCTGACATGTCCCAGTGCTGCACCATATCAGAAATCTCCATTAATCTTATACTTTCTCAATAGCCATTTCTTGCCAACCCTTGAGGAATCTTTCCTGATGAGCAATTTAGCATTTGGTTAAAGATTTAAGATAACTTAAGCGGAATTCTGGAGTTCCTTCTCTGAGCAGATTCCTCCTCTTTTATATATGGACCTACATATTATAGCCACCTCACAAGCCTCATACTCCAGTTTCTGTTTCCTCTTCTCAGTGACACATTATGCACTGCCTGAGTTTTATTATCCTGTACTATATAGTCCAGAAAGTGCTCCAGGAGTAAAATCTGGATATGGGGAGGAATTAACAAGAGACTTTTTCCAGTATAATGCCTGCAATGCTCTTTCTCTTTGCTATTTAAAACCATGTACTTACATTCCTTTGAAAAGTAAAATAGGAAGGTTAAATAACTTTTCCTAAGCAGATCTTGAATTTGAACTAAAAATTGCTTATTGTCAAAGCTCTTTTCTTACTCCTGCCCCAGATTGTATACTGATGATGTCTGGACATGGTTAGAGTTGCACTTGAGAACTTCAAGAAATTCCCTGAGATATCCCTGGCTCCTGCCTGAGAGTGGGTCAGATTTCATGGAAACCAAACTGGAAGGTGGTAGCACTATGACTTTGGGCCCATGATCTGAAAGCTCCATGAGCAACTTGGTTTGGAGTGTCAGAGCCTATATCCATTATTTTATAGCTAGTATCTAAGGAGCCAGTGACATCTACCTGACCAGGGAGACCTTGACTAGTAAGCTGAGTCTTACTTGCCAAAGGATGGCAGAGCCTTCCAAACAGGGCCTACCCTGTCTCTGGTTTCTTTATTTACCAAGGTGCCTCTGAGCCTCCTTGGGTAGCAGCAGGTTACACAGTGGATACATGGTCAGTCTCTTTTAGGAAAAAGGCTGAGATCCACTCCAAGACATCCATGTTATACATGGTTTTACACAGATGACAGTTCAAGGAAGAATGCTTTCCTGACCACTTGCTTTCTGTGTCCCTACAGCCTGCTCAGACATGGGGATGCATGTTTCCCACCAGAACAGTGCCCATGTACTTGGAAGGGGAAGGAGTATTTCCCTGGGGACCAGGTGATGTCTCCTTGCCATACCTGGTAAGTGAGGAGCCTGAATGGGGTTTGCTTTTTGCTGGGAAACACATGATTATGAAATGTGTTATCGTCCATAGAATCTATCATTTCCTTTCCACCATGTTCATATTCATGTTGTGTGTTTTTATGTTGTGTGAAGGTTATATACATATATAGGTGTACATATATAAAATCATATTTTGTAATATTTTTGTGTATTTGCATGAATGTGAGTTTGTTCAGACATGTATATAAATGTGTATACTTGCATGGTTATGGCAACCATAACCATGTGTTTGCAACTTATATGAGCATGTAAATGTGGGCACAAATCCAAAGTGCATAGACTTCTTAGGTGAACATGCATGTATATGAAATGGCAGACATTCATAAATATAAATGTGTTTATGAATACCTACAAATAGGAATTTGTGTATGTATGTAGGAATGATTATATATATTTGTATAAATATGGATCTATTTAGTATGTATGGAAATGCAAGTGCAAAGTACAACCGTATCTGTGTGCATTGGATATACATATTTATATTCACACATGAATGAACATATATGTGTAAATGTGCATTTGTGTTTTGCCAATGAATATATACATACCAATATATAAAAAGTGAGTGAGTGCATATGTGAGTATATTTTCACACTATGTTCAGTAATGTAAGTACACATATGTAACTTAGGAGTGTCAGGTGCATGTGGTGAGAGATTAGGGCACCTGAATTGGACTCTGTGGAAACAGTCTTGGGGCTGGTTCTGTAGAGCCTGTGCTGGGCTGGGCCACAGGGAATATGGTGATAAGCAGAGATGCAGTCTTCTGATTGAGACAGCGTGAGGGGAAGGACAGAATAAACTGGTGTCCTGATATTGGAGAGAAAACTTACTATTCCAGTGTTAAGAACCAACCATGGGTGGCCTTAACACAGCATATAACTCAGAGAGGTTCCATCTTGGAGCTCCATCCATTTGGCTAGAGCTGGACCCCAGTCCCATGCTGAGGTCAAAACTGTTCTGTTTCTCTGACCCACATGATGGGCATCACATTTCTTTCCATGTTAGCAGTAGGTTCACAGTCAAGACTATCTACTCCAAGGCTGTTTCCCCAGATACTTCAAGGGTTGGGTTGGAGTATTGGCTGTCAGACCCCAGAAGTCATGGAAATAATGTCAGGACATGGAGCTCTGTGCAGGTGTGCCCAAGTATATGTGGTATTTCATGACTATGATGGACTGGAGGTAATTAGGAGTGTCAGGTGCATGTGCTGAGAGATTAGGGCTAGCTAGTCTGGACTTTTCCAAGAGTGCTCTGCCATTCCACGGGATTCTATCCCCCATTCCAACATTCCTACCCACAGCCAGGGGTATAGCTGAGCTCTGTTGAATCCTCTCCGATGAGCATTGGAAAATCAGATCCAAGGCAGAAGGTGTTGGGAGAGTCTGGACCCAGCTCCAAGTTGCTGCTGGAATTATTTTATGATTTGGAACCTTGACATGAGAAGGTTTCTGTCTTCCCAGGAGTGGCTGACTGGCCACAGGATAAGTTTGTTTGTTTTTTTCCCTTAGGGGACTGGTATATAGGCCATTATTACTTAACTCAGTTTTATAAATTCTACTCTCCTAAACAAGTTCACATGTTTTCAATATTCCCTCTGGAAGAGCATGGCACCATGACTTGACTCCAGCTTCTCTCCATTGGGAAGGTGGGTGCTGGAGGTGTGTCTGGGCTGATATGGATTGAGCATTTGATGGGATCTGGTCTTCAGAATGGGGCCTAGCTACCCATCTCTTCCCAACTCTGTTCAGTGACATCATGTGGCAACATAAAGTCAGCAACAATAGTGGTGGATCATTGAGTGCGTGGATAACTGAGCTGTAAGTCACATGGTGGGTGTGATTGCATACACAGGCTTAAAAAGATGTGTTGATTAATGACAGTGTGTGTCTATAGTGTGTGAGTGAGAGAGCCTGCCCCTCGGTATTGTTGTCACACATGGATCATGCACCTTCACTACTGCAGATTTTAGCTTTAGACACCCTATCCAACTCTACTCCTGCCCTAGTTCTTAGAGATTTCAATATTCATTTGAGATCTTGGAGATTTCAATACCCACTTATCTCCTAGAATCTTAATTTCCTTATCTTCTCCTTTCCAATGATCTTTCTCCACCCTAGTGGAGTAAGTGGTCATTCTGTAGATCTCGTTATTCCCAACAATTCAACCAGTCCATATCCCAATTTTGTGTATCTTTTCTCACTTTCTGTCCTTCACTCCACTCTCCCCAGTGCCCTGATTCTCTCAATCCTTCAACCCCACAGGAATTCTAATCCATGAACCTTTCCACTTCCCCCTTTCCCTGAGAAAATGAAAGCTATCAGAAGAGAACTTTCCAGACACTGTACCCATGCCGCCTGCCTTTCCACCCATACTACTAAGTGTCTGTATGCCTATTTAAAACCAACCCTGTCACTCGTGCTCTAGACCCCAGCCCCTTTCACCCATCCAAGGGTGTTGCTACAGCAACTCTCCCTTTTCTCTCTCACATTTAATCAGTTTATCATTCTCCACTGGATCATCTCCATTGCACAAAATTATGCAATTTGATAAACTTTCAACCTCTGAGCAACAGCTCCATGTCTCTGGTCACCTCTTACTGTAAAATCTCCAAAGTTATCTATATTTGCTGTTCCCAGTTCTTCTCTCATTCTCCCTCAAGCTCATTTTAATCAGGCACTTTCCCCAGTGTTCCATTGAAACTGTTCCCACCAAAGTCACCAGTAACCTCCATGTTGCTGCACCC
Source organism: Geosciurus inauris (assembly GCA_004024805.1). Lineage (NCBI taxonomy): Eukaryota > Metazoa > Chordata > Mammalia > Rodentia > Sciuridae > Geosciurus > Geosciurus inauris. Next base: position 137,878 of record PVHX01001447.1, read on the forward strand.
AGTGTTTATTTCTCAGCCCTCTCCTTCCAAGACCTATTAGTGGCATTGGATACATTGATCACTTGCAGGTCATTTCTTTGCCTTGATGCTTTTATTCAAGTGGCTTCTGGAGTACCATGCCCTCTTGGTTTTCTTGCTACTCTTCCTGCTTCTCCTTCTCAGCTTCCTTGCTGGTTCTTCACCTTCTCTGACCCCTTTAGGCTGGGGCATCCCAAGGAACTTCTTCTCTCCTGTATTTGTACTTGCTCCCTTGGTAAACTCACCTGTTCTTATGACTAAAGGTCCATCCAAGTGCAGATGACTCCCAGATTTCTACCTGCAGTCCATACCTCTCTTTTGAACTCCTGACACTGACACCCAACTACCTAGTTGACATCACCACATGTATGGCTAATGGACATCTTAAACTCAGCATGTTTGAAACAGGTCACCTTATCTTTCCCCTCAAACCTGCTACTCCTTATGCCTTCCCAATCCAGGTTAGTGAAGACTTTATTCTTGCAGTTGCTCAGGCCAAAAATCCTGGAGTAATCCTTGAGTCTTCTCTCTTATTTTCCATATCCAATCTTTTGGTTCTGCCTTCAAAATATTCCCAAAATCTGACTATGTCTTCCTCCTTCCACTGCTATTACCCTGCTCCAAGCTGCCATCATCTCTTCTCTTATTTGCTGCAGCAACCACCCAACTGGCTTTTCTGCTTTTCTTCAACCCCCTTCAGCTTAGACTCTGTGTAGAAGCCAGAGCAGAACACAAGTCTGATCATGTCCTTCCCACAATCCATTCCTCCAGCTATGTTCTCTCTCATTCCTAGCAAAAGCTCACATTCTTACAGCCTTTGGGGACCTATGTCATCTGGCCCTCCATCATCCTTTTGAATTCTTCTTTTACCCTCTTGTTCCTGTGCCATGCATTCTAGCCATGTTATCTCTTGAGTGTTCCCCAGGGCCTTTGCAGACTGTATCCTTCTCCCAGAATGCTCATCTTCCAGATGTCCATGTAGTTAACTCTCTCACCTCCTCTAAGTCTCTGCTCACATGTCTCCTGACCATCCTACTTCAGAATATAACCCATTGCCACAATAATCCCAATTCCCTTCATCCTGTTACCTCTATATCACTCACTGCATTCTAACATATTATATTACTTACTCATACTTTTTATTTTTAAAATGTGCAGTGCATATCTTTCCCTTCTAGGACACAAATTTCTCTAAGAGCACTTTTCTCGCCTGTTTTATTCACTGATACATCTCAAACTCCTAAAAAAGTGCCTACTCTCATGGTAGACACTTAATATTTGTTGAATGAATGAATGAATTGAATGGAGTGAAAAAGAAAATACGGACTTTAGAGTCAAAAATATCTAGGTTAAATCTCAGCTCCATTATTTATTGGCTGTGTGTCTTTAACCTCTCAGAACCCCAGTGTCTCCTACATAAAATGGGGATCACAATTCTGCCCTTCATGCTTCAGTTGGAGTTTGAAGACATTTGTTGACCCCTCACCTAAGGGCACACAGTGTACATTCAATGAGCAATGGCTCCATCAAGGGTATTCAAGTGTTAAGTGGCATGTGCCTTACGAGCTGGTCTGGGTGTGTGTGTGTTTCAGTGTGTGCCAGCGGGGCTCGTTCCAGTGCACCCTGTACCCCTGTGCCTCCACCTGCACTGCCTATGGAGACCGGCATTACCGCACATTTGATGGGCTCCCATTTGACTTTGTGGGGGCCTGCAAGGTGCACCTGGTCAAGGTGAGTTCCTGGATGTGTCTGCCCAACTGGCTCCATGGGAACCCAGAGCAGCCTGGGCTGAGGACCTGTCAGGGCATGTTGATCCCCTGGACTCCAATTTGACACATAATTGGGTGGGCAGGTGGATCCATGCACTGAGGCGTGGCTATGTTAAAGAGAAAGCCAGAGCTTCACAGAACCCCACTCAATGTCCACTCACCTTTACAATCTTGTCCTATAGGGTCTGATGTTATTTCTGTCTGTAAGAGAAAGTGCTTTTTGAGCTTCTGTGACAGTATATGACTAGTGGTCTACTGAACCATTTTTGTGGATTCTGTCTTAATTCTCACTCCTTCCTACAAGCTTGGGTTAGTTGACCCCATATTATAGATGCAGCAACTTGGGCTTGGGGATGTCAGGGAACTTGTTCATGGTTACACAGTTAGATTGTGGCAGCTGGGGTTAGATGTGAACCAGAAATAGGACTGGAGAGTTAGTATGTATCAGGAGTCATGTGTCAAAATCTTTGATTCACCCAGAAGAAGAGGAATAGTGATGTGGGAGGCACAGTGAAAGGCAGGGTCCCCCAGAAAAAGAGGGGCACCATCAGAGCAGGCAGTTCCAGATACACCAGGGGAACTTGGTTTTGCTAAGACCTGTCCATCTCATCATAATAGCAATAATAACAATGTAAAACCTTCCATGGAAGAAGTCTTATCTATGGGATGGGCATTGTACTGGGGTCTTTCACTTAATTCTGGTAACTTCACAAAATAAAGATTATTGACCTTATTTTATTTTTTAAATTTCAAAATTATTGCATGTTTTTCACCAAAATTTAAAATGATATAGAATGGAATGTATTAAAAGCAAATATTCCCCTTCATATCTCTTCTGTTTCTGTCTTCTGCTAAATAACAACTCCTAATAGTCAGGGGTGAATCCTGCAAGACCATTTTCATGAAACACACACACACATGTGCTCAAACACATACAACAGGCACACACTTTAGTTTCTATGATTAGAATTTGAAGTTTGCTTTTTCACTTGGGTTAGAACTTGGGCTTATCTCGCATTGCCAGTACATACTCTTTTCTTTTTAATAGCTGAGTAGGACCTTCTATAGAAAGAATATACTTTATTTTATTATTCCTCATTAATGAACATTTAGGTTGTTTCCAGTGTTTAAATGGTCTGCATAAACTTGTGTAGATGTGTTTCTAGATTCTTTTGTTTGTTTCTTTGTTTGCAGTCTGGGAATCAAACTCAGGGCCTTGAGAATTCTAGGCTATCATTTTACTCTCTAGATTTTTAGAAGAATTGCTATATAAAAAGTTATGTACATTTAAGATGTTGTTCAAAGCTGACAAACTGCCCTCTAAAAAAGGTCTACATCAAGAGTGTAAATAAGACAGTGCCCCTTCCTTGTGCCTCCTGTCAATACCAGTCATCCTTGTTACATCAGTCAGTCAATAAGGGAAAGTCACTACTGCTAAACACTGCATTAAGCACTTCAAAAATGAAACTGAGCTTTGAAGAACTAAAACAAGTTGCCCCAAAGCTCATGACTAATAAAAAGAAGTGGGTTGAAAACCACTTCAAAGTCTACTTCCATTTCTGTGCTCTCAGCAGGATCTCTACTCTCCCAGGTTTTATTGGATTCATTTTTCTTCTCCCTAGAGCACATCAGATTTCAGCTTCTCTGTGATCATAGAAAATGTGAACTGCTATAGCTCTGGCATCATCTGCAGGAAATTTATTTCCATCAATGTTGGGAACTCACTCATCATCTTTGATGACGACTCGGGAAATCCTGTAAGGCTGGGTGCTGGTGAGGGTTGTGTAGACAATGTACAGGGCTGAGGAAAAAGAAGGTAAGGACTAAAGTGCCACCAAGCCAGGAGTTCAAGCTGAACTCCTTGACCAGGATCAAGAACAAAGAGGTCCATGTGTTGGTACAAAGGAAGCTCAGGACTTGATGGTAGACCATGTACTTAGCATGTTCAAGTCCCTGGGTTCAATCCACAGCACCAACACACACACACACACACACACACACCACACATACACACACACACTCTCACACTCACACTCACACACATAGAGCTTCTGTAGCCAGGACCAGCTGACCTGGGCATTGGGGAGCACTTGGACCTTAGGACTGACCACCTCTGTCCCCTTAGAGTCCTGAAAGCTTCCTGGATGAGAAGCAGGAAGTCCACACGTGGCGAGCGGGCTTCTTCACACTGGTGCATTTCCCGCGGGAACACATCACCCTCCTGTGGGACCAGAGAACCACAGTGCACGTCCAGGCTGGGCCTCAGTGGCAGGTAGTCACGGGAGCAGAGCATTTCTGCATCTGCTTTTGCCCAGGGCTGAGTCAAGCTGCAGGGTGACCTTGGGTGAACTGTCCCTCTCTGAGGAGCCAAGAAGAGCATGCCTCTGTCCTGTCTGCCCCTACCCCACTCTGTATCTCTTCTCTGACATTGCCCCAGCCCTCTTCAAATTGTAGCCCCAGCAGTTGCTTTTGGGTTAATGACAAACACCTGGGCTCGTGGTAACCTTTCTGCCCACTATTCACTATTCACTATTCACTATTCACTATTCACCCTTGACATGCTTGCAACTGACCTGATATCCTCTTTTCTTTCAGGGCCAGCTGGCAGGCCTCTGTGGGAATTTTGACCTAAAAACCATCAATGAGATGAGGACCCCAGAGAACCTAGAGTTAACTAACCCCCAGGAATTTGGCAGCAGTTGGGCTGCAGTTGAGGTAAAGCTTCCCCAGTCTAGCCTGTGCCTGTCACTCACATGGACACTGGCTACACTGAAACAGATCACAGGTCAGGGAAGAGGGACATCAAGTGGAGCTGCTCCCGAGAATGCTCTCTCAGCCTCTGACCAAATCCCTAGCTCTAAACTCTGTCCTGTGGCACGAGGACACAGAATATCTCATCTCACAACTCCAGTTGCCCACCCTGCCCTGGGCCAACCCCCAGTGGAAGAGAGGGGTGATTGGAAAGGAGGCAAAGTGTCTGTCCTGAGAGAGATGGCCACCTAGTGGGGAAGGAGAGGCTTGACCATCTTATCCATCGCTGTGCCCTTCAGTGTCTGGCACTAGGTTTGATACAGAGGAGAGAGGGATATAGGTTGAGGACATCAGAGGTTTCCTGAAGGAAGTGGGGCTGGTGCTGCCAGTTGAAGGATAGGCACGCTTGGGAGATGAACGTATGAGAGAAGACCTCTGAGAGGGAGGTAGGGGCAGAAATGCAGGAGCTTTCCTGAGGCTTGGAGGATGCCTGGTGGAGGCTGCCAAATACTGAACTTAGAGCAGGAGATTTGGTTTCTAGTCTTGGATCATCCACTTTCTGGGTGACCTTGAGTAAGTAACATCTTCTGTGTGATCCTCTGAAGTGAGGGGGCTGGGCCAAGAGAGGGATGGTGAATAGATTTCACTTCATGTGACAACTGATCAGTCAGAAGAGGCTGCTTGGGAAACTACATTGAAAATATCTAAAATGTTTCAGATTTAGCTGGAAGGAGGATTGTGATTGATTATTTATGTCTGCCATGGATGCAGTAGCAGAGGGTGATGTGAGCATTGCATATTAGCCTTTCCTGGACTGAGTGATCTCTATTTTCTTCTGAGGAGCAGATGGAGATGGGCCTATGTATGTGGGGCAGGAACAGTGGTTGGGCATGGCTTAGAGATCAGTGAAATCCTGAGATGGGACAAGGCTGTTCCTACAACTTCAGAAAAGTGCATCCTAGTCCATCCCCATTTGAGAGAATCTAAGCTTTGTTGACAAAATGACAAAGCTTTGATGTTGTTCCCAGCACTGCCTTGTATTTCTGTAGTGTTTATGCCCTTAGGCACACCCAGGGATGAGGGCAAGCACTTCAGTGAAAATATTTGTCTGAGGAAGGAGTTGGCAGACATTGGGGAAACCTGTATTAGTTATCTACTGCTGGGTAACAATGTTATTAGGCCTAGCAGCACTAATCAACATACAGGTCTTATCTCAGTTTCTATATCAGGAATCAGGGTACATGATTTGACTCTCTGCTTAGTATCTCATAAGGCTGCAATCAAGTTGTAGCTGGGGCTGGACTTTCTCCTGGAGGCTGAACTGGAGAAGGAGCTGTTTATTTGCCTGCCTGTGTGATTGTGGGTGGCATTCAACTCCTGGCACCTGCAAGATGGAGAGCTTCAGCTTTTGGCTAGCTGTTGCTTGAGACCATGCTTAGCTCCTACAGACCAGCCACATCTGCTACCATGAGGGGTCCCAACATGGCTGCTAGCTTCCTCACGGCTGGCAAGGAGGAGACTCCAGCAAGATGGCCTTAAGTAACATAATCATGTAATCATATGCATAGCCATGTCCATCCCATCCCTTTTGCCATATTCTATTGGTTTGAAGTAAGTAGTAAGTCTCTCCCACTCTCAAGGGGAGGGGATTATACAAGGACGGGAATACCAGGAAGCAGGATCATGGGGCTACCCTAGAGTCTCTCTGCCATGCCAGGCAACAGGCATTTGGGGGTGGGAAGGTCAATAGCCCTGCCTTTGCACCTCAGTGCCCAGACACCCTTGACCCCCGGGACACATGTGTCCTGAATCCTCTCCGAGAACCATTTGCCAAGAAGGAGTGTGGCATCCTGCTGAGCGAGGTGTTTGAGACCTGCCACCCTGTGGTGAGTGAACCCCTTCCTCCGTCCCTCCTGAACCCCTTCCCACTTTCCCAGGATCCCTTCTGCTCTCAGACCCCCATGTCTTGGAAGAGACAGTTCATGTCTAAAACCCTCTGCCATTCCTCTGCTCTCAGCCTGCTCAGATGAGTCTACTTGCTTCCCAGACAGCCAGGGAGGCATCTAGGAAACAGTTTCTGTGCCCTCCACAAGCCATCTCAGTCTGGCTCTTCCACCTTATTGGAAAGCTCTGCTGCAGAGTGGACACAACCCCTCGGGCTGCAGCCCTGCCTCTTGCCTGCTCTACCCTCTGTGGAGACAGGAGCACTGGGGCTCAGCCCTGCGTGGTCTCTCCAAGGCCTTAAGGGGTGCTGTCAGACTGGCCTCGGTGGCCTGCAGCCTCACTGGGCAGTTCAAACTCTGCTTTTAGCCACTCCTTGGCCCCTGGATCCAGCAGCCTGGGCCCAAGGAAGGACAGAGTTTAGGGCTTCAGTGGGTGTCTGCATGTTCCATGTGGTTCTCGTTTCCTTCTGAGCTGGCTGCCTTCCTCCCCTACCCTTCACCCAACATGGGCAGCTTACCCATTCTGTAGACCTTTCAAGTTTGTGCTGATGTCCAGCAGACGAAAAAATGCAAGTCTGACATTCAGAATCTGTCCTCTGACCTCTGACTTCTGACCTCCCCCAGGTCGATGTTACTTGGTTTTATTCAAACTGCCTGACGGACACATGTGGGTGCAGCCGGGGTGGTGACTGTGAGTGCTTCTGTGCCAGCGTGTCTGCCTATGCCCACCAGTGTTGTCAGCACGGGGTGGCTGTTGACTGGCGGACCCCCCACCTCTGCCGTGAGTATCTCAGGCCCATCATCTGAGGAACAGAGTGGGGTACCTTACAATACTTTGGCCAGTGTTATTGAGTACCCAGTGTGTGCCAGGCACCAACCACTTCATGGATATTATTCTCTGAGTTCTTAAACCTACCCTTTGAAATAGGATTGTACATTCCTGTGTTACAGTTGGCCTAGAGAGAGAGTGAAAGTAACATGCTCAAAGTCACATGGATTGGCAGTGGAGCCAGGGGTCATCCCAGATAGTCCCAAACCTGTGCTTTTAACCACTCTGCTAGAGGCGTCTGGAGCCTTGGGTTCTAGGCCCAGAACTGCCGTTTGCATGTTGAGTGACAGCAAACAAGCCACCCAGCCTCTCTAGGGCTCAATTTTCTTATCTGGAAAATAGCACTATATCTGCCTCACCAGGGTTATTGTGAGAATCAGAAGGGATAATGAATGTAAAAGCCCTTTGTCAGCTGAGCTACAGAGACCCCATCAGAGGCAGCACAAGTTATCTGTTTATTCAGAGCAATGGTTGTCTGCAAATGCAATTTATTAAATGTCTATCAATAAATAAATATAATACTTCAAAATACTATCAAATAAAATGCTTAAGCACACAGGTAAGCTCGCATAATTTGATATATAAGTATATACACATATACTATTGAAAGTATAAATATATAGCACAATTACAAATATATATAATATGCTAATATTTAATGTTAAATATTAGCAGTACTTAATATTGTCTACTAAAAGTAATATTTAAAAGATGAAATAAATATATGGAAGGTTAATGATTAATTAATTGATTTTCAGTTATTTATTCCTGCACACAATGGATCTCCCTGGTGCAAGCATACCCCATGTTTGGGTGTGATGGTCATGACCCAGGCTCTGGGGCCAGACCATCTGGGTCTGGACACAAGTTCCACCAAGCTGGCTGGCCTAGGCACATTCCTTACATTGAGTTTCCTTCTCTGTAGTAGAGGGGTGGAGGTAACTGTTAGGACAGGATGCTGTGGGATGTACATGAGACAGTGCATAGGAAGCACTTGATACAGTGCTCTACACTTATTGTGGGGTCATTTTTTTTTAAGGAGACATGGGTGCTGGCATGTCCTTTAGATAGGAAGACCCCAGGAGGAAGATTGGGAGTAATTGCTTTGGACCTGTCTTTCTTTTGCCTCTTTTCTTCCAAGATCCTTCACCACAGATGCCCTGGGCCTTCATGCATTCTCCCTTTCCCTCTGCTTCTCTGATAGCAATCTCTCAGGAAGGAGAGGGACACACACACTTACAGAGCATCTACTGTGAGCCAGCCTCTGTGCCACATGTGCATTACCTCATTGATACCCAGGACTAGGGTGAGGTGAGTGAGACACTCACTGAAGCATGAGAAAACTCAGGACATAAGCAATATTTTTTAAAAATAAAAATTGCTGCAAAAAATATCCTTGGTGAACAAAATATCAAAGGATCAATAGTATTGATTTTTCCTTTTGTTTCAGGCTCAGTGTATCTTTATTTTAAATTTTTGATATTTTATCATAGATTTTTGCATTAACTTTGGTGTAAAAAACATTGCATTAAAGTAACATATATTTTATCAACCTAAATAAGACACAGAGAAATATTCCCCAGAGACTAATAAGTTTATTTGGGAATAGCATTGCAGTGAGAATATGTCTACCATAGTAAGCTGTAAGTGTATTCAAAGAGGCTGAGGCAAGGGGAAGTTCTTAGAGGCAAAATGAGATTTATATGATATTTTGAAAACCGATTAAAACCAAGGATCAATAACCAGTCCATGGCTGAACAGACAGTTTAGGATAGATGTTGTCCTTGCGGAAGTATTCTTGGTGCAAGGGTGTGGTGTTGGCAGGCTTTTGTATGTGTGAGATCATACCTTCCTTGCTTTCTGCATTATTTTACTGTTGCTGTGCACATTGGGACTCCATTTTGGTTCTGACAACGTTCACAATTTAATTACTGGGATTTTTGCCCTCTCCCCTTAAATTTTGCACCCGTGGTGAGCATTTTGCCTTACTCAGGGAGGTGATATCAGGGTTCCGTTTACAGGAGAACACTAAATTTGGGAGATGTTAAGTAACCTGCCTTACAATACTCAGTTGATGAATGAAGGGATATGGGATTTGAACTCTGCTGTGACCCTAGAGAGCTGGCTTTTAAGGACTCCTCTGGGCCACCTGCTATTGACTGGGTACATAGCTAAAACCAGACACTTGGACATAGAATTTTCTGGTTCAGTCTTCTGAGTCCACAAATGAGGAAAGGCTGGTACTTGCCTGTAGCCACATGGCAGGTCGTCTCCTGACTCTGAGTGTCCTTGAAAGAGGGCAATGCCAAACACTCTGACCTTGGGCTTGGAGTGTAGAGTGGAGTTGGTGGCTCTCTTCAGCCCATGCCTATGTGTGAAGCAGACCCATCCTCAACCTTTATCCCAGGTCCACCCAGCTCACACCTCACAGCCTTATTCCTGGTTTTAGGTATCCCCGCAAAGTCCGAGCTCACTCCTGTGGACTGAGGAATCTATAGCTGAAGCACCAGGGAACAGGCTGTGGTGCTAGGCTGGGCCACTAGAGGGCGTGCTAAGATCATACTGGTAGGAGCTTGTCAATGCCTGACTGCTGGGCGCACTTCTGAGCCAGGGAAACTACGAAGAAGAGCCTGAAGAAGCTTGGGATTCTGGAAGCCCGTGATCCCCTTCCCACTCAAAGTTCTTTGAATACCACCTTCTGTCTTACACTTGCATTCCTCCTCTGGGGATCTTCCACAATATTTCCAGTTGGAGCTCCTACCCCTGGGTTCTAATCCTACTCTTTAGGGCCACATAAAATACAACCTTCTGCCCAGCATTCACTCATTCATTTATTCAACCCATTGCTGAGTGCCTACTTTGGGACAGGCTTTGAGCCTTGTGCTGGGGGTGCTATATTCCTCATCCTTAAGATATCTGAATCTAAGACCATTCCTAAGTCTTAGAGTGTGGGAGCCACGCCAGGCCTGGCCCTTGGGAAAGGAGGGAGGCTGATATGTTAGGGACCTTGGCTCTATCTGTTCTAGGCTCTGATCCAGCTCTCAAGAAATCTCTGTTCTCTCTTTCAGCATACGACTGTGACTTCTTTAACAAAGGTAAGCCCATCGTCCCAAATGGAGACTCAAGGGCTAGGGCACTGCCAGCCCTACCCGTATGCCACACCAGCATTGGCCATCCTGAGGTACAGCTGGCCCTACAAAAGTTGACATGGATCTGGGAGGGACTTTATTTTTATTATGCAGATAGCCCTGAGAGTGCAGGGCCCAGGGATGCCCAGGAAACCTGTCCTGAGTAGTTCCTGCAGGCCCTGTGTGGAGCCCAGGCCAGTCAGCTTCCCAGGAATTGTGCTTAGCCAGGGAAGCTTTGTCAGGAAGTAAAAACCTCCATTTGCACCAATGTGCCTTTTCTGCTGCCTTCCTAATGTAGCTCATCAGGCCCACGGAATGTCGTCTTGGGTTCTCTGAAGATTTGAGTTGGCAAAAGCAAATGCAAACTGCTCTTTCTGAGAAAGCCTGGGGCAAAACATATGGCCTGTCAGATCCATCTTCAAATATAGTCAAGGTTGCAGGGTACCAAGATATGCTCACACACCTAGATTGTTAATGAGGGCAAAATCAAAGATCAAAACTAGGGACCCAAAGAGGGTTACTATCCAGTATTAGAGCCATCTAGTCAATTTAATCATGGGGTTGACTGGGCGGCAGGGGGCAGGGTGCCCAGAGTAATTTTCAGCACTGAATTTTGTTCAGTTGGGCCAAGGTCAGGCCTTGGCAGAGATAGGTGCACCTCTGATCCTTAGTGCTATTCAACTTTGACTTCCAAGCCCCCAGTCCTCCTCCAGGTATCATCCCACAGGAGCCAGCCTATGTGGGCATAGGCCCAAGGCTTTGTCCTATTTACCTGCATTATCTGATTTTGGTTTGAGAAACACCCACTGGCAAGAGTATGTCAGGAAGAGGACAGACTAGACATAAGAACACCAGTTAGAGGGTCTGTGAGATGAGGGCTAAACTAGGGTATAGCATTCACAGAGTCACAATTCAGCCAAAATGTTAGCCCCTAGGGACTCCTGATGGCCCCAAATCTTCAACCCCTAAAGGAATGAATCTGTAATGGGAGAATTGCAGTCCTAGGACAGGCAGGGTCTGTCTGACATCAGCCAAGACATTTCAGCAAAACAGCTCTGAGCAGAGATTCCTCCCTTCTGTGGCATTTTGGGTGGCAATAACTGGCAAAGGACAAGCTGTTTCTAGCATCCTCCACCTACTCACCCACCCACCTCTTCGTTCCTTGCTCCATTCTTCTACCAACATTTTCTCTGGCCCAGGCCCTGTGGGGTGTTGGGAAGTCCATGGTAAATGGACCTGTCACAAGGGAGCCCTAGAGCAGCTCTCACTGTCGCCCTAGCACCCCGTGTGTTCCTAACTCCTCGTTCAATTGGTAGTTTGAATTGACCACTGCCAAGAATATTTACACCATGGAAATTAGCAAACACTGCACATTCATTTTTACTTCTCCAGAGCCAGTTGTTAACCATTTAGCAGCACAATACAGCCCATCTGCTGTCTGGTGGGGAAGATGACATGGACCCCCAGTTCAAATCCTCATCATAGAGCTGGTGGGGTGCAAAGGAAGAGGGACAACTTTTGCATGTGGCAAGAGAGGGCGCAGGGAGAGCTTCACCAAGGAGGTGACATTTGAGCGTGTCCCTGGAGACTACGTAGGCATTTGTCAGGCACAAAACAGAGGACTACTCTGCGGGGATAGAATAGCATGATGGAGAAACAAACTAGGACAGAGCATGGCTCTTTCAAGGAAGAGCAAGAGAAGTTCAGTTTGGTAGGGGCCAGGGAGTAGGGGAAGGGGGAGGCCCAGGTGTGTGTGGCAGGGGAAGGCTGGGCTCTTTGGATTCTCTGGGGAGAAGGCATGGAGAATCCCTGGCCAGTCCCAGCAAGAAGTGTGGCTCAGGCAGCCAGGGGGGCACGCCAGAGGCAGGAGGCTCAGGAGACTTGCATTTGCCTAGGAACCCAATGTTCCACTCTAATCTATACCCATAACTGCAGAACCTAAAGACACTAAAGTGACATGTGCTTGAAATAAATAGATAAATGTTACTGCTGAGCTCAAGTCTCCTGGTCTTTGTTTCCCAGGCAGTGGGTGGCCAGAGACTAAGTATAGATGTCTTCTGTCAGGGTGACCTGGAACAGAGCAGTGGCTGCCATAGAAATGTGGGAGGAGTGAGATAGGCATGGAGGGACATTTGGGAGCCTGGATGCCCTTTGAGGGTGTCCTTCTTCCCAGGTTCTCTGTGAAAAGATTCAAACACTGTGTAAGAAGATCAATTCCCTTCAGGGGCTTCCAGCTTGGATCTCCTCTCCCTTCCTTCTTATAGACATCAAAGCCTGGGATAAGAGGCCACAAAGAGTCCCTCCCTGGCACCCAGCCTCTTCCCCACCTCTGATGTGGGGGAGATGGGGAGATGGGAGGTGGGGCTTATGACTGGGCTCTTTTCTCTGGCACTAGGTAAGGGCCCCTACCAGCTGTCCAGTGTGGTGGCTGGCGGTGCCCTGGTGGCCATGAAGGCTACGGGCAATGACATAGCCCTAGTGAGGGCAGAAGATGTGGCGCCAGGGGACATTGTGAATTTCCTGCTGACAGCTGCTCTGTACAAGGCCAAGGCCCGTGGTAAGTCCCACCTTGGCCTCAGTCCAGCTCTTTTGGGAGAGAGGAAGGTGCTGGAGGAAGGGAGGTTGGGAGGGAAGGAAAAAAAAGGAAGGAGGGAAGGAGGGAGGAGAGGAGAGAAGGAGGCAGTTCAGCTACCCTCTGAGGCTCTGTAGTTAGGGGCTTCTGTAACCCTTCACCTCCTCCAGACAGAGACGGTGGGAGCAGGGGGCAGCTGGCAGGCAGAAGTAGGTTGATTAAGGGAACCAGGGCAGCCGTGGAGGAGCAGGACCCAGTTAGTCCACAGTGGACTGCTTCCCTGAGTCAACTGAGAGTGCAGACCTGTGCCAGCATGCTGCCCCCTTGCCCTCAGTCTGGACCCCTCTCTGTGCTGACCTTACCCATGTGGCTCTGTGCAGACCCAGATGTGGTATCCCTGGAGGCAGCAGACAGACCCAACTTCTTCCTCCACATCACAGCCAACGGGTCTGTGGAGCTGGCGAAGTGGCAGGGCAGTGAAGCCTTCCACCACCATGCCTCCTTCTCGCTGCATCGGGGAACGTGGCGGGTGGGCCTGGTGGCCCTGGAGTCTCTGGCAAAGCCAGGCTTCTTCCTCTATGTATCAGGCCCTGGCCTGGCCTTGCGGCTGTATGAGCACACAGAGGCGTTCCGCTGGGGCACACTCTTCCGCCTTTTGGGTAGGTGTCCACTTTGCCGTCACCCTTGGATGTTGGCCCTTGGGTTCTCACTCACCTACCCTCCCCACCCTCTCCCAACTCCTCCTTTCCAATTGCCCTAGTAGACAGAATCCACACCCTCCTAGCAGAGGAAGGCCACAAGGGGCCTCCCCTAGGATAGGAGATGACATATCCTCCATGTTGCCAGCCTAGGGAGCCATGGGCAGTGTGGCTTGGGGACCAGCCAGCTTTCTGGGTCCTGCCTCCTACCACAGGCTAATTACATGGTCTAAAAATACATGGCCTTTGTGGAAGTGAGGCGAGAAATGATCTGGTAGCAGCTCACACAGCCAATGGCTCAGGTTTCCTGCTGATGGGTGCACGTCCGCTCCATAAGCTTAGAGACTGCCCACGAGGCACCAGGCAGAGGAGCTGACAGCCTCTGCTTCTTGCCATGGGAGGCCCAGGCAGTGGTGAAGCCACTCTAGTCTTCCCACCAGAGGCCAAGGTTTACTGTCCCCTGCCAAGGGGGTCTGCTCCCAAAATGTAAATCTCTGTCTAAACCTTGGAGGGCCATTCTTACATGCAGTGGTCATACATCGAGTGTTCTGTGAACCCCAGCCAGCACAAATGCATCACCAACTTATGGCAGAAGTCTACTGTGTCCCTCTCTTGAAGACACTGGGGCAGAGTAGAATGAGCCCAGGTTTTGAAGCTGGACAGGCTTGGGTTCGAATCCTGACCTTAGTCCTTGGCACTTGGACAACCCCCATCATTCTGTGACTTTACCTATAAAATGGGAACATATACCTCAAAAGGCTGTTGTGAGGATGGACTGGCTTCCGCAAGCTTTGCCCTGGGCCTGACACATAGGAGATGTTTTCCAAATGTTTTTCAAGCTCTTGGAAGAGCAGTTTCTTCACAGTTGGCAGCAGTGTGGGGATCAGGATCAGAAAGGGGCTGGCAAGTTGAGGCTGCTTCCCCCAGCTTGCGGCCCACACCTCCCTGCTCACGCTGCAATTTTAGAGACGGTCGCTTGTGCCAACATAGTCTGGGGTCAGGTCTGCCTCCAAGCCCCAATCATCACAGGCCTCAGACCCTTCCCTAATTTATCCAGCACTGGCCACAGGGCCTCTTTTGAGAACAAATCCCCTGGAAAAGTTTATTATCCCTGCATCATCTGTGCCTCAGTTTCCTCATCTATAAATTGGGGTTAATAACAATGCCTACTTCATAGGATTTTGGGGAGGACTAATGAGTAAATATATATGGACTGTTTAGTGTAGTGCTCAGGGCTGTGTAACAGTTGGCTATTATTATTGTCATCATTGCTACAGCTACTAGGGCAACAGGGATAGCTCTCAAACTGTACCCAAGTCTTGAGAGGCTATTTGGGGAAGGCCCCTGGGGACAGAAAGCAGAGCTTGAGGAAAAGGCTCTCCTTTACCTGTTGGCCAGTTGCCCAGGAGGGCCTTGGGCTCAAAGTCCCCCAATGCCTCACTCCACCCCTCAAGGGTGAGCCTGTTGCCTTCTTGGAGATCTACTGTGGCCCTGACAGAAGTAGGGCAAGAAGGAGGTGACTGTGTTCTGGGGTGCAAGACAAACCTGGCACCAAGGTCCCAGAGGGGCAGGGTGACAGGGGAGCCTTAGGGAGAGGTCAGGAGTCCAAGCCTCCTCTTTGGCCGTCCCTCAAAGTCCCACTCCACCTATATAAGGGCTCCTTCAGGCTCAGCCTACCCCAAATTCATAGCTTCTTATCCCTAGGCTCCCCAGGCTCTGACCCCAGCCATCATGGATATAGTCCCCTTAGCTTGGCTTTTCCCCCTTCACTTTTCCTACCCAAGTCCACTTGACTCCTCTACTGGGTAGGGAGGGCACAGGCTGAGCTGAGATTACCTGTGTGCTCTGGTGCTTGACAGACCTGGTGCCTGGTCTCTGTCAGTCATGAGACTCACCTTTCTAGATGCCAAGTCATTGAGGGCTGCCTACCCGATCTGTGAGTGGCGCTACGATGCCTGTGCCAGCCCCTGCTTCCAAACCTGCCGGGACCCACAGGCAGCTAGCTGCCAGGATATGCCCAGGTGAGCGACCAGAGGAATCTGGGTGTGGAGTCTAGGTATGCACAAGTGTTTTGAGCATACATACGTGCATGCTTGTATACACGTCACATGCGTGAATGAGTTTGTAATCTGTAGACATGTGCATGAGTGTGTAGTAAGGTATGTGTGCATACTTAAATGTACCCATGTATAAGTAATTCATCTTTGTGTATGAGGATGTGTGCCCCAGGGTAAATGTGCTCCTTTATATCTTTATATTTGAGTGTGACACACACACACACACACAAATGGGTGTATATCTACTTGTGCATGATGTACTTATAGCTGAGCCTTGTGTGTGTATCTCCAAGAGAGTATGAGCTGTCCACAGCTGCTCCCATGCACATATATGAGCTGCATGTATGTGGGTATTGTGTACATGCACAAGGTGATACATTGATGTTTGCAGGAACCTGTGTAGATATGTATGTATAAATATTTTGTCATCCTTCAGGTTTGCAGGGAGTACATGAGGCTAGGTGAGAATGTGCCTAGGTGGAGACATGTGAGCATGTGCACAAGTGTGTGCATAACTGTATCCTTTTCATGCATTCTCCCTTTTAGCCTGATGGGTAGGAGTGTACAGGAGTGTGTGGCACATATATTTGCATACATGTGCTCCTGTACAAGTGTGTGATAGCATCTCCGTAGAGGTTCAGGTGAGAGAGTATATATTAAGCATGGGCATATGCATATACGTGTATCCTAAGGAAGGATGAGACCTCTTTTATCCAGGTAAGAAAGGGTGACAAACACAGATTCTAGACCATTAAACTGCTCCCTGCTCTGTCCTCAGGGTAGAAGGCTGTGTCCCTGTGTGTCCTGCTCCCAAGGTCCTGGATGAAGTCACGCAGAGATGTGTCTACTTGGAGGATTGTAAGTGGCCTGGATTTTCCTTCCTCCCTCAGATTTCCTCCAGTCCCCAGGGTGTCACTGAGCAGTCATGCCCAGAGCCCTGGGTCCTAGAGCAGCAGGGTCAGCACTGGGCCTTGGGAAGGAATATACTGAGAGCAGGCAGAGCCTCAACTGGCCCACTCGATCCATTTACAGAGAGAAAAAAATGAGGCACAGATGGGGACAGGACCAGCTTGGGGTCTTATAATGAGTAGGTGGGGAAGCTAGATTTAGACTTAGTTCTCTTGGCTCTGGGCTCAGGATTCAAGGTCTGGGAAAAAGTCTGCTAACTTCTCTGAAGTCACCCAGTGCCAGGCACAGAGATGCCTAGCCATTGGAAGCTGCTCTCACCGTATCACTTAGGGTGCCAGTCCTCCAGCCCCACAACTCAGCCTTGCCCAGTGATGGTCACTTCACCTTCTGAACCTCTTCTCTTGTCTGCTCAGGTGTAGAGACTGCAATTCGGGTTCCCACAGAGGCCCTTGGCAATCAGACTCTGCCTCCTGGGCAAGGGCCGCCCACCTCCAGTGACAAGCAACCTCAACTTCTGCAGGAAACTCCCAGAGTCCCCACCCACAGGCCAGCTCTCTCTCCAGCAGGCCCACTCACTGGGGCCCTGAACCCCCCAATGGCAGCCAGTAAAGGACCAATGCTGTCTCCAGGCCCTACCCAGTCCCTGCAGCAGCCATTGGGGCTCACTGCATCCAACCTGTCTGCCCAGCCCACAGAAGCCCCTGCCAGCAAGAAGGTGACTGCCAGCCTCCTGGCCACCTCCCACCCCGCCAAATCTGCAACCTTCCCCCTTTTGCTGCAGACACCCACACCTGGCACGGTATCAGGTGCTGTGGAGACAGCCAGGGTGACTATGACCTTTGCAGGGAGCCCCAACATCACAGTCTCCTCCCAGTCACCCCCTGCACCTCGCTTCCCACTCATGACTAAAGCTGTGACAGTCACAGGTCATGGCTCTGTGCCTATTAAGACAACACCCCTACAGCCTGCCTTGCCAGCAAGCCCTTCCTCAAGGCCTGTGGCTTCTTCTGGAGTGACCTCCGTGTCCCCTACCTCCTCAGGATCCCACAAGACTTTGTTGACACTCCCAGTAGCTAAGTTCACAAACAAGACAGGGATCCCCCAGCCCATTCAGACCCAGAACATTTCAAGTCCCAGCAGCTCCCCAGCCATGGCTAGCACAGGACCACAGCAGACTCCAGTTAGTCCTCTTGTCACAATAGGAGGGCAGGTAGTACCATCCACAGAGAAGGGTGCGCCTGGGCATGGCCAGCCCATAGGACTGCCAGCATCCCCACATCCAAGTCCAGTCCCCACTGCCCTGCCCCGCCCAGCTCGGCATAGCACCACAGCCACCAGGCCTGCGGCTCTGTCCCCAGGGCCCTTAGTAGCTGCCACCCTGTCCACAGTTGCTCACGGGCTTGGGTCCACAGCCTCCAGGTCTCTGGAGTCAACTCGGACATCCCAGCTCCTCTCTGGTCTGCCTCCTGACACCAGCCTACCCTTGGCCAAGGTGGGCACATCTGCCTCAGTGGCCACATCAGGCCCCAAAGGCTCTGTTGTCACTCCTCCACTTCAGCACCAGGCCACGTCTCTGGCGATAACCACAACGCCACCTGCTCTGACACTCAGCCCAGCACTGCCTCTCACCCCAGCTGTAGATACAACAGGCATGGCTCCAGACCTGCTTCTGGGAGCCAAATTGCCAACCTCTGGAGGTGTGGCCATGGCCCCCACAGTATCCATAGCTCCACGAAAGAGCACCACACAGAAAATGACTATCCTCTCCAAGCAAGTGTCTCTGCCTACTTCTGCATATGGCTCTGCCCAAGGTGGGCCCACAGAGTTCACACCTGCTGTGGTCCACACTCTTGCCACATTGGTGACTGAGGCTGAGGGCTTCCGGGCTGGCACAGTGCCACCAATGCCCACATCTTACTCGTTGAGCCGTGTTTCAGCCAGGACAAGCTCCCGGGAGAGCTCACTGGTTCTGCTGCCTCAGCTGACAGAGACCTCAATAGGGCCCCAGCACCCAGTGGAGCCAGTGGGTGAGGCCACCACAGAGCAGTCTGGGCGCTCAGCCCCAGCCCAGAGCATTGCACAGAGGCCAGCTGAGTCCTTGGCAACCACCACTGAGGCCAACACATCTGCCACCTGTGTTGTGAGTGACTTGTCCCTCCACGCTTTCCATCCCTCTTCCATTAGACTGAACACCAGCACAATGCTGGGCCAGCTGTAGCCTCCGTCTTTAACCATCTGCCAGGGTGTAGTCACTGTCCTCATACCTGCCCCAATCTCCTGGTGTCTGAAAACTTCCCCAGGCTCCTCTAGACCCCTGAAGCCATAGCTGGGTCCTGCTCTGCCCATCTGGGCCCCAGGAGCTGACTGGATGGCTTGGTGTGATGCCCAGGGTGTGAGAACAAGTGTGTGCCAGTAGGTGTGTGTTTGTGTCTAAGTACCTGCATTGAGATGGTCCTTCACACTTTCGTGCTCACATGTGTTTGACTTCCAATGAGTGGTTGTGTATGTGCGTGTTCTTGTGGTGTTGTAAGACATCTTTGTGTAAAACGGGGAGAAAATTGTGTGTGTGTGTGTGTGTACACCACACACAGGCACATGCATGTGCAGGTTTGCTTGGGTCTCTGAGTGTTAGCTGGTGTGTCTGCATGTCTGCATACCTGAGGCTCTTAATACAGGCCAGACAGATATGCAGGGGTTTCAGGGAATCTGTTCCTTGGTCCCCAGTCTCTCACTAAGTGCAGCCCCAAACCCCAGATAGCTTGGTAGGCTGGTAAAGTGTGAGGGCACCATTTCCTAGTAGTTTTACTTCAAAGTCCCCTGACCTACTAGAACCTGCACTGTTCCAGCAAACTTGGGGGGAAGGGAAGGGACTGTAGCCTCTGAGGTGAGTACTAATGCTGTCCCTCCACTCTGCCCAGCCCATTGCAGAGCAGGACTGCGTCCGCCACATCTGCCTAGAAGGCCAGCTGATTCGTGTGAACCAGTCCCAGCACTGTCCTCAGGGCACTGCACCCCCTCGCTGTGGGGTCCTGGGCCTTGCAGTGCGGGTGGGCGGGGACCGCTGCTGCCCACTCTGGGAGTGTGCCTGTGAGTCATGAGTCAGCCAGAGCCTCGGTGCCCTCCTTGTACTCCTACCCCAATGTGACCTCTACCCTTGATCTGTTTGTTCTCCTGCCTCCTCTCCCACGGGCCTCTCATCAAGTGTGACCCCTGACCTAGCAGATTTCCTACCCTTGCAACCTCTGATCTTTGGGACACTTGATCTGATGCACTGTCCAGACCTCAAGGCCTCTGAAAAATCTAGGAACAGGCCCAGGCACCTGCCCTGTCTTCCTAAGTGGCCTTGGCCTTGGAGGCATCTGTTTATTTTTCTCATGCCCTGCCCCTGCCGCCAGGTCGATGCTCAATCTTTCCTGACCTGAGCTTCGTGACCTTCGATGGGAGTCATGTAGCCCTGTTCAAGGAAGCCATCTACATACTCAGCCGGAGCCCAGATGAAATGATCAGCGTCCATGTCCTTGACTGCAAAAGTGCCAACCTGGTGACTGTGCCTTGCCTCCCTTCCTGCCACACCCTGGGAATTGAACTAAATTTAGAGGGGCAATTGAGAAGTGAGCTGGTTGTTTCTTTGTTTTGTTTGTACCAGGGATTGAACCGAGGGATGCTCTATCACTGAGCCACATCCCCAGCCCTTTTTATTTTTAATTTTGAGGTAAAGTCTTGCTAAGTTGCTTAGGGCCTTGCAAAGTTGCTGAGGCTGGCTTTGAACTTGCAATCCTGCCTCAGTCTCCAGAGTAGCTGGAATTTTAGGCGTATACTGCTGTTCTTGGCTCATTAGCTGGTTTCAAAGGGTCCCAGAGGTGAGGATAGATGTGAAAACACCTCTTCTGCAGCTCCCTTTGTCTCCCAGGAATCTCCTGGAATGGTCACTCAGGACAGCTCCCCAAGTGACCATGAGAAAGAGTTTAGTGGAGAGCGCCACCTCCTGGCGCTTCCTGGGGCTGGCACCATTCTTAGTCTGTACCAGCATCCAAGACTCATGTAGGACAGTATTGAAGTACAGAGGAGCAGGAAGGTCACTTCGAGGGTGTGGTCTGTGATCATAGGTGTCAGCTGCAGGGGATTGCCTACCATGATGCCCCCATAAGCCAGATGGGAGGAGGCAGCTTCTTTCTTGCTTCCTTTTTTGGGTGGATTTGCATGAGGTCAGGTGCAACCAGAAAGGTTCTGTGAGATTTCATGCACCTTGTTCAGCCCTGCGAGTATGCTCACACTTGCTGCACTTGTTCCTTTGGAGCAGAACTCAGGACAGGGGTCTGGGTTGATAAGGCTTTCTCTGCAGGGACATCTGAACTGGCCCCCATTCTGTTTGGTGGTACTAAATGTGACTCACCTGGCCCATCAGATCACCATTGACCGCTTCAACAGGAAGGTGAGTGTATCAAAGACATACAGACTCTATGCAGGGCAACAGTCATAGAGGGTCATGGTATCCAAGGTTGGAGGGGCTTTGAGACTTAGTTAATTGGAGGCAAGGAGCAGGAAGAGACTCTTTTTTAAAAATGCAAAATAAGTATATTTAGAAGTTATTTTAATTAGAATTAAATAAAGCTTATTAATAAAATAAAGCTTAAATTAAATAAAGCTTATTAATTAAATAAAGCTATTTAATAGCTTGTGCCCACTCTACTATCGGAGGAGGAAGGGCACCAGGAAGGACTGTTGTAAGGTGATGATTAAATGGCAAGACACAGTGGCCTTAAATAATTCTGTTAAAATATCTCACTTTGGCAATTTTTATAAAAACATATGGCCATTACTAGGGCACCGTTCAGGGCATGCATAAAAGTGAGGAGCCCCTGAATTTAAGCTTCATAAGCTTGATATTAAATCTCCCATGGTCAGCCCACCCTAGGTGGGGTTCCCTCCACAGAGGGCCTGCCTTTGTTCCCCACATGAAGGACTAACTGGTCTCTACCTCTGTTCTGAGGGTCACAATTTCCACCCCCATTCCTGGGTCAAGATCTGCAGACTTCCTGTAGGAATCTGCTCTTGATTTCTAAACTCAAGGTCATCACACTAGAGCTCTCTAACAGGGTTAGGGACAGTGGGTTTATCATGTGATGAAAGCTTAAGCAAAATATTCCCTCAGTTTCATTCCTTAGTCTTTATTTTTTCATTCTTAAAAATTAAGGCATCATTTACACACTAAATTCATTCTGTTTAATAATATACAATCTGTAGTCCTGTAGCCACCACTACAGTTGCAACATAGGACAGCTTCATCATCCGGATTGTGGATGAATCTCACCATACGCTTTGGTTCAATCTGTATGACATTTTGGAAAAAGAAACTAGAGAGACAGAAGACAGCGGTGGCCAGGAGGTGGGGGAGGTGCCTACAATATTGATACTAGTAACTCTGCCTTCTGCCATCCCTGACCAGCTGGCTAGGGGTTTATTGTTCTTCTCAAAGAATGGATTTATAGGTTTTCTCTATGGTTTTTGTTTTCTATTTCATTGATTTCTGCTCTTCTCAAATATTTCTTCTGCTTACTCTGAGTTTAATTTGCTCTTCTGTTTTTTTTTTTGGTACTGGGGATTGAACTCAGGGGTACTCGACCACTGAGCCACACCCCCAGCCCTATTTTGTGTTTTATGTAGAGGCAGGGTCTCAGTGAGTTGCTTAGCACCTCACCGTTGCTGAGGCTGGCTTTGAACTCATGATTCTCCTGTCTCAGCCTCCCTAAGTGCTGGGATTACAGGCTTGAGCCACCACGCCCGGCTGATTTGCTCTTCTTTTTTTTCTGGTTTATTAAGGTGGGAGCCCAGGTCATTGATTTGAGACCTCTCTTCTTTTTTCAGAAGTCCAAGTGCTGCAGTTTATCCTTTAAGTACTGATGAGCTGTATTGTACACATTTTATTATGTTTTCATTTTTTTATCAGTTCAGCGTATTTTTATTGACCCATGGGTTATTTATGTTTTATTTAGTATGCAAATATTTGGTGATTTTCCAGAAACTTTTCTGTTATTGATTTCTAATTCAACTCCATTCAGAAAATGATTTGTCAAAACCTGAACCTTTTTAAATTTAACAAAATTTGTGTTACATTTCATAATATACTCTCTCTTCATAAGTACATATTCTCTTGTTTAATGGAATGATCTTTGAATGTCAGTTAGGTCAAGTTGACAGATATGTTTGTTCAAGCCCCTAAATTCTTATTCATCTTCTGTCCACTTGTTCTATCAACTATTGAAAGAATGTTGAAATCTCTGACTATAATTGCTGATTTGTTTATTTCTTCTTGGATTTTTGTATTTTAATCCACATATCTTGAAATACTATTATTGGATGCATAACATTTAGGATTATTATTTCCTCTTGCTGACTTAACCCTTTTAACCTTTGAAAAGGCTTTTATTGCTGGTAAAAGTCTTTGTTCTGAATTTTACTTTGTCTCACTTTTCTGTAATAGCTTCTCCAGCTTTCTTTTGATTAGTGTTAGCATGTATATATAATATTTATATAAAGTTTATCTTTTATCATCCTTTTATTTTTAACCTATTTTGGCCTTTTATTTTAAAGTGGGATTTTTGTGGGAGAGAATAGCTGTGTCTTCTGTTTTTAAAAATCAAATTTTATAATCTCTGCTTTTTAATTAGGGATATTTAATGTGGTCATCTACCTGATTATATATATATCATGTGTTTTCTATTTGTTCTATCTGTTCTTTGCCCCCCCCCCTTTGCCCTCTTCTGGATTATTTTTGATTATTCCATTTCATCTCCTATGACGGATTTTACTATACTTTTTTAAAAATATTGTTTTAGTTGTCAATGAACTTTATTTGTTTATATGTCGTGCTGGGAATTGAACCCAGTGCCTCACACATGCTAGGTAAGCACTCTACCACTAAGCCACAACCCCAGCCTGAATTTTACTATACCTTTTAATTTTCTCTTTCAGTGGTTGCTTTAGGGATTATAGCATGAATTCTAACTTGTCACAATCTAGCCTTGACTAATATTACATCATGTTTTACATAGTATAAAAACTTTATGGCCAGGGGCTGAGGTTGTGGCTCACTGGCAGAGCGCTTGCCTCGCATGTGTGAGGCACTAGGTTCGATCCTCAGCACCACATAAAAAAAAATAAATAAACAAAATAAAGACACCATATCCATGTATAACCAAAAGATATTTAAAAAAAAACAAACAAAACTTTATGGCCAGTGTACTTCTTTTATATTTCTCCCACCTTTGTGCAATTGCTGGTGTGCATTTTACTTCTGCATTTGTTATAGACTCAATAGTGCATCGTTATTATTTTTCCCTGAGCAGTCGATTATCTTCTAAAGTGATTTTTTTAAGACAAGAAAATTTTTATTTACCCACATTTCTGGTGCTCCTGTTCCTTTGTGTAGATTTGGATTTCCGTCTGATATCATTTTTCTTCTGTTTGAAGGACTTCCCTTAATATTCTTGCAGTGGAGATATGATGTTGACAAATTCATTCAGCTTTTGTATGTCTGAAAGCTTCTTGATCTCACCTTAATTTTTTAAAAATATTTTCGCTTACAGTGTAGAATTATAGGTTGACATTTTTCAGTACTTTAAAGACTTTGTTGTCCTATTTTTTAAAAAATTGAAGCTGGGCAAGGTGGTGCACACCTGTAATCCCAGCACTTTGGGAGGCTGAGACAGGAGAATCGTAAGTTCAAAGCCAGCCTCAGCAATGGCGAGGTGCTAAGCAACTCAGTGAGACCCCGTCACTACATAAACACAAAATAGGGCTGGGAATGTGGCTCAGTGGTCGAGTAGCCCTGAGTTTAATTCCTGGTACCAAAAAAAAATTGAGGTGAAATTTATATGACATAAAATTAAATATTTTAGGGCAAACAATTTAGTGGCATTAAGTACATTTACAATATTGTGTAATCACCACCTCTAATTCTAAACATTTTCATCATATTTGAAGGAAACCTCACATCCGTTAAGCAGTTGCTCCTCATCAACCTGTTCCCCCATCCCCTGTCAACCACCAGTCTTCATTCTGACTATGAAATTGCTTATCCTGTAAATTTTATAAATAGAGTCATAGAATATGTGACCTTTTGTATCTGCCTTCTTCCATTCTGTCTCATGTTCTTGATGTTCACACATTGTAGTATGTACCAATAGTTCATTCATTTTTATAGCTGAGTAATAGTTCATCATATGTATATGCACAATATACACAATTTGTCCCTTTATTCATTCATGGACATTTAGGCTATTTCCATATTTTGATTATTGTACATAGTGCTGCTATGAAGTTCCACTGTCTTTTGCATTGCTAATTTCTAATAAGAAATCTGCTGTCATTCTTATCTTTGTTCCTCTAAACTTATAAAAAATATTTTTTATGGTTGCTTCTGAAATTTTTATTCTTTCACTATTTTTAGCAATTTGGTCATGATATGCCTAGTAATTCATATCTCTTTTGGGGATTTCAATTACATGTATATTAAGACACAGGAAATTGCCATATAGACCACGTTTGCTTGGCACATCATTTTTTTCAGTGTTTTTTCTTCCCATGCTTCATTTGGTATAGCATCTATTGCTATATTTTTATGTCATCAATCTTTTTATCTACAGAATCTAAACATCTGTTAGTCCTATGCAGTGTATTTTTAATCTCAGACATTGTATTTTCCACTGCTGGAAATTTGATTTGTGGATTTCTTTGATATCTTCCAATGTCACCTCAATATACTTATGTTTTTACTCTCCTTTCTTGAACATGTAGAATATAGTTATAATAATTGTTAGTTTGGGAGTCCTTCTTTACTAATTCTGTCATATGTGTGATTTCTAAGTTTATTCTGATTTATGTTCTTTTTAAATTATGGGCTGTATTTTCCTGCATTTTTGCATCCATGGCAACTTTTTATTATGTTCTCCAGACATTGAGTTTTGCTTTGTTGGATGCTGGACATTCTTTGGTCTTGTTTTTAAATAAATTTTTTGGGCTTTGTAACACTTATGGTCCTTCGATACAGTTTGATCATTTTTGAAACTTGCCTTTACGCTTCGTTAGGTAAATCCACAGTAGCCTTTTTTGTCAGTGTGATTTTATTCCTTATTCTGTATTCTACATACTGATTCCTCACTACTGAATCATCCCCTATCCTATACTCTATGTATTATGACATGTTTTAACTCTAGCTGGTAACAGCTCCAACTATCCTCAACCCTATATTAGCTATGAGAACCTTTCTGTCTGTTTATTTCTGGTGGTTTCTCTACTAGTTTTGGGTAGCTTTCTTACCTGTACTGATCAATGTCAATATCTGAAAATTCAGAACAGTATCAGGACAGTATCAGAGGGGGACACTGCCAAGCTTCAGAGCACAAATTTTTTCTCTTCAGCTCTATTCTCTGAAGTAATCTGCCCTGCAAACTCTAGCTATGTTGACCTCTATGAACCTCCAACTCTTGTAAACTCAGGGTAACTTCTATGCCCTGGCTGGGTTCTTCATCCTTACACTGTGGCCTAGAAACTCTCTGAGCAACAATGAGCAATCATAAGGATCACCCTATTTGTTTCCCCCTTTTCAGGGATTACTTTCCTGTACTGCCAACTGTTTGTTAGTTGTTTTTTTGTTTGTTGGTTGGTTGGGGTTTTTTTGGTTGTATAGGCAAGAGAGTAAATCAAGACATTATTACTCCATCTTGGTCAGAAGAAGAAGCCCAAATGTTTACCTTTGAAACTTTTGTTCCTTGTCCTTGTTTGCACTTGGAGTCCTGTGAACACAGATAAGGATCTCTGGCTTCAAATACGGATATTCACTCCTAGAATTTGGAGAATGTTCATGGATCATGGAGCCCAAACCCATCTTGGTACAAATAAGAAGGCTTAGGCTATGGGAGAGACAGACTTTTCCAAAGTCACAAAATTTTCTGACTCCTGGATTGGTACCCCTCTGTGCAAACACAGTTTTTCATGTGCTAGGAAATTTGCAAAGTGATTAATAGAGCAGCTTATTCTTGAAAGAAGAAGGTTAAGTCATAATAAATATTTTATAATCTTAATCTTTTTCCTCCCTCAGCTTTACAGAATAAAACTAATAGCCCATTATACATCCAAATTAATCTTCTTAATAGAGAGCAGAGGTCATAGCTTTGAACTTAAAGTGTGTGAGAATTGGGTATGTTGAATATTTAACAAATAGTAATTAAGCCCCCAATATGTGTCAAGTCCAAAGGTAGGCTCTGGGAATTCAAAGAATCAGATATAGTTTTTTTCCCTTAGGACATGCATAGTCCACTGGGAAACTTGACTAGCAAACAAATAAATTTTGTCATAATGGTCCAGCCAGATATAGACTGACCCCAGAGGAGTGTCTAATCCAGGCTGATGATTTAGGAAAAATTTAGAAGGCATGATCTGAGCAGAATCAGGAAAGAAGAAAGTGATTGAAATGACTCAGGATTTATGTTTATGCAGACATTAAGATATAGCTTGCCTACTGTTAGTTTTCTTATTTTATTATTTTTGCTCATAAAAATATTTCTGTAATTCTCCCATGCCACCTTGGACTGTGTCTTGGATGTATGTGTCTGAAACAGAGATGCCTAATGAATGTCTGCCAGATGATGAATGGACATATGTATGCATGAAGGAATGGATGGATGGATGGATGGATGGACGGACAGACAGACAGATGGACAGATGGATGAATGGAAGGACAGATGTACAATGGTGCTCACACTGAATCCCTCACTTCTTCAGATAACTGTGGACTCACAGACTGTGCGACCACCTGTGAGCAGGTATGGGTTCCGAATCGAGGATACAGGCCACATGTACACGATCCGGACTCCCTCATACATCCAGATCCAGTGGCTCCACAACTCAGGACTCATGATCCTGGAGGCCAGCAAAGCCAGCAAGGCACAGGGCCATGGCCTGTGTGGTGAGGTGGGACCCAGCTGGGGGAGAGGGGAGAGGAGTGTTTCCTGGATCCATTACCACCAGACAGGTTCTTCTGGACCAGGAGAGTATGGGACATTTTACTAGGCCAGAGGTGGGACCAACAGAGCTGCCAGGACAGGGAGGTATAAGGTCTTGTGTTCTGAAGCTGACACTGCTAATAGGGAGATGGTGCAGGGTTGCAGCCTTAGCCAGTTGTCTTCAGCCAGGATTGTCTGTCAGCTTCCCTGACAGCCTCCAAATGCCAGATAATCCTTCCCGCCTGCGTGTGCCTGACCCTTCACAAAGCACTTCCACACTCTGAGCTCACTTATTCCAGGTCATCCACACAATAGCCCCAAGAGGTGGCCCCTAATATTCCCACTGAACTAAAGAAGAAAGGGGGCTCAGAGAGGTTAAGTGGTTGCCCAAGGGCATATGGCGGAGCTGCCACAACTTGCAGAACTAATGCTCTTTAGACCATAGCATGATCACAGAGAGCATGCTCTAAGGGACTGGACATGTTTGGCTAAGAAAAAGAAGTACAGGAGGAATCTAGAGGTAGACTTCTGCTCCTTGCAGGGCCACTCTATGACAGACTGCTATGATCAGATGATGGGTCACACACACACACACACACACACACACACACACACACTCAATCCTGACCTCCATCCTCCACCTGCACCCATTGTGTTCATTGATATTCATGACCCTGCATTCAAAATGCCCCCTACACCTGCTCTTGTACTTGTGAATGAGCCCCATGCTCATTTTTCCTTTGTGCCACACATAATTACTAAATACCAGTCACTGGGGAAAGAACAGTAAACAAAACAAACAAAATCCCAGTTTGATGGGGCTTCCATTCTCACTGACACAACTTCCCTTACACTCACACACGTGCATGTGCACATACACACCACCACCACTGCTACCACTACCACCACTCTTTTCTTACCATTTCTTCCTTCTACTCTGCTCATCCCTGGCAAAGAGCACTGTGGTCAGCAGGTACCTGGCAGGCCAACTCTTCCCAGGATGCCTTTGTGACACCCATCAGTGCCTCAGAACCAAGACCTAAAATGTGGACATTGAGACTGTTAATAAAAATCTGAGGGTTTTGACTCAAATCATGCTTTATATTCACCAAATTGATGGTTGGATATGTCAGCAGAAAGTCAGATTATTTATAGCTCTGTTTTATCTGAACTAATATCCTGAGCATCCTACTAGGCGACAGGAGGAATGCAAAGATAAGTGAGAATCCAAAGGAAAATAAATCTTGGCACTGGTCTAAAATCTTTTGTGAAAGACAGATCTACAAAAATGCAACTCTTTTTAGATTGGAATGGGTGCATCTGAGATGCCCTTGAAAGAAGGATGTCTAAGAAAACATTTCAGGCAGGGAAGTGTGTGTCTGGAGCTAGAGTGTGAGATGAAGCCAGAAGTACAGGCCATGTTAGAACAGACAAGCCTCATCCTCATCTGCACCTCAGTGCCTTAACACACCAGAAGTTTATTTCTTGCACACATAAATTCCCAAAAGATTACTGATTACTCAAAGACCCAGATTCCTTCCATCTTGTGGCTCTGCCATTTTGA
This sequence comes from Geosciurus inauris, assembly GCA_004024805.1. Taxonomy (NCBI): domain Eukaryota; kingdom Metazoa; phylum Chordata; class Mammalia; order Rodentia; family Sciuridae; genus Geosciurus; species Geosciurus inauris. Next base: position 167,119 of record PVHX01001447.1, read on the forward strand.
ACGCAAGCTACCAACTCCACAGAGGAAATGTGGTTGAGAAGTTTTTGTTGACCAGGTCTAGAAGTGGTGCCCTGCACCTCTATTCACATCCCATTGGCTGAGACTCAGTCACATGGTCTCACCCAATCACAAGGGAGGCTGGGGAAAATAGGCTAACTGAGTCCATGAAGAAGAGGAAATCAGTGTTATAATTAGCCAGCAGTTTCCACTAAAGCATATTCTTTCGGATAATTTTTTGTATTTCTATGTCAGACTTAGAAGTCAAAAAAATTAGTATAAGGAAGTCCCATTATTTTTTGTCCAGACATAATACTTGTTCACATATTTTTTTGCATTTGCTTCTCTCTCCATATATACACACATACATATATATACATACATGCATATACATATGTACATACAATTTATGTATACATGTGTGTATATGCATGTGTGCATTTACTGAACCATTTGAAAACAGGTTCAAGACTTCTATCCTTTTATCCCTAAAAACTTTGGTGTGTATTTCCTAAGGACAAAGACATTTTCTTTCACAGGAGTTTTCCTGGCTTATTTGTTCCTCATTTCCCTTATCTATGAAGTGGAGATAATAGTAATACTATCCAAAGAATTGTCATGATGAAACCTCAGAGTGAGAACTGAGGACCTCAGGATGGTAGTGGCTTTTGTGGCTATTGGAATAATTCTGCCCCTTTCAGGGATCTGTGATGGAGATGCAGCCAATGACCTCACCCTGAAGGATGGCTCAGTGGTAGGCAGGGCTGAGGACCCTGCTCCCTTTCTGGACAGCTGGCAGGTGCCCAGCTCCTTGACCTCAGAGGGCCAGACCCGGTTCCGTCCAGATAGCTGTGCCACCGCAGACTGCTCTCCCTGCCTTCGCATGGTGTCCAACCGCACCTTCAGTGCCTGTCACCGCTTTGTATGTGCCAACTGGGTTTAGTATGGGAAAACCTACTGGGCTAGGGGAGGGGGCAGCAGCCACTTGCAGAGAGGCATGGTATTTTCCCTGGGCAGGGCTGGGAGGAGCTGGACCCTGGGATTTGGAGCACCAGGGTAGACAGCACTGCCCGATGCATATACCCAGGTCCCCCCAGAGTTGTTCTGCGAGCTGTGGATCCGAGACACCAAGTATGTGCAGCAACCCTGCGTGGCACTGACTGTATACATGGCTATGTGCCACAAGTTCCATGTGTGCATTGAGTGGAGGCGCTCTGACTACTGCCGTGAGTTGGGGGACAGGAAATCTCTACCATTGGGACTGTCGTTCCCATCCTGTTAAGAGTATAAAGAGGCTTCCAGACCCAAGTTTAAGTCTATGCTCTTCAAGTTTAGCTGTTCCTTCATTTGTTGATTTATATTAATTAATAAACTTATAGATACCATATATAATCTATATTTTATATTAAACAATAAACAAATTATTTTATTATCATTTATGATCATAAATTAATAAGGAATTATTTTAATTTATTATTTAATTTATTTGCTTTTCCCTTCTATAAAATGGGAATAATAATTATAGCTCCCTGCTAGAGGGAGTAGATGTGTGCAGGGTACCCTACACATGCCTGTCACTTGGTTACCAGCCTGCAAATATTAGTTCCTTTGGCCTAATTTTTGATTTTGTTCTCTTCCTCCTTCCTTGAGGTTGGAAATAAAATCCACCCCCTCCTCACCTCCACTCCATAAATGAATAGGCAGGCATGGCCTGGGCTAGTGCAGTTTGATTTCTAACATGAGCACATACAAAAAGGTTGGGGACAGCTCATACCTATGAGTGTTGGGGACAACCATACCTATAATATGACAAATAAAGAAGAAAAGACATAAAAAATCATACTGTAGTGTTTTTCAAACTTTGGATCCTAACACATGGGGTATGAAGTCAACTTGGGAACCAGCACTAGCATTTTAAAAAATGCAGAATAGAATAGAAAATACTAGTGTGTATTGCATATAGGAAGATTAAGTATTATTTTACAAAAGAAGAGTTTCAGTTTCAATACAGCAGCCATTCTCAATCCCAGCTACCCTTTTTAGTCACATGGGAAACTTCTGAAAATATCAATGCTTGGGCCCCCACTCACAGGTTCAGCTGGCTGGGACAAGTCCCAGAAATAGTATTTTCAAAATTGCCAAAGAATTCTTCTGCAGTCGGGCTCAAGGACCACTGTTCTACGCACTTATGTGGACCGCACCATGATGTGAATTTTATTTTTTACAGTCAAACGTTGAAAACACTCACCTAGAGCCAGGGGTTAGCAAACTTTTTCTTAAAAGGGCAGGTAGCAAATATTTGAGCCTTTGTGGGCCATATGGTCTGTGTCACAAGGACTCAACTCTACCTTTGTAAAACAAAAGGAACCACGGACAATATACAAAAGCACCATACAAGAAATGCCCTGGCTATATTCCAACAGAACTTCACAGACAGGATTTGGGCTGTGGGCTGTACTTTGCTGACTCCTGATGGAGAGGAAGGAGGTCCCGCACTAAGCCCTTGACTTGGGTACTCTCTGTGCTCTGAGCCCTCTCCTCACTACATCCTGCTCTTTGGCTGTCAGGGGGGAGCCCTGCACGGGGTCTGAACTCGTCCTGGTGCCCACTGTGCCCCTGCAGCCTTCCTGTGCTCCAGTGACTCTACCTACCAAGCTTGTGTAGCAGCCTGTGAGCCCCCCAAGTCATGCCAGGATGGGATGCTGGGTCCACTGGACCCTGAGCAGTGCCAGGTACTGGGTGAAGGCTGCGTCTGTTCTGAGGGCACCATTCTGCACCGCCGCCACTCTGCACTCTGCATCCCTGAGGACAAGTGTGGTAGGTCCCTTCCCTCCTCATGTAGGCCCTCCCAAGCTGGCCTCTTGCTCCCATAGCTAGGGCCCCTCTATGTCCTTTCAGTTCTGCTCTGGAGTGGTCATTATGGAAGGGAGGGTCTAGCCTGGGACAGCCTGGGTCTGCCCCTTCCTCAGTCCCCTGTACCCCAACATGCCTCCACTGCAGCGTGCACTGACAGCATGGGGGTACCACGGGCCCTGGGGGAGACCTGGAACAGCTCCCTCAGTGGCTGCTGCCAGCACCAGTGCCAAGCCCCAGATACCATCGTCCCAGTGGACTTGGAATGTCCTGGCCCCCAGCCTGAAAGCTGCCCACGCTTTGGGGAAGAGGCCCTGCTCCTGCCCACTGAGGACCCCTGCTGCCTGGGAACTGTTTGTGGTGAGTCCCACACTAGGTTTCCCTGGCCCTCAACTATAAGGCTGTTAAATGACTCCAGCCCTGTTTGCCAAACCTGATGGATGAGGCCTGAGAAAATTGAAGTATCTTGTGTGGGGTGAGCTGGGAGGAGTGGAGAACCGGGCTTTGGGGGGCAGGAGCTGAGGCTTGAGTGGGTATGAGGAGGTGTTTAACTTAACGACATTGGCCCTGGGGCCAGCCACCTGGTGAGCTCTTCTCCCACCACTTTGCAGCCTTGTGACTTCCAGCCAATCATATAACATTGGCTGTGCCTCAGTTTGTTCTTCTGTAACACGAGGGTTAATAGTATCCACTTTGGGGTGACTACAAAAATTAATTATTGTATTAATACTGTTTGAACAGCATTTGGCTCATGGCACATCTCCATGAATGTTTATTGTTCTTTAGTCCCAGTCCTGGGCCCTTGTGTGACCCTCAGGGGCCTCTCCCAAGAGTGTGGGTTCTGGGGATTTGGGAGAGTAAGGAGATCGAGTGTCCAGGGTATGTCAATGCTGGAGTGTAATGGGGATGTCCCAGCCTCCAAGTGACAGGTCCTGTGGCCCCCCGGGCCAGTATGTAACCAGACTCTGTGTGAGGGACTGGCCCCTACCTGCCATCCAGGCCACCGACTCGTCACCCACTTCCAGGAGGACTCCTGCTGCCCTAGCTACAGCTGTGGTGAGAGGCCTAGGGGTGGGGAGAATGGGATCATCCTGAGGGGAGCCAGGGGAGGACAGCTCTGGGTCCTGGATCCTGGCTAGAGATTAGGGAAGAGCTGGGGTGGGGGCCCAGATGTGGACAGCCAGGTTCTGCTCTCAGCACCTACATTCTTTCCCCAGAGTGTGACCCTGATCTGTGTGAAGCAGAGCCAGTCCCTGATTGCCGCCAGGATCAGACCTTGATCGCAGGCCACCTGGGGGACTCATGTTGTACCTCCTACTTCTGTGGTGGGTAGACAATGCCCTCAGATGTCAGCCCTTCCTCATCTCTGCTGTCATGGTGGCTGTGAGGAAGACTGGGGCTCTTCCTGTGGCAGGGAGCATGAGGGGAAAGCTGAAGTCGCTGTTCAGAAAGTAGTATGGGACAAAGATAAAATGGACGCTGTTTCACCCCTAGGTTACTGAGCACGAAGAAATTGGAACTTGTTCAGGGTCAGACTTTGGGTAAACATAGGGAGAAGATTCTTTTTCTGACCTCAGGATCGGTTCCATAAGACACCAAAATGTTGCTTTTAGTTTAGCTTCTGATACGCCTAGGCTGTTGAGGTGTCCCTTCCCACCCTAGTAACCTGCTCTGTACCAAGCCTCCATGAGGGGGACTTCTGTGACAGCAGTGACCCCTATTCTCCCTCAGCTTGTGGTGATTGTCCAGATCCCATCCCTGAGTGTCAGGAAGGGGAAGCGCTCACGGTGCACAGGAACACCACGGAGCTCTGCTGCCCTCTGTACGAGTGTGGTGAGTCCTGGCCAGGTGCATGGAGGGCCATGTGGGAAGGGACCCCAGGACCTTTCTGTGCCTCCAGGACTAGCACTAGGGCCTCCTGAAGGAGCCCTGTGGAGAGGCACTGGGAGCCCAGACTTCCCCTAGATTCTAACCCCAGAGAGTGTCAAAGGACATTGTGGGGATCTCAGGGGAATTGGGTGGTATCCCCTCCTTGACCAGTGTTGCATCCTGAGGATTCACAGTCCAAGGTGTCTTTGACCAATGTGGCACCTTCCCTCCCTCACCCTGGCAGTGTGTGAGAGCTTCCGCTGCCCCCAAGTAAAATGTGGCATGGGCACTGCGCTGGTCGAGGTGTGGAGTCCAGACCGCTGCTGCCCCTACAAGTCCTGTGGTAAGTTCCAGGTCAGGAACACCCTGCCCAAAGTGGAGATCGGGGGCTCCTGCTAAGGAATAAGTGGAGGAAAAGGGCCCCACCCCTGTCAGTTTCTCCAGGTCTCAACAGGGACCTTCCGTGTCACTCCCTGCAGACTGAACATTCCTACATCTTTCCAGGAAAAAAAGAAGAAGAAAAAATTTCCCATTCCAAATAGATTTCCCATTTTAAAATTCTTTATCGCAGCTGCCTGATAGCATACATCTTATGTGTTAAAATTCACCTCCCCTTCTATTGGGAAGCAGGTAGGAGTATCAATGATCAGCAATGAAAACCAGTGAACTTCATATAAAAATGTTATTTTAAAAAGAGTCAAGAAACTCTATTTTGCCTCTGGCTGTCTTGCTTGTCTTTTCCAGGCCTCACTAGAATGCAAACTTGAAGAAGGCAGAGCTTTATTCTATTTTATTCATTGTTTTGTCTTCAGAGCACAGAAAAACTATAGGCATATAGGGGGTATTTAAAATGTCTTGTCACATGAGTGAGGGACCTGGAGAGTGTTTCCCTGTTGCCCTGACCTGCAGTTCTGGGTCTTTGAGGCCAGAGTTGATATGTCTCCTAAATTTCTTAGTAGTTCTGCATGGCTCAGACCTGCCCTCAGGTAAAGGCTGGGGATGGCAAAGTTAAGCCGGCTTGATTAGGCAGTCAGGAGTTCTACCATTGCTATGTTTATTCTCAGAGAGGCCCCACCAATAGGGAGAGGGATGAATCCCAGGTGATAAAAGGAAATCTGTGAGTGGTCTGTCTGCCTATTTATCTTCGCTCTGTACCTGGTGAAGACCTTGGTACTCAGGACCCATCATTGCCCACCTGTCCAACCAGGTCAGCGGTAGCCCCCATGTGGGGAAAGGAGACACAGATTTTAGCCTCTTCCCCTCACCCCAGGGCCTAGGCTGTGCTGGAGCTGGAGCTGTATAATTGCCAGGCAGGGCGTGGGGCTGCACCTGCAGTGAGTGGCCTAGGAACCCCAGGGACTTGTACCTGGGCATCTCTGGTGAGGTGGGTCCTGACCTCTTCTGTTTTTCAGAGTGTGATTGCGACACAATACCAGTTCCCAGATGCCATCTGGTATGGAGACCTTGCCCCTCCCCATACTCCCTGGTCTGCCAGCCTTTCCTTTCCTCTTTCCTCTCCCCTGAAGACCTTACTTCTTCAGTACAAAGAGCCCTGGGATGCAAGTCAGCATTCTTGTCCCAAACTCTGCCATTGGTTTTCTGGGCACAGTGTCCTCCTTTGTAAGGTGGGCGTGATCAAGCCTCAGAGTAGTTGCAAGCATAAATAATGTTGATGATGCAGATGGTGGGGATGGTGAAGATGAGGCAGACAAGGACGATGATGAAGATGGTGACGATGAGGGCGCTGGTGAAAGTCATGATGGTGGCTAACACTTATTGAAAGCTATGGTAGGCCTGGAACTTTCCCAGGCCTCAATGTGTATTATCATACAGATTTTCACAACAACCTCAAAAGGTTGATGCTGTGATTTTCTCAGCTATGCAAACAAGGAGGCCAATGTTAAAGTCACAAACCTAGTAAACCACAGAGCCAGGATTGGAATCAGGAATTGATGCCAGAGCCACGCCCTTAACCACCAGACTGCCCTGCCACAGGGGGGAGTGATAATATCTTGAGAAAAGTAAAGTGACCTTTAGGTCCTTCTCTGGATTACATGTACCCTTGCCCCATCCTAGCACACATTTCCTCCTATTTTGACCCCCATCCATTTCTCTTCTCCCTGAAACTGGTGAAGAAAGATAGGAGATAGTGTGAGCCAAGAGGGATGCTGGACCAGCAGCAGAGGAACAGTCCCCTCCATGAAGAAGGGAGGCCACTGGGGATGCTCCTCAGAGGGAGGCTTGGGAGTGGGGAGAGTGAGTGAGCTTCCAGGGTGCCAAGGGTCCCTAGGCTTGCCAGCCCCATCCTGCGCACTGCAGGGAGGCAACTGATAGAGAGGGTCCCTGGCGGCAGACTTCCCCTAAGGGTGGGACAAGGCCTGCACCCAGGGTACTGACTGCCTCTGCCCCATCCAGTGGGAGAAGTCCCAGCTAGATGAGGAGTTCATGCACAGTATGGAGAACGTGTGTGGCTGCGCCAAGTACGAGTGCGGTGAGCAGGGCAAGGGTCTGTGGGGACAGCCTGGGCGGGCCAGCCAGGTGGGGGCCATGTGGGCAACTGAGCTCTCCATGACTTACCACCCTGCTTGCCCCCCCAGTGAAGGCCCCCGTGTGTCTGAGCCGTGAGCTGGGGGTGATGCAGCCCGGCCAGACAGTGGTGGAGCTCTCTGCAGATGGCGTGTGCCACACTTCCCGCTGCACGGACCTGATCGACCCCCTCACCAGCTTCTATCAGATCAACACCACCTCCGTACTGTGTGATGTCCACTGCGAGGCGGTAGGGGACAGCACGGGTGTATGGGGTTCAGCAGGGCTGGCCAGAAATCTGGGGGAGCCTGGATTCTTGCCCCTCGTGCCCCATACAAGTCTACACTGTGTGTACCAGAGGTGCCTTCAGAAACCTCTGTAGAAAAGGCAGGATGAGAGAGGCCAGGAGGGGACCATCAAAAGCAAAGGTACATATTTAAGGTCTGGAAAATGTGGGTATTTGACATTTATCCTTTTGGTTTATTGGTTTGCATTGTTACTATTTGCCAAGCCCTTCTACATGCACAGTACTTTCAAATAGTGCGTACTTACTAGTGGCTTCTAGTAATGGCTAAGCAAATATTATTTGAATAAAAGGGGCTAGATTTATTCCCATTTTTCAGATGAGGAAAGTAAGGTTTAGGGAGGTTTAACCAGTTGTCAAAAGTCTCACAGAAACTGGGACTTAAATTGAGGTCTGCCTAGAACGAAACTGGCACTTTGATGACCAGAATGCTGCCTCTGTGGGGGTGCCGGGTGGAAATGCTCTGATGCCATCGCTGGTCTGGGCACTGGCAGTGATGGGGCTTAGAGTAGAGAGCAGGATGAACTGTCTGGCTGCCTGAGAGAGGAGGAGGCTGGGGGTTCTCCTTTTTGAGCACCTACAGGGGGTCCCCTCTGTGGCTCTGGTCTCACTTGGAGACAAAAAGACAGTGGAGGGCTAGAGGTAGGGGTGGGTGGGAACCTGGCTGATGCCGTCCCATCCCACCCTGGCCTGCAGAACCAGGAGTATGAGCACCCCCGAGACCTGGCGGCCTGCTGTGGCTCCTGCAGGAATGTGTCCTGCCTCTTCACTTTCCCCAATGGCACCACCTCCCTGTTCTTGGTAAGTGGCCCCTGAGCCCACCTGGGAAGGTGTCCCAAAAGGGGAAACCAGGACCATCACCTTCCTTGGCTCCCAGGCCAGGGCTCAGTACAGACAGGGCCGTGGGCAGCACCAGGTCCTGGACTACACTGTCCTCAGGCCTGTGCTGTCCATCTGATCACAAGCCCCCACTGCTCACCTCTGTGCCCTCCAGCCAGGGGCATCGTGGATTGCAGATTGCACCCGTCACCACTGTGGCAGCACTCCCCTGGGTGCCGTGCTTGTCCGCTCGCCCATCAGCTGCCCACCGCTCAATGAGACCGAGTGTGCCAAGGTCAGTCCCACAGCATGGCCTCAGACCAAGGCATGGGCTGCCTCACTGATGGCCGTGGGGGAAGCGCGGGAGTCCCATGTGCAGGAGTGTAGGACCGGGGCTCCCTGGAGCCTGAGCATGCACTGCCACCCGCAAGCCACTTCTCCCCATGCATTTTGTTGCTCTGACCACTTCACATCTCACATCCTGACAAATCACACGACCGCTCACCAGTGCATGCAGACACATTCCAGGTGTGCTCATAGACACATCTCAAGCAGTTGGTCACTCACTATGCAAAGTCAGTCCTGTGATGGGCTGACAAGTGTCCAGTCCTAGCACAGACAGCTGTCAGCATGGGCACTTCTCAAAGAAAAGGATTCTTGGAACTTTTAGGGCTATTGTTGAATTACTGAAGTGCCTGAGATTAACACTGGGCATTTGAAGATTTTGACTCTTCTCCTAGAGAACCACTACATAAACACACACAGAGACACACACACAGTCACACTCTCGTATACACACTCATACACACATCACATGTGCACGCATACTTGCATATTTGCTCACAAAATCATACATGCATATTGAGACCCACATTCACACACACACACACACACTTATTTTCTAAGAACTGTCCCCTCCATTGTTTTATTCATCTCACGATAGAGGAGGAGGGCTATAAGGGGTAGTTGCCCCAATTTAGAGATGGGAAAACTAGGTCTAGAGGAGAGGGATGACTAATTGAGGGCTGAGATAGAATGCAGGTGGGTCAGCCCTGCACCCACCCTCCTTGACCTTCTGTGCAGGGAAGCACTAATGGTGGGATGTTCCCAAATCCTCCTCTTCCCCAGTATAGAGTCAGAGTGTGAGGAGAGCTGCCTCAGGAAAGAAGGGAGGCTCTGCACCATTTTTACCAAAGCTGTGGCCTCACTGGGGGCCACAGGCAGCTGAATGCCAGTTGTCCAGTCAGCCAGGTTAGCCCCTCTGGCTCTCCCATGGCCTGCTCAGGTCCTGGAGCTCCTGCCTAGAGCTTCATGGGAGGAACAGAAGGAACAGTCAGTCAAAACTGACTGTTTTTGCCTATTGCTGGGATTTTGGCTTCTGTCTTAGATTGGGGCTGTCCTCACTCCCTCCCCTTTCTCTCCTTCTAGGTCGGGGGCTCCGTGGTACCTTCCTTGGAAGGATGCTGTAGGACATGTGAGTGAGCATGGTGGAGACCCAGGGTGAGGGTGCTGGTGCCATGTCAAGGGTCAGAGGGCCTGGCCTGGCACCCGTGATGGCAACTCTTCAGAGCTGAGTAGGAGAAGGGACACCATTTGACATGAAGTTCATGGCACTGGCAAAAAAAAAAACAAGTGGCCAGAGGCCATGCTCATGTCCTTGTCCCAATACAAGGCCTTTTCTTCTTGTTGGAGACAGAGGATGTTGAGACATTGCAGACAGGAGGTCAACAGCTCACATTCATTCTGCCTCCTCCTGCCTCTGCCAAGACCTCCAGCCCAGATATCCTGCACATGGATTCTCATTTGTGGTCAGGAGTCTGTCTTGGAGGTGTCTCCTGAGTGGGATTCAGGCCTCCAGGGTCCCTGACTCAGAATGACAGCTCTGTATATCTGTCCTTATCCCTGGCTCCTGGGCCCCTGAACATTCAGAGCCCATAGCCCTAACCTCACTGGCATGAACGGAGCAGTCAGGCTCAGGACCTTTGTCCATGTGTCTCTTCTCCTAGGACACTCAGACCCTGTCCCCAGAAGGCTGTAAAATTTGGGCCCTTTTATGTTCATACCACATACTACAAGGACACTGGACTCAGGGCCTCACTGTCTAGTCCCTAACCCATATATCATGCTCTCTAAATGTCCCATGTGCCCCCATGTGACCTGCAACCCATGTCCCTCTCCCCAGGTTCCCTGGGGACTCTGTTTCCCGTGGTCCCCGTTAGCCCTGTCTCTCCTCCACGGGTTAGTGCCCACTGCCACCCAGGTACTTCCCTTGGAAACCCACAGGACTGGAGGCAGGCAGCTGCAGAGTCCCTTCTGCTAGGTGGCCCCAAGCTCTGGGAGCGAGGGAGGGGGAGGCCCCTGCTCCTTGCCCACAGTGCATGCTGGGTAGTGAGCTGCATCCCCTGCTTGCATGGGAATGCTTGAGCAGCACCCACTCCTCTGGTGCCCACCAGCGCCCAATGCTGCCACGCTTTGCTCCTGCTGGTCATTCGGTCAGTCTCTGTCCAGTACCCAGAGGGCTTTCCTGGTTCTCCTGTCTCCCTATGGCGAGGCTTGGAGACCAGGAGAAAGGATTCCAGCCCATTTCTGGTGAGCCATCTAGGCTTTCACAGAGTGAGCCCATGCATCTGGCAGATAATTGTCAAACACCAGCTCTGTGCCAGGTCCTGTTCTAGGCACCATAGGCACCGTATAAACAAGGCCTTGTGGAACTGACATTTTAGTGGGAGAGAAAGAACAAATAAATAGATCATAGAACAGAGGCATGGAGTTGTGTGGGGCCTGAAGCCTAGGTAATTTGGGGATCTTCATTAAGGAAAAGTACATAAAATGATAAATCTATGTTGAGGTGTGAAAATGAATATTTTGGGAGGGGGGGGAAGCGTGGAATGGGCCAGGGAAGAGAAAGCCCTTAAACTTGGGCTTCAACAGTGTAATAACAAATGTGTCTCTGACAAGACACTGATTGTGCCCTGGATTTAAGAAAGACAAAGAAAGGATCAGGAAGAGAGGACTGGGTGGCGGCATAGAGGGAGCTGCCATTCCAAGGAGGATCAGGAAAGGCCTCAGGGAGATGCTGGAGCAATTTACTCAGAAAGGTGAGGACAACAGTAAGTCACATGACTGGTTGTGAGAGGCCTGGTCCAAGCAGAAGAAACCCCACATTCAGTGGGTTCCCATTCATTCAGGAAATTGGAGGGTTAGAAGCCTTCGCAAAGTAGGAGAATTGAAGCTCAGAAAGGGGTGAAGACACACCCAGGGTTGCTCCCTCTCTCTCTCCCTTTGCCTTTTCCCTACTCCACTTCTTTTCAGGGAATTGAGTTAAAACATGGGGAGGGGCACTGATGCATGGGCACTAACCTGGAAGTCATACCCTCCAGCATGACACTAACTGCCCCAGGCTGGCCCATCCTGTTGCCCCCAGGGAGCCCATCTGGGCCACAGCTGTCTCTCCCACCCTGTTACTCCAGGTAAGGAGGATGGGCGCTCCTGCAAGAAGGTGACCATCCGCATGACCATCCGCAAGAATGACTGCAGGAGCAACACCCCTGTGCGTGAGGCCAGCAGGGTGGTAGCGTGCAGGCAAAGATGGGGATGGAGGGATTTGGGAAGCAGGCACTCCGCAGGCTGCCTCACTGGTCTGTCTCTCTCCAGGTCAACCTAGTGTCCTGTGATGGGAGGTGCCCCTCTGCCAGCATCTACAACCACAACATCAACACCTACGCTCGCTTCTGCAAGTGCTGCCGGGAGGTGGGGCTGCAGCGGCGCTCTGTGCAGCTCTTCTGTGCTGCCAATGCCACCTGGGTGCCCTACACAGTGCAGGAGCCCACCGACTGCGCCTGCCAGTGGTCCTGAAGCTTGGGGACTGGGATGACTGGGCCAGCTGTGCCAACCCAATATTCTGCTCCCAGTTGGCACAAGGTGGTTTAGAGGGAGGGGGTAAAGGTGGTGGAGAGCTGGTATGTGCTGAGCATGAAATGGTGGACAGAGGCCCCAAGAGTAGTGGCCTATTCTGGTCCCTTTCTGGTCACTCTCTCCACACATGGGAAAGTGCCTCAGCTCAGGATTCTGGGAATTCAGTTCTGTCCCTGGCTTGAGGTTAGAACTGGCTGCAGATCCAGGGCATCCCCTGTACATTTGTGACTCTGGCCATGGTTCTTTGGTGGAGGGAGTTAGAGCTTTCCCTAGAAGTTGGGACCAGAGCAGACCCCAGCCAGACCATGCATAGGGTCAGGATATGGAGGCCTGGTTCTTTCTAGACCCTTTTAACCACAGGAGAAACACAGACCCAGTAAAAGGAAGAGGCCTGCATAGAGCTGCCCAGGATTCTTGAAAAGTCAGAGTTGGGATGGAGAGACTAGGTCCTCTCACAGAGATGTGTGAGGTCAGGCACAAAAACTGAGGAGTGGGCTCAGTGACCCTCAAGTCCCCTTTTCCTGCATTGATATTATAATTCAGGAAAAGATTTAGAAGAGCAGGCCCAGGCCTGCACCTCTATACACACCCCCTTACCCACAAGCCAAGCATCGTGGCAGGTGAGCTGGCTCTTGTAAGATGGTGGTAGGAAGGATAAGTTCATTAGCAGGGGTCTGGTGTATCTCATTTCAAATGCTGGTGGGCAGCTCACCTTCCTGAGGGGGCCTTTGGTTGTGTGATGAATGTTTTCAGTCTGCCAGTGCAGCTCCTGGCTCAGTAATGTGCCTCTTCTCCAAGGACATAGCAGAGTTGGTCTCTGGAAGGGTTTGCCTTTGTGGCTCAGCCATTCTAGGCTCTGTGTTTCATGGGTCTGTTTAGTGGGAAAGTGTCTGCTGATAGAAAATGCAGCCCTATGTGTGTGCAGCCCAGCAACCCGGAGCATCTGTCAGAACCTTGTCCCCAAACCAGAGGATCCTTAAAGCCAAGGCCAGAACTCCTGTCCACACCCTACTCTGCAGATCCTCTGCCTCCTGTGCTCCTTTATGTCACTGGATCTAAAGGACACAAACCTGACATTGGTCAGGCCCTGCACTGCCCTGAATGTCTGCAGCTATGTAACAGTCCTGGTACCCCTCAGGGTCAGGAGGTTGTGTCAGGATGTTGCCCAGCTTTCCCCACAGCCTCTTTGCTCCTGGAACTGTGTTCTGTTTATGTGTCAATAAATCCTAGGAAGACTTCAGGCCTCTGAGCATCTCTGAGGGTGCCAGGTTTGTTTTGAATATGGAGTCTCAGCTATAGAGAGAAGACTCCGTTTCAGGGCCTCGAGGCCAGCCTGGCTTCTCCTGCCCCACCTGTGCTCAGCATGGTGTTTCACTCAGAGAAGACCCTTGATGGATGGGTATCTACTGGCTGGGGTTGAACTGATTGGAGACTGGCTTCTAAAGGCAGGGGTGGGGAAAAGGAAAAGGACATTTTGAGCTGACATCCGGCTGAGGGGACTGAGGAGTGATCCCAGTTCTATCTATTCAGTGGCCAGAACTGAATGCCTCTCACATGGGATGTGGATGAGGCAGACCCTGAGAGTAGGTTTCATGTTGACCTCTCCTTGTTTTGCATTTATTTCCCTGTTGTTGTCCCAAAGAGTAGAGTAAGGTTTTGCAGCCACTCTGGTTCCACTAGCGTTAAGGAGAATACAGTGATGAGTTCTTAATGACCTTGCAACTTTAAAGGACCATTGGCACCCCTGAGAAGCCAATGAGAGGCTACTTTCCTAGGTTTTCCCGTGTGGGAAGGAGGAGGAGGCTCCTATGGCTGAATCAATGTTTAGGATATAAGAGGTCCCTAAGTTTCTTTCCTTATAGACCATCTGACTACTGACATGGACCTTGGGGTTTTTCCTAATGAAAAAGGAGTCTTACAGCCTCTTAAGCAGCACACTTCTAAATTAGCAATGGATCAAGGAAGAAATAAGAATGAAAATTAGGTTACATTTTTGATCTGCTGATTATGAAATAATGACACATTAAACTTACAAGATGCAGCTACAACAGTACTTAAGAGACATATGTGTCTTTAAATGCATACTTCATACTTCTTAATTTCTCATCATTACAGAGATGGGGGTGGGACAGGGCTTCCAAACCTCTCCATCATAGATGATGATCAATGGTTCATGGTCAGTTCTTAGCCACAAAGCACTCCCTAAGTAAACATGTCAATCACTTTCAGAATTTTAAACTCTAAGCCTGACAGATTACGACTTTAAATATACCTTTAAAGAGAACTGACTTATAAATATACAGCAAGAGCCAAGTGCAGTGGTGCATGCCTGTAATTCCAGTGACTCAGGAAGCTGAGACAGGAAGATCACAAGTTCAAGGCCAGCTTCAGCAACTTACACCCCTGTCTCAAAAATTAAAAAATAAAAAGAAGGACTGGGGATGTAGCTCAGTGGTAAATGCTCTTAGGTTAAATGCCCAGTATCGCCCACCAAATTTTATATATATGTATATATATATATCAAGATATTTAGATTAAGACATAAAATGGTTTTTTAGCCATTGCAGGAACACCAGTGTTCCCAGCTATTCATCTCTCACCTCACTGGCACTGCCATCTGCTTATTTCTAGTACAACAAATCAGCTTTTGAACAGGGCCATTTCTAGTCAGAGGCTGTGTAGACAGGCAGAGGGCATTGGATCAAGTGAGCCACCCTTGGCCTAATATCTTTCTGCAGTCTCAGTTTGGTCCTGGGCTTTCAAATATATTTTCCACATTCAGTCTATCACTGGTAACCAAGCTGTAGGAGCTGGCCCTCCTTGGCTTCAGTCAGCAGCAGCTCTCAGCTTTCCTGCTCCACCCTCACCGTCCACCCACAGAAGGCCAGAACTTCTGTTGGCCACATCCCATTGCTGGAATCACAGCGTGCCTGGCTGTTCATCTCCCACCTCCCCTCTCCACTTCCACCGGGTCACCACCTACTATCTGTTCCCATCAGAAGCCAACCTTCCACTCCAACACTTTGGCCAAAACTCCTAATCTTGCTGCACTGCTTATTCTTGGGGACAACAACTCTTTTAGGCCAAGACATTCTAGCAAAAGATTAACGTGAGGCAAATCACTAACGCTGCTCTGCACTGTGAGGAAGACAAGAGAGGTAAGGACTTTGAACCAGTATCAGCGTTGCCCAGCTGCCCTCTACAAGGCCAATACCAGCAGTGCTGATGTGAGTGTTCATGAGTAGAATTTGGAGATGTGGATGTATTAAAAATAAATCTTTTGACTACATCATCCTACTTTTAAAGAAGCAGTGGACGACTGAAAAACAACCCTCCAAACATGCCCACATCTAATCCCTGGAACCTGTGAATTCGTTGCCCAACATGGTAAAAGGGACTTTGCAAATGTGATTACGTTAAGGATCTTGCAATGGGAGATTATCTTAGATTATCCAAGTGGGCCCAGGTAAACACAGGATCAGAGTGAGAGAGAGGAGTTCCGAAGGCAGCAGCAGAGGTTGGAGTTATGCACTTTGAAGGCAGAAGCAGCAGCTCTGCCCAAGGACTTCAGGAAGCCTCCAGAAGCTGGAATTCAAGAAAACAGACTCTTCCCCAGAGCCTCCAGAAGGAACACAGACCTGTTGGTCCCTTGATTTGAGCCCAGTGAAACTGATTTCAGACTTCTGATGTACAGAATTATGAGAGAATAATTTGCATTGCTTTAAGTCACTAAGTTTTTAGGGTAATTAGTGACAGCAGCAAAAGGAAACATCTGAAACATCTAAAGCATAACAGCATCTAAAGAAAGAATTCATATAAAGAAGCATGTGCCAGGAGGCATACTGCATCATTGTCCTTAGTTTTAAAAATTAGTAGCAACTTTAAATGCCTATCAATAGGGAACAAATAAATAACTGGGTACAACCCACTATATTATGTAGCCCTCTTGTGCACTGATGCGTTAGGCTCTCTGGTATATGCTAAATGAAGAAAGGAAATTGTGGGTTGGTTCTCACAAAAATGACCTACCTCCTTTATGCCCCTATGTGGGACACACAGAGAGACAGACAGATAGACACACACCCCCTTATATTGGTCTCATTCCCTTGAAGTGTTTTCAGCACTGAGCAGGGCCCTTCCTGGCTGTTAGCGCCCAGCTAGTCCAATTGCAACTGAAAGCAACTTCTTTGGTTCTAAAAATCCCAAGGACTGTAACTGTGCGCAGGAGGATGGATAGACCAGAATAGACTCAAAGCTCTAGGGACATCCATGGCCTCTCTCCCATTGCTGTGGTTCCTCCCCACTCTCTGCCCATGACTTAAAGCTTGAGACAACCCCAGAGGCCACCCACACACAGGTAAGGAAACAGAAGACCAGGACCAGTCTGGCTACTCAGAGAGTTGGTGGCCAAGCAGGGTGGCTGCCCAGCCTTCAGTCCCCTGTGACGTATTTGCAAACACGAGGGGTTTTGAGCTGCAGAACCATCCCATTCTCCGTGGTGCAGGCTCAAGTTCCCGCCCTGATTTTCTGGGCTTAATCTTCTTCCTGTGGAAATCAATAAGGACATTGTGATGGAATGATTCACGTTCAAGGTCAGCCCGGAGCAAATTGGAGGCGACATGCTGATTTTACTGCCCTCACTGAGAGGGGAGCCAATCCTGCTCACAGACCCCTTAACCCTTTCCTTGCCTCTCTCATCACCTGTCAGCACAAGCCCCAGGGCTAGACCCCCATGGTCCTCTCACCCATGTGTAGTCCTGCCTTTTAGATTTTCTCAAAGATCAGACCACTCAAGGCCTCAAGGTCTCAAGGTCTTTGTGGTTTGGGGAAGGCAGGTGGCAAGTCCAGGAAAAACTTCAAGTTGAAGGTCAGATTCTACATGCATAACTTCATTGGCCACATTCTGCCCCAGGAAATCTCTCTTCCCTCTACAGAGCTTTGCCCTTTCAGTCCTCTATTCTGAGTTCCAGGCTTTCCTTGGTTGTCCCACATGGAAAGATAGAGGAGATGCTGAACAAAAATCCTTTTTTTTTTTTCATGCATAGTAAGTTAAGTGTTTTCTGTGGATAACTTTATTTCTTCTTCCTGTTTTTAAAAAATCCCCAAATAGGTGATCTTGGGTAGCTGGAAACTTATGTCAGGAAAGATGAAGAGATCCTAACTCCTGTGTCTGTAGGTGCTACCATGTTTAGCACAAGCCTCCCATGGTGATATGCCCATGTACACCAAGCCAGGGCCCAGGTATTCTGGGATCACGTGCTGGAGGTGTGTGAGACATGGGGCTGAAGGTGGTTTCCTTTCTTTCACTTACATTTCATGGCCTGACTTAAGTGTATGGCCACATCTAACTACAAGGGAGGCTAGAGATGTAGTTCAGCTGTGTGCCCAGTAAGAGGAGGAGATGGGTCTGGATGACCATGTCTTCTCAGTGAGGAAGTGGAAACTGTGATGAGGATGATGCTGAGAAGATGAAAGGACAGAAGAGAGCTAGTGCATGAAGTCAAAGGAAGATTTATTTGATGCTTTGCAGAAAACAGTGATTTATTTCACCATATGTCCTAAAAGGAACCAAAGCAGAAAGGACTTGCAGAGAAACACAGGGTCTCAGGGCCCACAGCTGGCATGAAGAGGGATCATAATGGATCCAGGGACTTCTGGCTAGGTAGACCCTGCCATAGGTCTTTATTCATTTGTATCCCTAGGGTTGGGCATGTAGCTCAGTGGTGAGCCTCATATGAATGAGGCCCTAGGTTCAGTTCCCAGCAGCACATATACACAATTTGTGTCCCCAATATATAACACAGAGGGTACTGAAAAATAAGTGAGAGTGTACATCTAAGCCTGAAAATGAGAGGCCAGACAGCAAGGAGTTAAAGGGTGCAAGGGTAGGCAGAGCTGGGGGGCCAGGTGCCCCCCAACATATTGTGACAGTGCCAGTTAATCCCCTACAGCAGGCAGGAGGCCTGCACAGCTGTCTCTCCCAAGCTGGAACTGCACCCCCCTATGGCTCCCCGGCCCCTTGCCCAGAGTTCCTGGCAGACCAGGGATTGGGTGGAGATAGGTAGAAGTGGGCAAGCAGCATGGTAGGAAATTGGTCCAGCCCCTGCACCCTTGCAGAGGTCATTTTCTAAAGCTAAGTTACTCTCCAGGCTTGCTATAAACCCTCACTTGCCATGAACCCTCCCCCCTCCTCCCCAATCAGCCAAACCCAGCCCCATCCCTGCTCCTCCTACACACAATGTCCATACCTGTTTCTTTACTTCACTTGGAATAACTTGTTCCTTACTTTCCCTAGGTAGTTCCTGCCTACCCTTCAGACCAACTGCAAAACCCCAGCCTACAGGATCCCTCTCTCTGGCCTCTAACCACTCCACTTCTAGCTCTAGATGCTGTTTATCCAGGGCTTGCATGGCAGCTGGTACCCGTGCTCTGCCTTGGGGAAAGGGATGATGGTCTGACTCTAGCAGTCATTCATTTATTTACCCACATTTTCATCCCACAGACAAGGAAGCTAAGAGTCAGAGAGGCAAGAAACGTGCACAACTGGAGAGTAGAGAATGAGGACTTGAGCTCACATTCAGACTTTCCTCCTCAGTCAGGGAAGAGACCAAGAGGATTGCTGGGTGCCTAGTGACATGTACTCTAGGCCCCTTCCTCTGGGAAGCTGGAGGGGGCAGTGGAAAGAGGACTGCAGTCTCTCTTTGTCCAGTTAGCAGCTGGAGAACATTGACAACTTTCTAGCCTCAGTCCCCCATGGTGAGGAGGAGCAACAGGTTCTACACCCTACGGTTGGCATGAGAGTCGAGTGAGATCATAGATGGGAAAGGAGAGAACAACTGCAGTGACTGTGCCCATGTGTGAGGCTGCCAGGGGATCCCAGCCCAACTGGACCCGGGGCAAGTGGAAAGCGGGAACAAAAAGCTCAACCTGGCCCCGGCCCACCCTTCACCCAGCAGGCTCAGGACTCACCCCTAAACCTTTATACCTCTGCTGTGTCCCAGCCAGCTGTGTCATCCTGCCTCTGTCCACCTGAACTAACTTACTTGGAGCTGAAAAGGGAGTAGGAGGTAGTGGAAGAGTCTAGATTGTGGGGTCAGGTTGTGGCTCAACTCATCTATGTGATTTAACCTCTCCAAGTTTCAGTTTCCTCATCATTAAAATGGGGACTCAAATCAAGCAAAGTGAAGGTGAGAATGTTTATAAAGAAAGCTGCTGGCCTATGCTATGCATTGAATGAATGAAGCTATTGTTATAGCTACAGAATGAAACTTATAGGTGGTCATCTTCAAGCTCCACATTTTCAGAGCAAAAACACTGATACCAGAGAGAGACGGAGTCTTAACCAAGGTCCCACTGCCAAGTTAATAATGGTGGAGGCATCACCAGAACCAGACCCAGGGCTCCTTCCATTGTCTTCACCAGGAAGTATTCCCTAAGCTCCATCCCAGAGTGGGCTTCCCTGCTTTGACTGCACAACCTCAACAGTCTGAGTCACCCACAGGCCTTCAGGATCTCTGTCTTCTTCTAAGATGAGAAGCTCCTCAGGTAGGACCTGAACTTCTTGCTTCTGCCTGAGCCTCCCCCAAAGTAACTATCACACGAGTGGGTCCTTTGCAAAGTGAGCAGGCCCAACCAGGGAAAACAATTCCTCAAGAGGCTTTCTGAGACTTGGCTAAGCAGAGTGATATCAACTTTTGGGATGGAGGGGACAGAGGAGAAAGAGAAGGAAGGGTTAAAGCCTCAGCAGCTGGGGCAGGCAGTCTGCAGACGGCCCAGCCCAGTGCTGGGAGGCCTGCACCATTCCATTCCTTTGCAGATCAGTTACACCCAGCTGTCTCCTTCCTTACTGCCAGTGCCCCTTGGATTAGGCGGGAAAGGCTCCCCGGCCTGCGGCCTGCACACGGCCCATGGGGAACAACGCCTGCAGCCCACGCCTCCACGACAGCTGCTGAGTGTCAGGCAAGAACATAGATCAGCATGATCCTGGCAGAGGTGCCCTAAGCCCAGACCCTGCCCCCAACATGTGCAGAAGGGGCTGCCTGAGGAGAGAGGGGGCCTGTAAGGGATTCGGGAGGTACAGGGAAGTGACTTCTCCCAAAAATATCTCCTCTGCTCATATGTCACTGTACTTCAAAATCCACCATTAGACATTTTTAAACTTTGGAACACCCAAAGACACCAATTAAAAATCATGCCTCACAAAGTAACTAGCACTCTGATGCACTGTTGATAGGGATATATTGGTAAATGTATAAAAATTTAATTTTAATTTGCTAAGTACATAAGAAGTCCCTTAAAAAATATCTATTCCTTTGTCTCAGTACTTCTGCTGAGGATTTTAACTCAAAGAAGGAATTACCTTAAGGAAACAGTTTATAACATGGAAAAAAATGGCTACAGATTCAAGAGTTTAAAAAAAGCCCTGAAGTCATGAATATTTTCAAAATGCAAAATCCAAATGAAATGACAAAAGAAAATTTAAAACTTGAAAATATCTGTATCTGTACTAGAAAACATGAAACGTCCCATCAATAGGCCAGAAATATGAAGTTTCCATATGTTATTAACAAATGGGAAGTAGTATGGCATACAGGTTAGACAGATGGCGAGGCTCTGATCCTGGTTGCTTCCCTCACTGGTTCTGTGATGTTGACTAATTTCTGAACCTCTTTAGGCTTTGGTTTCCTCCACTGTAAAATTGAAATAGTAGTTATAATAGTTGTGAGAATTACATGGGGATTAGGAGAGATCATGTGTGGGAAACATCCCTGTGACCCCACCATCAGAGTGTACAACTGTAGAAACCAGCATCACTCATAAGTGAGTGGATGTAGGATGTCTCTCCTAGCAATAAACATGGCTGCAAAGTACCCTCTCACTGTACCAATTCTGATATCCTAGGCTTTTGTTATACATATTTTCATTGTTTATTTGAAAAGAGTGGACAACCCCAAAATGGTGCCCAAGTTGAGATGGGAAGTATATTGCCCTCAGTGAAATACCATCCATACAAGAAATGGGAAGGACATAGTGTTCTAATTGATTTTTCAAGCATGATTCATGAGGCTATTGTAACCAAGCAATAGGAAGCTTATGTGTAAAAACACAATCAAGAAAAAAAAAGGGTTTTATAAATTAAAAACATACATGATCTCTGCTTTTACCACAAAGAGTACCTGGTTCCCATCGTACTTTGCAATTACCAACAACTAGAAATTTGGTCGAAATACATTGAATATATTTTCAGACATTGGACAGAAGGCAATGCAGGGTTAGGATCCCAAAGAGAAGGGAAACAAATTAAGTAAATTTTACAAGAAAGCTACTACTTCTGCCCAGACCATTTTCCGGAATAAGGCCCAAGGGGGGGAGGTTGTCCCAGTAGAGTATGGTGGCCTCAATGAGTTGAGGAGATGAAGATCAAATTCAGGAAGTCTGTGACAAATGCAGATGAGGGAGCTATATAGAGAAAGAGCTCCAGAAATTTGCATAGATTAAGGCTATTGCTGAATACTAGGTACACATGTGTAGAGTGAAAATTCATAAGCCTGGGTTGAGTTTACCAACCCAGTATTTATGAATAAATAAATACTGGGTTGGTAAACTCAACAATTCCTGAAGTTTACACAGAGCCTAGGTGATATTCAAGGTTTTACCATCCAGAATAGAGAGACCTCATTGAACATCTAGGGCACTTAACTGAGCCTTTGGAAAGGATCCCATCATAGAAGTAAGATTTGACTAGTCATAGAGTAAAGGCTACCCAAACCTGTCCTAATAAAACTTTGAAATAAACCTCAAATTGACCATTGCTTATGCACAACTAACTTACCTATGATATCATAAAGTATAAACATCCTTTAAAGGAAAAAACCTCACACATTCAACAGCATATTAATAATGTCCAGATTTCAATACGAAATTATTAAGTATGTGAAGAAGTTGAAAAATGTGACTTATAACAAGGAGAAAAATAGACAATAGAAACAGACCTAGAAATAACAAAGATTATGGTATTAGTAAACAAGAACTTTAAATTATAAATATGCTCAAGAATACAGTGAAATATAAAAGCATATTGAGGAGAGAGATGGAAAGTATTTTAGAAAAGAAATAGAACTTCTAGAGAGTAAAATATAGCATTTTAGCAAGAGAGGAAGCAGAAAGACAATCAGTAAATTCAAAGACATAATTTTTCTAACAAGAAATGAATTAGAGTGAAAAAAATTAACAGTCTCAGTGATCCACAAAACAATAAGAGATTGATCTAAAATCCACATAATTTAAGGTCCTAAAGGATAGAAGGAAAAAAATAAAAGAAAGTGCCTTAAGAAATAATGGCAGAATCCAGGATAAACAGAGGAGTTCTAAAACTCAACAACAAACAAAATACAAATACATGATTTTAAAAATAAGCCCAGGTCTTAGACATTTCTCCAAAGAAGAAATGATCATTGAGCACATGAAAAGATGTTCAACATCACTAATAATTAGAGAAATGCAAATCAAAACCACAATGAGATAACACCCATTGGAGAGGTGATTATTTAAACCAAGATAATAATAAATAAACAAAAAAGAAAAAAAGGAGGGAAGGAAGAAAACAGCAAGTATTAAATAAAATGTGTAGAGAACTTAGAATCCTTATGCATTCACAGAATAAGAGAAAATATTTGCCAATAACATGTCTAAAAAGGGGCTTGGACCCATAATATACAATGAAACCTTACAAATTAATAGTAAATACCAACAAAATAATCCAGTTTAAAACTAGGCAAAGGATCTGAATAGACATTTCTCCAAAGAACACATACAAATGTCCACTAAGCACATGAAAAAAGTATTACCATCATTGCTCATCAGGGAAATGTAAATAACCACAATGAGATATCACTTCACATGCACTAGAAAGATTGTGATCAAAAAGATAACAAATGCTGATGAGAATGTGGAGAAATTAAAACCTCATACGTTGTTGGTGGGAATATAAGCTACTTTGGAAAATAGACTGGCAGGTTCTCAAAATGGTAAACATTGGGTTAGCATACGACACAGCAAATTCCACTCACAGTACATACCAAAAGTAATGGAAAATACACTCATGCCTTTGTATCCATGAAGGACAAGTTACATGGTTGAGGACTCCCCTCCCCTAGACACCAAAATGCATGAATGTGCATCCCTCATGTAAAATGGTATAGTATTTAGTATTTGCATATAACCTATGCATATCCTCCAGGGTACTTTAAACTATCTCTAGATTATTTATAATACCCAACATGATGTCAATGGTATATCCATGGTTGTTATATGGTATTGTTTAGGAAAAAGTCCACATCTATTCAGTATATAGGCAATTTTTAAATACTTTTGATCTGTGGTTGGTTGATCCATGTGCAAAATGTTCATAGCAGCATTATTTGTAATAGAAAATGTTAGGTCAGCTCGAGATCTCGCGTTTCTTCTCGCAAGGTGGATGCAGAGCGTACAACATGGCAAGCTCCACGCGGAGGCAACAGACACAGGACATGCAGCGTGGTGGATTCCACGCAGCTGCGGCGGGTGTAGGGCGTGCATTTGGAGCAGCTGTGGCAATGAAGCATCAAGCAGCCCGCATGCACAAAGGAATAGCCTACCAGACGCTGATATGTAAGCAGTAATGGTGCCTCCTACCAATTGGTAGACTTTTCCTGACTCATCCCGGAAGGACTCTGACCTCAGCAGGATCCCCTGACCAATCCCAGGGACGCAGGACTCTAGATACCTCCTCTTCCTATCTCGTAGCCCCTTCATTCCTGCCTTAAGCCCTCCCCTTCCTGATCGGGCCCTTTAAATTTTCTTTACCGGGAACACGTTCGCCACTCTCCCAGACACACTCTGATGGATGGGAGAGTTCAGCCTGAGAGCGTGTATTTCCAATAAAGCCTTGCCCAGCGGTTTTAATTCGCCTCCTTTTGGTCATCTGGCTTTACAGAAAAAAGTGGGCACAAACCCAATGGACCTCATCTGATGAATAGATAAATACAATACCACACAAGGAAATGTCATTCATCCATATGATGAAATATAGTATCAATAACTCCCACAACATGGATTAACCTTGAAAACATCATGCGAGGGCTGGGGCTGTGGCTCAGTGGTAGAGCGCTTGCCTCGCATGTGTGAGGCACTAGGTTCGATTCTCAGCACCACATATATATAAATGAATAAATAAATGTCCATCAACAACTAAAAAAAAATTAAAAGAACAATAAAAAGAGAAACATCATGCAAGATGAAAGATGACAAAATCACAAAAGACCACCTATTGGATGATTTTACTTATATGAACTGTCCATAACAGGAAAATCTAGAGAAACAGAAAACAGATTTGAGGTTGCTTAGAGCTGGGACGGTAAAGAGGTGTTAGAGAAAACAGGGAGTGACTAATGACTGGACTTCTTTTGGAGTAAAGTGTCCAGCCATGTGGTGATGGCTGCACAACTCTGTTAACATAATAAATATAGAATGCTATTCTTTTAAAGGGCAGATTATATGGTAGGTGAATTATAGCCCAACAAAACTTATGTATGGAATCATTGTCAGACTGTACAAGAAAAGCAAGACTTATCTATATACTGGCTGCAAAAGACAGACTTTAGAAACTAAAAATTTGAAAGAAAAGAAGTTTTCATATTCTGCAAATGGTAACCATGGGAGAGTTGGAATGGTTATATTAACATAGACAAATAAACTTTAAAACAAGAAATATTCCCAGAGAAAAAGAAGAATATTTCATAATGATAAAATTTTGAATATATTGAGAAGTACACCATGTATATATATAAAAGAATTTTACATCATAGCCCCAAAATACACGAAGCAAATCTATCATAATTGAAAGAATAAATAGACAATTCGAAATCATAGTTGGAAATGTTGGTATTTTTCACAGAAATTGATAGGAAAACTAGACAGGAAATTAGCAATGATGATATAGAGAACTTAAACAGCGCAGTCAACTTGTCTTAAATGACATATGTTAATCGTTCTACTCAATAGCAACAAAATAAACAATTTTCAAATGTTTAAAAATACTTGGATTGAAACTATTGAGTCTCAATAAATTTTAAAGGAATATTATCACCCCAAAAATGTTTCTCAATCACTAGAAAGCTAAGTAAAAAAAAATTAACTAAGGAAAGAAATCCAGGCGATCTTAAAATGTTTTAAAATCAACACATTTCTTTGAAGAAAGATCTCCCATGTCCTTGGATAGGCAGAATTAATATTGTCAAAATAGCCATACTACCCAAAGTGCTATACAGATTTATTAAAATTCCAATGACATTCTTCATAGAAATAGAAAAAGCAGTCATGAAATTCATTTGGAAAAATAAGAGGCCGAGAATAGCCAAAAAAATCCTTAGCAAGAAAAGCAAAGCAGGAGGCATCACAATCTACTACAGAGCTATAGTAACAAGGCATGATATTGGCACCAAAACAGATATGAAGACCAATGGAATACAATAGAAGATGCAGAAGGAAACCCTCATCAATACAGTTATCTCATACTAGACAAAGGCATCAAAACATGCATTGGAGAAAAGATAGCCTCTTCAACAGCTGGTACTGGGAAATCTGGAAATCCATATGTAGCAGAATGAAATTAACCCCTATTTCTCACCCTGCAGAAAATTCAACTCAAAGTGGATCAAAGATCTAGTTATTAGACCAGAAATCCTGCACCTACTAGAAGAAAATGTAGGCATAACATTCCAATATGTTGGCTCAGGAATCAACATCCTTAACAAGGCTCCTAAAGAGCATGAAGTAAAATAAAGAATCAATAAATGAGATCATACCAAACTCAAAATCTTCTTCGAAGCAAAGGAAAAAATCAGCATGAAGAGAGAGCCTATAGAATGGGTGAAAGTCTTTACCATCTGCATTTCACATAGGGCATTAATTTCCAGGATATACAAAGAACTCAAAAAGCTTGACACTAAAACAAAACAAAACAAAAAAACTCAATAAATAAATGGACAAAGGGACTAAACAGATACTTCTCAAAAAAGAAAAAAAGAAATACAAATGGTCAACAAATACATAAATTCTTTCAAAATAAATTGATAAGACAATTTAAAGAAGTGAATGACTAGAGATAACTTGTTTATGAGTTGGAAGACTTAATATGGTTAAGTCGGCAGTTTCTTCCAAATTTATCTATATATTCAATGAAATCCTCACCAAAATCTCAGGCAAACTTGTTTGGTGGGATTTTACTGTAAATGTATTAAAATGTAAATGGCAATGTATAGGAACAAAAAAAGGCCAAAGAACAAAACTGGACAACTTATACCTCCTTTATTCAAATTTATTATTAAGTTACACTAATCAAAACTGTGGTTCGGGCCTAAATTTATAATGGTTCAAAAGTCATGTTCATTCAGTAGAAGCCATATTTCTAATCTTGAATTTTGGTCATTTCTTGGGCTAACAACATGTAATATGATACTCTCTTGCAAGACTGGACAGTGGCAGCTCCTAGCAGCTCCCAACTGGTCACACCATTAGAGAAATAACTGATATTCCACAGCATACTGTTATTAAGCTATACTATTTGGTAGGTTAGGTGTGTTGAATACATTTTTTTTTTTTTTTTTTTTGCAATGGTAGGGATTGAACTCAGGGCCTCGCACATGCTAGGTAAGCACTTAACCACATCCCAGCCCCTTAAATGCATTTTTGACTTATGATGTTTTCAACTTATGATGGGTTTATTGGGATGTAAATCATAATCCCATCATAAATCTAGGAGCATCTATACTATATTAGTTGGCCTGGAATGCCATAACAAAATTACACAGATCAGGTGGCTTCAACAAAATTTATTTTCTCACAATTCTGGATGTTGAGAAACCCAATATCAAGGAGAGAGCCAATCTGATTCCTAATGAGGGCTATCTTCCTGGATGTGACTGTCTTCTCATTGTGTCCCCATTGGTGTTGAGAGAGATACAGAGAGAGAGCTGGAAAGATAGAGATACACACAGAATCTTCTATTCTTATAAGGCCACAGTCCTACTGTATTAGGGCTCCACTCTTATAATCTTAAATAACTCCTAAAGACCTTACCTCCAAATATAATTACATTGGGTATTAGGATTTCAACATATGAATTTGGTATTGGGAAGCATAATTCACTTCATAGAAAACACCTTTTACAATAGCACCAAAACCTATGAAATACTTATGTGTAAGGCTTACAAAATACATGCAAGATATGTATATGTAATACTATAAAACATTAATGAAAAAAATCAAGGATGATCCAAATAAATTAATTTTGGATGATAAAACTTAGTATCATTAAAATGTCAGTCTTCCCTAAGCAGATCTATAGATTCAATGGGATTTCAGTAAAAATCCATGCAGAATTTTTTGAGAGTAATGACAAGCTGATTCTAAAATTTACATGGAAAAACAAATAGAGTAGTCAAAACAATTTTGAAAAAGAACAAATGTTACAGGGACGCAGCCACATTAATGTTTATAGCCCCTCAACTGGTAATAGCTAAACTATGGAACCAACTCAGCAGATGAATGGATAAAGAAAACATGGTATATATATATATATATGATGGAATATTACTTAGCCTTAAAGAATAATGAAATTATGGCATTTCATTCTGTATCATGTACACCTAAGTAGAATAAATAAATAAATAAAATTTTAAAAAAAGAAAAAGAAAAAGAAATTATGGCATTTGGCAGTAAATGAATGGAGCTAGAGAATATCATGCTAAGTGAAATAAGCCAATCTCAAAAAACTAAAGGTCAAAATGTTTTCTCTGATATGCAGATGATAATTCACAATAAGGGGGAGGGTCTAAGGAAGAATAGAATTACTTTAGGCACAGAGGAGTGAAGGGAGGGGAGGGAGGTGTGGGAGTAGGAAGGATAATAGAATGAAACAGACATTATTACCCTATGTACATATGTAACTGTTCAGCCAGTGGGATTCTATATCATGTACAACTAGAAGAATGAGAAATTATACTCCATCTATGTATGATGTATCAAAGTGGATTCTACTGTCAGGTATAAAAATTAGAACAAATAAAAATAAGAACAAATGTTGAAGACTTATACTACCTGATTTCAGGATTTACTATAAAACTACGGTAATAGTAGAATGTAGTATTGGCTAAAGGATAAATACATTGATAATGAAACAAAATAGTCAAAAATAAATCCAAACAAGAGTGATCAAGACAGTTTCATACTGGCATATAGACAAATATTAGTAGAACAGAATACAAAGTACAAGAATAGATCCACACATACATGGACAAGATTTTCAACAAAGTTACAAATCTGAAAGAATATTCTTTCTCCATAATGAAGTGGATAAAGAATACTCCATGTCATTGTGAAGAATAAATATTCTTTTCAATGGTGTTAGAACAACTGTACATCTTTTTAAAAAGAGAAGTTCTATCCATGTCTCACATCATGTACCAAAATTAACTCAAAAGAGATCACAAATTGTACTATTATATAACTCTTTAAATCAGGCAGTTCTGAGGCATCCAACTTCATTATTTTTCAAAGTATCACTACCATAAATCCTCTGCATTTCCACATAAATCTTCAAATCAGCTTGTCAACTTGTGCAAACATTTCTAAGATTTCAATGATAGTGTACTAAATTATATGTAAATTTGGGGAGAACTGACATCTTAGCAATACTTTTGTCTTACGATCCATGAGCACAGGCTATCTCTTGCTTTATTCCGATCTTTTAAATTTTTCTCAGCACTGTTTTTGCAGTTTTCAGTGTATAAATAAATCGTGCATGTCCTTTGGCAAATTTACCCCCAAGTATTTCATGTTTTGATGCATTATAAATGGTATCACTTTTTAAATTTTAACTTCTGAGTGTTCATTGCTGGAATATAGAAATGCAATTAATTTTTGTATGTTGATCTTTTATCATGTCACTTTGCTAAACTCACTTACTAGGTCTTCTTTTATCATGCCACTTTTCTAAACCCACTTACTAGGTATAGCATCTTATTTTTAAATTCCATAAAATTTTGTAAACAGATGAATATATAGTCTGTGAGAAAAAAAAGAGTTCTATTTCCTCCTTTCCAATCTGCATATCTTTTCTTTTTTCTTGCCTTATTACACTATCTAGAACCTTCAGTGCAATGTTGAACAGGAGTGGTAGAGAACACATCCTAAATTGGTTTTCAAGCTTAAGGAGAAAGTATTCCATCTTTTACCATTATGTATGATTTCAGCTGAAGGTTTTTCTTAAACGCACTTTGTGTAGCTGAGAATGTTACCTTGCATTTCTAGTTTTCTGGGAGATTCTTCTTTTAAATCAGGGATGAACCTAAGAGTTCATCCAATATTTACTTTATATTTATTGATATGACTGTATGGCTTGTTTTTCTTTATTCTGTTAATATAGTGAATTACATTGGTTGATATTTAATTACTAAGCCATCCTGGGATTTTTAGCATAAATCCCATTTGTTCATGATATGTTCCTTGTTTTACATTGTTGAGTTCAGTTAGTTAAATTTTGTTAAGAATTTATGCAACCATGTTCATAAGGAATGCTGGTCTGCATTTTTTCATACAATGTCTTTATCCTGTTTTGCAACTAGGGTTACCACTGGTCTGATAAAAATAGTAACTAAGTACTCTCTCATCTTCAAATGTCTAGGAGAGTTTGTGTAAATTGGTTTTATTTTACTCCTTTTTTGCTTTATTTTTCTACCTGCTTTTGGACCTGCTTAATATTGATCATTTGGATTACATATTTATCTCCTCTATTACTCTGGTATTTTCATTTCAGAATCAGTTTTATCTCTGACATCCAATCCCCTCTTCCAGAAAAACAATTTTAAAAATACTTATTCATGCTTCTGGCAGTGGTTTATCTCAGCTTTTGTCTGTCTAAAAATATTTTATTTCATTCCAAAAGATCTTGTTTTACTTTGTTCATATAGCAATTTAATACTGTTTCTCCATTGTCCTCTGAATTGCATAATTTATGATAAGAACTCTGCTGTACTTCTTAATGTGTTCTTCTACATGTAAGTTGTCTTTTTGCCCCAATTCTACAAGATTTCTCCTTTATTTTTGATGTTCAGCATTTTGAATGTGCTAAGTCTAGATATGGTTGGGGGGGTTTGTTGTTGTTATTTGTATTTGGTTTTGGTGTTGTTTATTGGTTGATTAGTTTGTTCCAACTCTGCTTGTGGTTCTCTGAGCTTCTCAGATCTGTGATTTGATGTCTTTCTTTATGTTTGGGAAAACACTTTGTCATTATGCCTTCAAACATTTTTTCTGCTCTATTATATTTCTCCTTCTGAAATTCCAGCTGCACATTAGTTTGTTCCACAGCACTTACATGCTTTGTTCTGTTCCCTGTCTCTGTTCTTTTTTGATTTGTTTCAGTTTGATTAATTTAAAATTGATTGAGCTTCCACTCACTGATTCTTTCTTCATCTGTGTCAAGTCTACTTTATGTCCATTGAATACATTCTTCATCTTTTTATCTCTGTCACTATATTTTCTATTTCTAACATTTCTATTTGATTGTTTTTTATAATTTCCAACTTTCAGCTGAAAATCTTCATCTGTTTATGTATATTGTCCACTTTTTCCACCAAACCTTTAATTCCTTAAATATAGCTTAAATTTTTTAATGTATTATAAAGGAGTATTTATGCATATTCCTGAAACAAGCAGCCCCAAATCACAATGACTAGTCACGATAAAGGTCTTAATTCTATTTTGCATACAACCTGAACAGAATAACATATATTGTGGTGTTCTGCTTAGAGGCTCTCTTTCAAGTAGTGACTCAAAGATCCAGACTCTAAGTTCCTTACAACTCATAATGTCACCATCTTTTGACTGGCTACCAGGTCATCATTAAAGGGGAAGAAGGAGCACAGGTAATCACACATGAACTCTTTATGGCCTGGAGGTGGTGACATTACTTTTGCAAACTTCCCAGCAGCTGGAACCCAGCTGCAGAGCCCCAAGATAGCTGCAAAAGAGGATAGAGATGTAATTTTCCTGTATGTGCAGAAAAGGGATTGATCTGTTCAGTCTCCGCAAATCATTGTTTTATGGATACCATCTTAAATTTCCCTGAGTACACAATAATTATAATTACACAATAATTACAACTGAAAGTTCTTTTCTATTACTATTATTAACTGGTTTTTGCTTTTTGGGGTGTTTCCTGTGCTTGTGAAGTTAAATGACTCTATTTCTTGCTGTGGTATTAATTCAATATAATCTGTCCAGAAAATTCTTAGAACTTGTCAGCTGTTACTATCCTTCTGACTTTCCAGAACTACTGTGCTTTTATTCTTAGTTTTCACATTTTTCTGTCATTTCAAAAAGATTTTTGGCAATGAGTTAAATATTTGAGGGTGGTAAAGTATTATAACAAGAAATGGCAATTTTTATATCCTCCTAAGATCAACAAGTAATTTCGTGTGTTTGAGGTATTCCAAGAACTTAAAATGTCACTTTCTTGCAATGGACAATTAAATAAATCTGTTGATTTCATTAATCGTGGAGATCATGATTAATCTTAGGTATCAACTTAGATACTGGATTAATCAAGATTCTCCAGAGAAACTAGGGAGACAGAGAGAAGTATTATGGGAACAGGATCACATGATTATGGAGATCAAGAAACCCCACTGTCTGCCATAGAACCAAGAAAACCAGTGGTGGAATTCAGTCCAAATCTGAAGGCCTGAGAACTAGCAACTCTGCTAGTATAAGTATCAGTCTGAAAGCCCAAAACTTACAGTGCTAATGTCTAAGAGAGAGTCGGAGGAAGATAAATGTCCCAACTCAAGAAGAAAAAAAGAGACTAATCCTTCATCCATTTTTTTTGTTTTACTCAGGCTCTTAACAGGTTGAATGATGCCCACCCACATTGGTAAAGGCAGATATTTTTTTACTTAGACTGCTGATTCAAATGCTAATCTCTTTCAGAAACACTCTCATACACATATCCAGAAATAATGTTTTACCAACTATCTGGATAGTTTACCAACTATCTGGATAGTTATGCCAGTCATAAAATTAATCATCACAAATAATTGATTTTTTTTCCTCAAAGAAACTTCAGCTCAGCCCTCTGTCTCACTGTCACAGAGTAAAATCTAGAGAATATGAAGAATCAAATTTTATCAGAATACTTACAGAATTTAGGATTTAGATGAGCCTGGTATTTAGATAAGGACTGCTCTATCAATCTTGGAATATAGATGGAGCTAGAGTCAAGACAGAGACAGGTGAAATCTTGGTTACAGGGGTTTGCCCAATAGGGACTAGAGTTTTGAACCAAACTAATAAAAGTATCTTAGAATTTGAATACAAAGCTGAGAAATGGACTTTGTTATTTTGATAGTGGGAGCAGAAAGTGAAAGATTCACCAAGAGAAACCTGGTAGGCAGTAGAGTAGAAATCACAGTGAGTAGTCATGACTCAGCAGTCGATGCATGAGTAGTGCCATGACTCAGCGGTCCGTGTGCACAAGTACTACCATGAATCAGAGAGCATGGTTGCTAGTAACTGACATGGAAAAAGTAACATATTTTTAGTATTGAAGAACAAGTTGCCAGATTGCACTAGATTATCAATGACCTCCCAGTTCCTGAGCTGCTTTCAAGACAACGAATTTAATCAAATTGTTGCTTCTAAGTTTTTATGAGGTCTGACTACATAGCTATCATTTGTGCTACAATGAATTCTGCTGGTTTCCAATCAGGTCTACCAAGGTTTCCCTTCCCAAAGATAATTCTAATTTTATGCAAGTGTCTTCATGTCTTCATCATAGTCCTTATCCCAGACTTCAGTAGTAGATCCTGATTAGTCTAAAAACCAGGTGTTGGCAAACTTTGTCTTAGAGAACTAAATGGTAAATATTTTAAGTTTGAAGGCTAAAAGAAAACATGAAAAAACATGAAAGTTATTACATTATATATATCTTACATGGATATATTATATATATATGCTTTCAAGTGTAGCTATATAAAATGTAAAAGCCATCCTTAGCTTCCAGCCTATGAATAGTTGAGTGGCTGGCTTAATTTGCTTAACAGGCTGTAGTTTTCCAACCCCTGGTCTAAACCAGCAAGCACAGTACTCTCCTGGTGAGTATTACTGGTTCAGGAGGCAGACCTATAACCTAAAGTTGCCCAATTAAACTTAAAGATAGACATCCTATAGTGGGAGAGAGATTGTCATCCTCCTTCTCATTAAACATAACAAAAGAAAAAAATCACCCTTTTCTACTGGCAGAATCCCTACAATTAGGAGGCAACAATCTTAAGAAATGGAGTAAGACAAAATCTAGAGAGTGAATCTGAATCCTTGATGACATGGTTAAGCTGCTGAATCAATCCGTTCTGAAGCTGTTCTTCATCTTTGCACTTCCTGTTTTCATTAATTAATAAATGCTCTTACTGTTTGATCCAGTTTGAGTTGGGGTTTCTACCATCTGTAACTAAATCCATCCTGCACCCGTGTAATCAGTCTTCCATTGCTGAATCTCTTCTTCACGAAAACAGAGATAGAACCACACAGGCAGAACCTAGTAAGATTAGGTTTGCCTTTTATTCTGAGCCATTTATTCTCCCCTCGTCCCTCAATCCTCTTACAAACTGGTCTTTAACTTTGGCTCCAGCCCACCCCTCATGTCCAATCTGTAGAACACAGATCTATCATGAGACCCCTTCAAGGTATACCTGGCCTCCATTAATTATGAGTCCAACTCAGTCCTTAAATTATGAACAGTACAGCACCATTTATGCCTACAGCAGGACCCTACCCGCATCAGACTCATAAGTGAGCCTGACAACCAGCTTCTCTTCCTGGCCCTTCCACAACTCACTATATCACCCTCCCCTCTGTGGAACCTAGCATTCCTCTATATGCATTATTGGGCTGGACTGGATGCCTCACGGTCTCTCTTAACTTTGACTTCCAGGATTTTTGGACACTAAGATTTATCTAACTCTGCCTACTTTGGTTAACTCAACACCCTGTTTTGCATTTGGCATGTAGCAATTTAACATTGGTCTCCTGTACTGTGTGATGAATGTGAAAGGTCCCTGTTTCCTCCCCCTCCCTTGGAAGTTACGTTGGCCATTTCCTCCCTCAGCCCTCTCTCTCCCTACCAGCTACCTCAGCATCCCCACCTTCCCCATCCTGAGCCTTACTCCAATTTCAAAGCATCTCTGGCCCCGGCTGGGTTGGGAAACCAAGGAAAGGAGAAAGCACAATTTTTAGTCCTGTTTGGGGAATGGGGTACAAAAGAAGGGCCCGTTTGAAGAGAGAAAAGAAGTAGAGCCTTTTGAAATGAAAGCTGGGCCAAGCTCATCGGAGATTAATGTAGGCAAAGCCCTGCTCGTCTGATAGGGCCCAGATGGTGGGCAGCTTTCAGAGGTTGCTGACAGATCCCGATGGTGTGCAGCCTGACTCCAACAACTCGTCCTCATCTTGGAGAAGATGCAGCTCCTCTACCCCTGCCTCAGGAAACTTGAGGCTGCCCTCGGACTGCCTCCAGACCAGGTGGGGAGCCGGAGAACTTAGTTGCTCCTTACTCCCGTTGCCCGTGCACATGGTGTGCACACACCCACAAACACATTCACACACGGAAAGAGAAAGACAGCAGACATGTGTTCCAGGCATGTTCTTCCATGAGAAGCCTTGCCAGAGGAAAAGAGTCCAAGCTGGAAGTTGGTGGGAATAGGTTCGTGACCTCCATCACAACTTTAAACTTTCCCTCGACCTTCCCTCATGCCTGTCACTGCCCCATGTCTTTTCTCATCTTTGCAGTTAATCTCCTGAAATGGGTTGTCTCATTCTTGTCCTTCACTTCCTCACTTCCCACTCATTCCCCAACTCCTTCCTTTCTGGATTCCTCTTTCCCTACCCAGTGAAGCTAACCTGTTCTGACTGCTTCGCTGCTAGATTCAGTGAATACTTCTGGGTATTTAACCTCCTGGATCTCAGTGTTATGAAATGTGACAGTTCCAACCTTCCTTCCTCCACCAGGAGCAGTGCTCTCTCTCAGTCTCCTCTGGCCATTCCTTTCCTCCTCTTTCACTGGCTTCTCTTCCTCTGCCTTTATGTTACTTTTCTTTCCCTTCCTTAAAGGTAGGGACTCTTCAGTGCTGTCCTCGTTTCCCTTCTCTTAATACACATTTCTTCTCCAAAGGCTTTTAATACACCAACTATAGACTGGTGATGCCCAAAGCGACATTGCCAGCCTTGATCTCTCCCTCTAAGCCCCTGATTGAGCCACCCCTCTGCCTACTGATATATCCTTGTAGGCACCTAAAACTCAACAAAGCCCAGACCACCATCTTTATCTCTCTCCAACTCCTCCTCAGGGGTTTTCCATCTCAGAAAAGGATAACACCATCTACTCAGTTGCCAGCGTCAGAAACCTGAGACTCGTCCTACCTCCCACATCTTCTTGGTCCACAGCACTTTTGATACTTCCTCCTAATAGCATCTGGACTCTGCTTCTCTCCATCCTCAAAGACCTCAGTCCCCAAGTCTCTTCCTGTCTCTCCTGGAAAACTGTAAGCAGCTCTGACCTGATCGCTTGGTCTTCTTCCTTTCCCTTTTCTTATCCATCTTTCAAAAGCCTCCATGATCATCATGATTCCATTGTTATCCTATTGTCTCTCTTCTACAACCCATTCCACTCATGGCCAAAGTTGCTTACCCTAGTATTCAAGGCCCTTCATATTTGACACCAGTTTACCGTCTTGATTGCTGTCCTATCTCTTCTCCATTTTTCTCTTTATGCTATCCACATGCACCCTATAATCTACCCAATGCATCTTATAATCTATTCCATGCACCCTACAATCTACCTCATACACCCTAAAATGTACTTCATGTGCCCTCTGCAATTCAGACACACAGAGGAACTGCCCTCCCCATGCCTTTGCTTTCACTGCGTGAAATTATTTTCTAGCTTCTCATCTGGAAAATCCAGATACCACCTCCTCCTGGAAAGCTTTCTTCTTATTTTTTCTTCTTATTTTTTCTAGTAACTTTCTCTCTTCTCTGGGCTATCATGACATCTTTCACATCCTTAGTGCAGCACGTACATTGACCTTTGTTTCATCCCTTAGAGTTCTGCTTTCTTAGCTAGACTGCAAACTCCTCAAGGACAGAAATAGTGTCTGATTCATCTTTGCATGTCCACTCCTTAGCCCAAGACACAGAACATAATGGGTAATCAAAAAATATTTGATGAATGACTATATGATTGTGTATCAAGTACTGTGGCTTCCTTCTTGAAACCAAGTCAACATCAAACTTGTTTCTCTGTCTGAAACTAGGATCCTGAAAACCTGTCTGGCTGGCTCTGAATGGAGCATAATGCAGAGCAATTATTTCTGAACTGGGTGTTTTCACCAGTGAAATATCTGCCATGAACATTTTTGTGCATAAAGCTATTTCTAAATTTGGAATCTTTCCTTGGGAAAGATAGAAAGTACGGCAACCAGACTGCCTGGTTCTTCTCTGGGCAGTGGTAGGCCCTCTCTGTGGGTTAAGCCTCCTCTGAAGCCCATCTGGATACTTACCCTGGAACTTACCACAAACCAGTGGTCACTGGTTTCACATCTCACTAAGAGGTTACAAAACATGAGCAATGAGGAGAATTGGAAAGATTTCAGTCCACCATGACTGAGGACCTGAGGCTCAGGGAAGGGTAGATGATCTCAGACAATCTTGGCTCAAATGAACTACTTAACTGAGCCTAAAAAGCAGAATTGCCTGACTTTTATGACTTGCTCTTGCCCCTATATCCCATGCCTGCCTTGGAACTGATAGTACTTGACAAATTCCCAAGAAGGGAGGTTAGGATGGTCTTGGGAAGTTGCAGAGATGGGAGGAAGTGGAAGTCTTGAGGACAGGAAGCAATAGGTTTCCCCAAGAAGGCAGTCTTCAAACCTTCTCCATTCTTCTGTCCTCACAAGGAGAGTAGCTCAGGGTCTTCCTGAGGGAGATTGGAATAAAATCAAGCAACTTGTTCAAAGGCACACAGCAAAGGACTCACATATGGATCTGCCAGATTCTGAAGCACGTGGGATTGTCTACAATGACAAAGGTTTCTGAATTTCCAGTCAGGTCTCTGTTGAGAAGCTCAGGAAGGCAAGCGCACTAAATTCTGACCTTCCACGTCTTACAAAGAGCTGCTATGAAGAACAAAGGATCAATATGAACAGGCCCACACATAGATGGACACTTGGCCTATGACTGAGATGCCACTGCGGTGCGATGGGGAAATTATATTCTCAACAAATGGTAATGTGTCAACTGGATATCCACAGAGAAAGAAGACAATTGTGACCCCTCTCACCACCTCACAACACACGCAAAAATCAGTTTCGGTTGGTGTACAAACCTAAAGGCGAGGGGCTGGGGTTGTAGCTCAGTGGTAGAGCGCTTGCCTTGTATGTGTGAGGCACTGGGTTTGATCCTCAGCACCACATAAAAAGAAATAAAGATATTAAAAAAAAAAACCCTAAAGGCGAAAAGTAAAACAATAACACTCTACAGTAAAATATAAACTATTTTTGTGACTTTGGTATAGGCAAGAGTTTCTTAAATAGGGCATATATAGCTCTAAACAAAAAGGGAAAAGAATTTTATGAATTAGACTCATTTTAGACTAAGAATGTTTGTTCAAAGATACCATCAAAAGGGTGAAAAAAGGCAGCGGCACACACCTGTAATCCCAGCAGCTCGGAAGCCTAAGGCAGGAGGACTGCAATTTCAAAGCTAGCCTCAGCAAGTTAGCAGGGCCCTAAGCAACTTAGCAAGACCCTGTTTCAAAATTAAAAGAATAAATATAAAGGACTGGCATGTGACTTAGTGGTTAAGAACCCTTGGGTTTACTCCCCAGTGCCCCCTAAAAAGAAAAGAGAGTGAGAAAAGGCAACATATCAAAATAATAAGATAAGCTACAGACTGGGAGAAAATACCTTCAAAAGATCTATCTTATAGAAAGCTGTTATCCAAAATATATAACGAACTCTTAGAACTCAACAAAAAAACGAACAACCCAATTAAAAATGGGAAAGTGCACCGAACAGATACTTCACCAAAGAAAATATAGAGAGAGCAAATAAGAATGTGAAAAGATACCCAACGTCATATGTCCTTAGGGAATTGCAAACTAAACCGATAGTGAAATAACACAACATATCTTTTAGCATGGCCAAAACCCAAAACACTGACACCACCAAATGCGGTTGAGAGTTTGAAGCAATAGGAACTCTCACTCGTAACTGGTGGGAATGCAGGATGATACAGTCACTTTGGAAGACAGTTTGGCTGTTTCTTACAAAACTAAATATACTCTTGCCATATGATCCAGCAATTGCATTTGATGGTATTTACTCAAATAAGTTGAAAACTTATGTCCACAAAAAAACTTGTGCAGATGTTTACAACAGATTTAGTCCTAATTTCAAAAGCTTGTGAGCAACCAAGATGTCTGTCAGTAGAGGTATGGATAAACAGACAATGGAATATTATGCAATGCTAAAAAGAAATAAGCTATCAAGTCATTAAAAGACACAGAGGAACTGTAAATGTTTATTACTAAGTGAAAGTCTCCAATCTGTAAAACCTACCTACATATGATTCCAGCTACATGATATTCTGTTAAAGGCAAAACTATGAAGACAAGAATGAGGAGGGAAGGAGGGATGCACAAGTGGAATGCAGAATATTTTGAGGACAGTGATATCATCCTGCATATTATATGCGCCAAAAGCCATAGGATAGGGGCTGGGATTGTGGCTCCGTGGTAGAGCACTTGCCTCGCTTGTGTGAGGCACTGGGTTCAATCCACCACATATAAATAAATGAGCAAATAAAGGTCCATCAACAACTAGAAAATTTTTTTAAAAAAACCCATAGGATGTTCAATATGGAGTGAACCCTAATGTAAAACTAAGAAGTTCATGTGATAACGATGTGCCAGTGTGTGCTCATTGGCTGTAACCAATGGACCACTCCAGAGCAGTATGTTGATAGTGGGGGATGCTGTGCAATGTGGAGGCAGGGGCTACAGGTAGTCTCTGTACTTAATGCTTGATTTTGCTGTTAACCTGAAATGATTCTTGGAAAAAAAAAAGAAAAAAGAAAAGAAAAAGCCTATTTTCAAAATGGCAATAGAGATTGGGAAGAGGAATCACAACACATTTACTTCACAAACACTCATGTTCAAATTCTTACAAATCAATAAGGGATGAAAAAGTACAACCTAATTTTCAATGGCAAAAAACTTTAACAGGTGCTTCTCAAAAAAAAAATATCCAAGTAGCCAATAAATATATGAAATAATGCTCAATTTCACTAGTCATCATGGAAATGCAAATTAAGTCCACCACACCATACTGATACCACTGAATAGCTAGGGGAAAAAAGACTGAAAATACCAAGATTTGATAAAGATGTAGAAACTAGGACCCTGTCAGCTGCTACTGAAAACCTAAGTATAACAGGTGGAAAGTTTATTTTCAGTATTTATAAAAGATAAACATATGCATAAACATACCCTAATACCCAACTGTCCCACTCCTTGGTATATGCTTGTATATATTCACCTGAAAACACAGAATGTTCAAAACAGCTCCACCAATAATAGAAAAAAAATTGAAAAATATTAAAATGTCTACCAATGATAGAAGAGATAAATAAGTTGTAGGATATGCACACAATAGAATACAACAAGAGTAAAACTTTGACTCTGCGCTAGGCTCTCAGGGACCAAGGCTGGAAGTGGTGGAGGCGCCGTTTTCCAGCCATCTTCCTGGCATCATTCTGCAGCTCAACATCCCACGCAGGAATTTCGCTCGTGTGTGTGAGTACAGGATCACTGGGAGGCAGTGGTGGCTGGGAGGCGTGGCTTCGGCGCCAGCCAGAGAAACCCGGTTGCAGCCCGGGCCTCGGCCCAGGGCTCTGGCTCTCCGAGACTGAGACTGGAAGTAGCGGGGAGCCATTTTCCAACCAGTTTCTTGGCAGCTCTCTGCGGCTTGCC
Source organism: Geosciurus inauris (assembly GCA_004024805.1). Classification (NCBI taxonomy): domain Eukaryota; kingdom Metazoa; phylum Chordata; class Mammalia; order Rodentia; family Sciuridae; genus Geosciurus; species Geosciurus inauris. Next base: position 207,516 of record PVHX01001447.1, read on the forward strand.
GCCCCACGGAAGAGTCTCACTCACGTGTGTGAGCACAGGGCCACCGGGAGTAAGCGGTAGCCAGGAGGCGTGACTTCGGCGCCAACCGGCAGAGTGCAGTTGTGGTGGGGGATCCGGCCCAGGGCTCCAGCCCGGAGTTTACCCCAGGCGTCCCGGGCCTGCTTCCGCACAGGGTGCCTGGCCCCAGCGCCCACCCAAACGCGAGAGACCGCTAGCAGTTGCTACTGTGGACTGACTGTCTCCTGAGCGGAACCCCAGCTATTGTTCTTTGTGGACCACCTTCTAACACAGCGGAACTTCCTACACACCAGGGGGCGCAAGTGAACACCTGGGAACAAACCTTGGCCACGGTGGAACAGCGACTCCACCAGCGGCCCAGAGTTGCACCTTGGCCTGGGACCAGTACCAAGGATACCAGCCAGGAAAGTCCAGCAAACAACGGACAACGCCACCTACTGGAGGAGAGGTAACGAAACCCTGCAGGGAAACTATAACCATATAGGAGTTAAAACTGTAACACCTTGGATCAGCAGAGCTAGAAGGAAAGACACACAAACATCATGAGAAAACAAGGGAAGAAAGTGACTCAAACAAACCAAGATACTACACTACTAGAATCC
>PVHX01001448.1:0-208026 GCA_004024805.1 Geosciurus inauris
GAATATGGTAGAACTATATGTTTCAATTGCTGACAGAAAGAAATATTCAGTCAACCCAGAATTCTATGTTCAGTAAAAATATCATTTAGGAGGGAGACAAAACTAAGAGGATTTGTTACCAGCTGACCTGCTAAAAGAAATGCTAAAGGGAATTATTTAGACTGAAGGAAAATGATACTGAAAGGGAATTGGCACTTCAAGAATGAAGGAATAACAATAAAAATGGTAAATACCTGGGTAAATATAAACTATTTTTCTCCTTATAAGTTCTTTCAAATATATATGATTGTTTGGAGTTAGAATTGCCCCTTTGGTGGAATTTCAGTGTATATAGATATAAGACATGACAGCTGTACCATAAGAGGAGGAGGTGTTGGGACCTCTATGGCTGTAGGACCTCTGTAGTTTACTTATAATGATAAAATACTAAATATATATAAACTATAAAAGGTATGCCTTTTGTTAGCACTGGGGAAACCATGAGAAAAGTAAACAAATGGATATAGCCAAAACAGAAACTTAAATAGAACACTAAAAACCATTTTAAAATGTTGGAAAAGTTGTGCTCCATTTGTGTACAATGAATCAAAATGCATTCTGCTGTCATGTATATCTAATTAGAATAAATAAATTAAAAAATAAGTTAGAGACTTATAAATTAAAAAATAAGTTAGACTTATATTGCATAATATAGTCATTGAAATTGAAATTTATTGCATAGTTTTATCATCTGGTTAAAGAGAGCTAAAGCAAAAATTAATAAGCTAGAAGCTAAATGTAAGGAAATTGCCCCCAAAGTAACACAGAGATAAAGCAATCAGATGAATTGATAAGGAAAGGGAAATGTCTTTTGAAAGATTTAAAGTATGTCTAAAGCGAAGTAATCGATGCATAATGTAACCATTCATCAGTTCTATTTAGTTTCATATAAATTAATTTACTATTCACACTAAAAAGGTTGTAAAGTATCTGTTGATGTCTGTGAAGTTAGACCTTCTGCATGGGATAGGTTCTTTTTTCTTTTTTCTACCTCTGTGCATTCATATACATTTGAAAATGGTAAAATGACATTGCTGTTTTGATATCTGTTCTGAAGTTTGAAGAAAATGTGGTTATAATGCTTTTCAAGGTGCCCTTATCCTTGTGGTCACAAATACCTGTTGTCATGAATTTGAGGAAAATGATTCTGCCATTTCCACATCCACCTGCTGGGAACAGCAAAATTCCTTGAAAACACTTTGAATTCGTTCAGCAACTCAACAGATGTCACCAGGCTGAAGGCATATCTCCACCAAAACTTTGGGGACCACAGAACCTGCTCACCTCTTACTTTCTTGAGAGAGCTGCTTACTGAGCGGTAGTAGAGGAACCCGTAGGCATGGCAATTACCAGCAGGCATGGGGAGACTGGCTGTTCTTAAAGTGCCTCTAAAAATAAAATTTGGTAGCATGGGGATGTGTGGACAGGCTCTGCCTGACTTTAGAGAAGAATTGAGGTTTGCGCCATGTTGGCAGTTTCCACGGTAGCCGAACATTCATGGACCCTGTAACAAGAAATATACTATTACTACTTAAGTGTTCAGGCCCTGTCCTTCTCTTTAGTCCTCTCATCACTCAGAATGGGAGGCAGTATCCACATTTTCTTGATAAGGAAACTGAGATTCAAGGAAAAAATGCAATCAAACTTCTACAACAGGCCCATCCAGTTTCAAGGCCTTTCTGTTGTCTGTTATAAAATTCTCAGCATTATTGATGACAATGGACATCTGAATAGATAACATCTGTTATCTGTTCAAAATGTTTAGAATACAAATAAATACATGTGTAGGTATATAGAAACTTTTAAGTTAGATCCATAATGAAAGACAGCTATATCTGAGTGAGACAGTCCAACAGGGACCCTTACCTTTTTGTATGCCGTGGGTTCACTTTGCTATAGCATTTTCTTACTTAAGAGTCTGTTGCTTAGTAAAGGGGAGTCTGTGGCCAGCTTTCAGTAATAGGGTTAGGTAATATTTACTTAATGACCTTTCTGGAAGTTAGTTTTATTAAGCTTTGGATATAGGCATTGGGAATTGTTTGTGGTCTATTTTGAATAAGCCAGTGTTAGTTTTACACACATATAAGCATGCACAATACACATACTCACACAATTACCATCTCAGATTCAGTGAAGCTAAATGATTCACTGGGCCACAGAGGTTAATTATCTATTCACCCTAGACCCTTAGCGAGAGCATGCCAATAGATGATTGTAACCTATCACTCCCCTAGAGAACACCAGGCCAGGCTGGGGCTCCACAGTTAGTGGAGCAGGACGTGGAGGGCTTAGATTTGGGACATGCCTGGGCAGTACGTGCTAGGAGATTCTGAAAGGCCACCTTTGCAATGTAACACATTTCATTAGACAAATATTTATCTAATGACCACAATGTGTCAGGTAATGCGTCAGGCCCTAGGTGTACAAAGGTGAAGAAATCAAAGTCTGTGATTTCTCAGCTCTCTGATTCAAATCAGAAAGGGGGACAGGAAATAAAACAGTGAAGCTCTAACAATCAACACTGCATGCAAAGCCTAGGGGATATCCATATGTACTTAACTGAAGTGGGGTGGGGGGAGTGGGAAGGAAAAAGATAGGGAAGCCGTTTAAGTTGTGTGGATTGAACTTGGTAGCTGGAAGTCATCAGGGTTACCTGACTTGGACACTTAGTAGCTATGTGACTTTAGCAAGGTAAATGCCCTTTCTGAGGGCATTATCAGATGCCTGAGTTTACTTAACTGAAAAATCAAGGTAGAAATATCTATATCAGAAGTTGGTATGAGGATTCAGTGGAATAACATGCAATGTCTACATAACTGAGAGAGAGTTGTCTTTCCTTCTTCAACTCTGTTCTGGAGTCACTTCTGACTTCAGCCAGAAGTTCTTGCTCCCCAAAATATTTGGAGCTGTTCTCATAAATACAGTGTATATTCTATACTGTCAACTAGTAAAGCAAGAGCCCTTTGTCATTATAGCGAGTTATCTTATAATCAGGATTTGTGAATGACTCCTCTGATTTTTGCCATATCCACAAAGACCAATAATATTATTTAGTTCATATATTTTAGACACTGGAAGATTTAACATCTGTGAAATCACAAATTTTGTGGTCTAATTATACACCCAAATATATGAATATACACTTTTTATGATATGTACTAAATTAAATACTATGACATGTTTGTGATTTACCTAAAATTATCTCTTGTACCACACTGGTATGTATGCAGCATATCAGTATAGGAGCACAAAACTCCTCTACGTATGTTAAGCAGAAATGGATATAATGCAGAGAATTGGGTATTAACGCAGCCACCGGACGTACCAGGAGACTAACTTGGGTCTTTGGGATTGACTCCCATAATGCTGCAGAACTGACCAACCTGAGCTCATCCTAGGAACTAATTTGTGATTGCTACTGGCATCACCATAGCTGCTCCCCCAATTCACACACTGGTCAATGGGTACTATACGTGAAGTCCAGCCTCCAGCTGTGCAGCAATCCCCTCTCAACATCCAAGAAGCTGAGGAACAGACAGGGGAATAAATGTGGCTTGGGAGAAGCCTTGTAACTCCACAACCTTGCTTACCAGCAGGAAACTGCCAAAACGGCAGAAAGATGGCCGTTCCCCAACTTCCCCATCTCATGCTCACCTTTCCATTTCATACCATTAAACAAAATGGTGAGAATTGTTTTAGATCAAGAAGCTTAGCTGAAAGGAAGTCTGCAAAATTTGGTCTGTAGTTTTCCAGCCTCTGAAATAGAAGAAAGCATGCTGGAAAGGCGTCTGAGTGAAACAGTCTGAGGCATTCTCTGCAGACCACAGGGAATATGCCTTGTTTTGTCATTGCAGCTTGCAAGCGTAAGGCCTGAGAGTCCCGGTGTTTCCCTAACCTCACTCTGGCCAGCCAGCACCACCTTAGGGCTTCATTGGCCAAGTTGAGTTGGGGTAGTGCTTTTATCTTTTTTTTTTTTTTAACATTCTTGATCAAATTCCATGTGATCAGGAATTAATCAAAAGCTCTTTGTGTTTTTTTGACAATGAAGAAAAAAAAAAGAAAGAAAGAAAAAGAAGTCACCAGGTTTACAAGGGCACTTACAGCCAGAGGGGAGTGTGAGAGTGGGCGGGGAGTGTGGGAGCAGCAGCAAGTGTGACTCTGCTCCCAGGCACCCAGAAGCCCGGGAGGCTTTGGACAGGGATGGGATGGAGGTGTGGAATATGAGGCTGGAAAAGTACAGAGTGCCATGCCATAAGAAGTTGGCTTTATTCTATTGGCCATTGCTAGGGTGACTGTGAGATTTATTGTTCTAAATGGGACACTTCTGAGGGTAAAAGAAAGTGCCCAAAATAATTGGAATTTAATTTTTTGAACCTTTATTGACTATAAAGTTGATTCTATTAAAAATATTTTGAAATTTTTTTTTCTCAAAATATAAAAACATTTATCTTGAGCCAGGTACAGTAGCACAGACCTGTAATTCCAGCAACTTGGGAGCCCGAGACAGGAGGATAGAAAGTTTAAGGCCAGCCTTAGTAATGCAGCGAGATGCTGGCTCAAAACAAGAACCATAAGGGCTGAGGATGTAGCTCAGTGGTAGAATGGCCTTGAATTTGATCACTAGTACCTCAAAGAAAACAAAACAAAATCATCTTATACATTGAAAAAAAATTTAAAAAGCCTTACTTATTATGTGAACAATGAAAATAGCCGGAGCAAAATTATTACTCTTGTTACATTTAAATCAAAATGTGACTTCTATATCTATCTCTAATATCATGCCATTAGTATTTTTCTGAAGAATAATGTATATTTTCAATATTATTGTATTTTTATGTTTTAATAAAAATGAGTAACATTCAAAGGTCTATTTTATGATACATAGATTATAATATTTGATAACCTCAATGAATTCTTTTTTCTTAATTGAGAAAATACACCCCCTGCAGGGTCAGAAGAAATTGCAAAACAAATTCTGCTAGATGGAGAATATTCTCAGTACCATTTTCTTTTTTCATTTTGAAATGTACAAATGTTTCAGGCCATGTTCCAATTTATTCAGTGTACCTTTCTACCACAAATATTTTAATAAGATAAAACTCATCAAATAAATTGTTTATTATGATTTTTTACCAAATATAAGTATTATAAAATAATAGACTTTCTTTATTACATTCCACAATATAATATAAATTCATTCAGTTTAAATATTAGCTCTATCAAATGGTTCTCTTCAGTAATATATCCTGAAGGACAATTGCAGAATGTTTATATTGAAAATTATATACCTGTAAGTTCTTTCATTTAATTGAATTTGTTCAGTTCCTCCTAGTTTTTTGGAGGAATAAGTTTCAATCCTTTGTTGTTGTAAAACCTGTTTTTAGTAATCAAAATATATTAAAACCTTCAAAAAACAAAGTTTTTGTTAAAAATAACTTCTTATTGATTTTTGATTAAAGACTTGTGACTACTTTGGAACAAAATACAATGAAGTGTTAGAGGATTTGTTTATTTAAAAATACTCAATTCTACAGTGGGACACTTATATTGATAATTAAAAATTTCTTCAATGGCCTACATCCAACTAATCACAGGCAGCAAAAAGAGAATGTATACATAACCAGATTGAATAAATTTTTGTCTTTAGCACAGACTTTATGTAGTTAAATTATTCTGTGTCCAAGTGTACATGTAGATGTAAAATATGAGAACTACAGCGTTTACTTTGAATAGTGGAATGTCACAGCTTGTTAGACAAACTTAGGAATTTCATGTGTGTACCACAACCAGTTCCAAGTACAATTCTGCTCCTAGTTCCTATTTTTCTTAATTTCATAAAACTTTTGTTTCTACCACGATAGTAGGCTCTATTAACACTGCTTTATCACATATACAAGAAGAACCCTGCTACTTTCAATATTGAACACTGTGAACTAGATTCACAATAACATCCAAAAAATGTCAGAGGTTTAACTCTGCCAGAATAAACCATTTTCTTATTTCAAAAACTGATGAAAATAATTGAACAATTTTTGCAATGAGCTGATTTTCTCTTTGAAGCTGAAGATGGATGTAAAATCTTACACCATTTAACTGATAAGTTCTGTTAATGGAGACAGCACATTGACAATCATCATGTTACTTTCATACTTGCTCAAGAAAACTTGGAATAAGAAAATGAGCAATGTTCATTTAGAAGAGCCATCTAACTTAATGAAAGTCATGCTTTTCAGGTATAAATGATGTGGAGACTTACCTTCTATATAGTTGCATGTGTTAGACTGTGTTTGGGTGAAGTTTTCTATAAACCTTTAGAAGAGTTTCTGAAAACTCTTTAGAAGAGTTCCTTCAGAAAAATGGTGTCTTCTGGTTTTCACCTGGCTGCTGGTATTTGTAGCTCCCTTGGTAAATAGTGATTCTCAATAAATACTTGTTTTGCAATAACTTTTCATCATTAACTTCCTTGAAAAATGGGAAGTTAGTCTTAATTTTATATTAAACTTGAATTTTTTAGCTCATTGCTGCTGAAAAGGTTATCACAAAACAAAATGCATTAACAAACAAAAATGTAAATATATATTTACTCCGTACACAGATGATAACATTTCTGTAGTAAGAACATTCAGACTGTTCTCTATGCAGGCTGTCAGAATTCGTCAGTCTCTGTATCCTGCCCAGGTTTTACTTATATTTGACTTATAATTTTCATGCTTCCACCTGACTTGTCAATGGTCAGACTTCCTGTACCTTAAAAGCAGAGTTGCTGGACAGGAGTCAATTGACCCTTCCTAACTTTATCCACATACACTTCACTTTAAGACTGAATTATGAACGAATAGCCCTAGCTGTCCTTGGATGGGGAGTGTAACTTAAGCTGAATCTTGAAGGAGTTGGGAAAAGAGAGTTGGGTTACCAGTAGAGAGCAAATTAGTCATCATATCTGATGGTTTGATCCAATGTCAAAATAAATCCATTCATTGTACATGCATGCTTCTCACACAGCCATAGAAGAGAACAGAGCAGGAGCTGGACACTTAAAGCATGATTTCATTAAATACATCATGGCTTATTTTAATAAAAATGTCAGAAATATTACTTTTTAAAAACATAAAAATCCAGGATAAATGCTAAATAAAATAGGACACTAGGACGATCAACCAAGACCGTCTGGGGCAAGTTGGAACATATGGTCTCCCTTTACTCTAGGACACTGCTGAAGTTTTTTGGCAAGGGAATTATATAATTAAATTTATGCTTTATAGGGGCTAAATTTGAAATTTTGATGTTAATAAGCCATATAGATTATAGTGGAACAATTTGTAAAGGGGGATCATTTTAGAGATTTTGGTAACATTAAATCGTTACCTACTCTTAAATTCCTTAATGTAATTATGGTCAATATCACCTAAAAACATTTCAAAAGAAATGTGATCTTGGACATGGAACTTTTATTTGTTCTTTTTAGATATACATGACAGTAGAGTGTATTTTGACATATTATAAATACATGGAGTATAACTTATTCTAATTAGGACCCCATCCTTGTGGTTGAACAATGATATGGAGTTATACTGGTTGTGTATTGATATAAGAATATAGAAAAGTTATGTCTGATTCATTCTGCTATCTTTCCTATTCCCATTCCTTCTCCCTTCCCTTCATTCCCCTTTGGCTAATCCACTGAACTTTTGTTCTCTACCCCCTTGTTGTATGTTAGCATCTGCGAACCAGAGAGAACATTCTACCTCTGTTTTTTGGTATTGGCTTATTTCACTTAGCATGATAATCTCCAGATCCATTTATTTATCAGCAAAAGTCATAAAAGTCATCTTTTTATGGCTGAGTAATGTTCCACTGGACATGGAACATTTTAACAGGGTTTCAAAGTAAATTGAGAGTATAGAGTCTTCTTAGGGAAGTTACAACAATAGTCTGTTAGAGATTACTAGGTGATCCCTGTTTTAGTCTGTGGTGCTGTAGCAAAATACCTGAGACTTGATAATTTGTAAATAATAAAAACTTATTTCTCATAGTTCTGGGGGCTGGAAAGACTGAGATCAAGGTGTTGGCATGTTTGGGTGCTAGTGAGGGCCCCTCTTTGCTTCTAAGGTGGCACTTTATTGCTACGTTTTCCAGGGATGAATGCTGTATCCTTCCAAGGCAGAAGAGATGGAGAGAAACACACCCACTTCCTCAAACCCTCTTGTAAAAGCCCTAATCCATTCACGAGGGATCTGTCCCCAGGCCTTAATCACCTCCTAAGGGTCCCACCTCTTAATACTATCACATTGTCAACTGAGTTTAACATGTATTTTTGAGGGGGCACAAATGTTCAAACAATAGCAATCCCCAGTAGGTGTTGTTGTCTTTGTTCTTGACAGAATGCCTGGTTTTCATCTGGGTACACGTTTGCTGCACCTCTCTTGGAGCCAGAGGTAACCATTTAACTGAGCTCTGCTGATTAATGTCATCTGGAGTGTCAAGCAAACTTCATGAAGTGTTCTCAAGGAGAGGAAGAACGTCCCCTTCATTCCTCTTTTCTGCTGTCTGGGATGTAGACATGATGGCTTGTTTCAGGCAACCAACCCCCATCCTGACTAGGAAACGAAGTGCTAAGAGCTGTGAAACATCCAAAGGGAAAAACACATTCAAAGTAGAAAGAATTCAGGTACCTATAAGCTGTAGCCATCTCACTGATTCTGGAAAGCTTCTCTCTGTATTTCCTTCATGTGGGAAAGAATGAAGTTCTAACTGGTTTAAGCTGCTATCATTTTGTGTGTCTGTCACATCGGCTGAACTTAACTTGAACTGACTTACATAGGATAATATTCACTTATAAAACCATAAGACAAAACTTTTCTTATTTAATCTATCTGAACCTCTTTTAGGCATGTATAGCAGGTGAAACCTCTTTTTGCCTAAGGAGAAACTGAGGTTCAGATGTAATAACTGATTTGCTCAGCATCATGTAAATAGGCCCTGTCCAAATATTAGGCCTTCTCACTCCAGATTCAGTGGCGCTGTTCCATGTGGAGCTGGCATGGCGTCGACACGAGATGTGCTTTGATGGGGAAGAGGAGAGTAGTAACAGAGGTCTGGCATAAAGGAAGAGCAGCAGATTACATATGAAAAAGTCAAAGCCTTTACTCAAAGTGACACAGTTTAATGTCTTATCTGATTAGCACAGAACTGAATAAAAATGTCTTTGTTGGTATGGCCATGGCTTATTTCAAAGCATAGCACCAGGTCTTGCTCATGTAAGCCAATGGGTACCTAGTGACAGCCTTCAAAATTCTTGATGGTGATACACTGCATCGTGGAGAGTTTTGCTTATTTTTAAGTGATTTTATATTAATATGTACCCATTAAAGTAGCAGTCACATTGACTTTTTACCTTGAGAGCCTACGAGTGGGTGAAGAGGTAAGGATCTGCTACTAGATGTACCAGCACCGACTCCAGCAATAACAGTGCATGCTAATCTAACAATGGTTTGGAGTATCTGAAAATCTCATGTGAGTTGTTTTTCTTTTTGTATAGGGATTTAACCCTGTACAAAACCCTATTTTTTATTTTGAGACAGGGTCTCGCCAAGTTGCTTAGGGCCTGGCTAAATTGCTGAGGCTGGCTTTGAACTTGCAATCCCCAGCCATTGGGATTATAGGCATGTGCCACTGTGCCCAACCATGTGAGCTTTTGTTTTTTCTGTTTTTTTTTTTTTGTTTTGTTTTGGTGCTAAGGATTGAACTCAGGGCCTTGTGCATGCGAAGCAAGAACTCTGCCAACTGAGTTATATCCCCAGCTCCACCATGTGAGTTTTTGAAGAAAAATTTAACTACCTCTTTTACAGACTCCAATAACCTATAAATATATGTTGGTTTATATTATTTCAATCATTTAAAAAAATACCAATTTGATTATATTATGGAGTTACTACATTAATTACATATGAAGCAATTATTTTCTTTTTAAAAAATATTTTTTAGTTATAGATGAACTCAATATCTTTGTTTTGTTTATTTATTTTTATGTGGTGCTGAGGATGGAACCCAGTGTCTCACATGTGTGAGGCAAACGCTCTGCCACTGACCCACAACCCCAGCCTGAAGCAATTATTTTCATTGTCAGGAAAATTTATTTGGAAAAATTTGCAAGTTCAAACTGAAAGGCTCGTTTGGAGGAAAAGTTTTCATGAACTCTAAGATAATAGCATGTTTTTAACCTCCTGGGTAGAAAGTAATAAGAAGGGTAGAAAGTAACAAGAAGACACTCAACGGTAGTCTTCTTAGTATTTTATGGAATATTGTAGGATTTCTTTTAGGTCCCCTCAATATGCATTTTGAAAACAGCTATGTAAATTCAACAATTGGTGGCATAGGAAATATTCATTTTACATTGACTTAGGATGCCAGTTCATACATTAAACTTCCAGAATTCTGGTGGTGCTTGATGATACCAGCAGGTTGTACCAACCCACTGGTAATTAAAATAAAGAAAGAGTGGGGGAAAATATGTGAAAATTGTTTAATCTTGTGAAACATGTTTATAGGTAAATCCTGTTACAAATTTTTGACATACTGGAAAGAATACTTACCTGGGCTATTCCATTATTCTTTTTTTTTTTTGGATTATATTATGCTAAATATATCCCTTATGCCCTATAAAACCATCATATATCCATTCTGTTAGTAGTTTTGATTTTTTTTTTTGTATTTGGGATTGAACTCGGCAACACTCAACTCCTGAGCCATACCCCTAGCCCTTTTTATAATTTATTTTGAGACAGGGTCTCACTAAGTTGTTTAGGGCCCCATTAAATTGCTAAGGCTGGCTTTGAAGTGGCAATCTGCCTGCATCAGCCTCCCGAGCCACTGGGATTACAGGTGTGCACCACTGCACCTAACAGCCCTGTTAGGTAGTTTCGAAAGAGTTAAAAGTATCTCCAGAGAAGTCTAAAGGCTCCAGTTAATTATTAGCAAACTTTTCCTTTATTAGATGCCTTTTAAAGATTAAGCAAAACCACTCCTTATATTTTTCTATGATTAAAAGGCATAAAAGCATCACCAGATTTGAATGCTGACCATGTCCATGGAAAATACAATGCCAGTACCTCCAAATTCATCATGTCTTTTTTATGTGTACTCAAAGGTTACATTGTAAGCTTCAGTGTCTGTCTATATTTGCAACACAGGGGACTGATAAATCACTAACATTACCTAATTCTAAGTTTTCTTTGTTATAAACAACTCTGAGAACATAATGTTTCACTGTTACTATGAATCAAGCAAGTTGCCCCAGCCCTTTGCTGACATTTACCTATGATGGCAATAAATGACGATAATTGGAAATAGGTTATTTTTAAATTTTAGAGGGAAACACTTAAATGATCCTAAGAGACTAGAACTTTTACATAAAGTGGTTGAGGAAGCTAATTTCCAGAGTAAAACAAAAAATATCCTGAACTTATAATAGAGCAATGGAATTTGTTCCTTTCTAGCTTAACCAATTGGACCCAGTTAGCAGCTTTATTGGAAATGGCACAGGCATTCAAAGCTTTTTTGTATTCTGTAGAGATCTTCAAGCTCTTCACTTCTACTGAGCACTGGTGAGGTTCTTGTCAGTGATCAGTGAGGGCTTCCTGGGTTGGTGGTTAGCTTGGCTTTGCCCCATCACACCTGAGGTGCCTTCACACTTCACAAGAAGGCCGTGGAGGCCCTTGTGCCATGATCAGAATTATTCTGGAAGCATCTGGAGGGAGAGTGATGCTTCTAAGAAGCACTGGCTTAGGAGGAAATTTCAGTTTGAAGTTGAGGGGAAGGCAGCATTTTTAGTTCTCTGCCTTTTCTCCCCACAGGACATGATGCATAGATATTTGCTCAAATATGTTGTGGCAAAGTAAGCTTTAACTGTTATAATCAAGAAATTTCTCCCTCTCTCCTTCATTCCCTTCTGTACTATAAAAATAAAGAAAACAACTGCATAATTGTAGGCAGTTGGAAGATTCAAGATGCTTACCACAATGTGTTGTGTTCCTACCAAGGCAGAGGTGAAAGGGTTTGTGAACTGCTTGGAGGTCTTCTCCAAGTAGTCCTGAACAGGTGGGCTTATGTGGCTGAACATTGCCATTCAATCTTATGAGTTAGGGTCTCTCTGCAGTTCTTTACAGAACCAAGGATGAGGGTTGTGATCTGTGAATGTGATTTAAGGAACATTTCTAGTCATCACAAACAAAGGTATCTATCTCTCTTGTATTCATTAAGTGATTGTCTTCAACATGATGACAGAAATGTTTTAAAACATTCTGAAGTTTGAAAGGCATGTTTTGCCTGTCACCCCGCTGGCCCTGGGAGCCTCTCTGACCATACTCTTTTGTGCTAAGCTCCTCCCATCAGCCCCTTGTCCTCCAGAACTGTCCTGCTCACCTCTCTGCTCCTGATGTGCTTACCACACTAAATAGTCACAATTTGTTTTTCATATGTGTCTTTCCTATTGGACTGTGAATTGCTTGGGATCAGAGACTTTGTTCTTATTTATCTTTGTATAAATAATAAATGTACAGGAGTGTCTAGCAGTACTTAAAACATTATTGGTATATATAAATGAATAGATTATTGGTATATATAAATGAATAGCTTTAATAATATTGTTCCAGGGTAACCCTTTAAAATATTTACAATTTTGTTTACAATGCAATAAGTTAATCATAGGAATTTTGGATGAAAATAAAATAAAATCATTTATCATTCAACTACTAGGGTGACCATTGCAAACATTTTGATATGTGTCATAGTTTTTTCCCAGATGTGTGACCGTAGATTTAAAAGGAGAGAGAAAGAGAAATGATATTATATGACACATACTATCTTCTAATCTACTTTTAAAATGCCATTATATTGTGAATATTTTTCCATATCACACATTCTTGTGCTATAATGCTTTTAGTGATGGTAGAATGTAACATAATTTATGTGACCGCTCTTATTTTTGGACATTTATACAGTTCCCAATATTTTGCATCCACAGAAACTGCCACAGTGAATGTCTTTGTGTGCATCCCTGATGGCTTCCTTGGATAGATTCCTGGTTGTAGAATTGCAGGCATAAGGAGACAAGCATTTTTAAGGTCTTCGGATTATATTACAAAGTCGTAATAATTTATATTCTTACCAGTGGCATATGACAATTCCCATTTCTCTGAATGCTTGCTATGAATAGATGTTGTTATATACATGTCAAAAAATTGTCAATTTAAAAGTCTAAAAACCACATAAAAATCAAGATAAAACCCTGCATCCCTGAAGTCACCCAGGAAGGCTTCACATTCCTGGAGCCTGGGTGTGTGTGGGGAGGGTTAGTTTAAAATTTTCTGAAAGTGTAGCTATATAGCACTGGTGTTGGCAGGTTCAGGGAGAAGAGAAGAAGATAGGCGGCAACTTCTAGGAACCTAGAACCTGCGTCATGGCAGTTAAGGCAGCGATCGTGGTGATAGCACCTCAAGCCCAGGGAGATATGCTGCATCTGTACAGATATCAGCCTGGGCCAAGACTGAGGAACCACAGAGAAGACAGAATGCACCAAGCATTTGCAGATCAAAAGCAGGACTAGGGATGAAGGAAAACAGAATGAAAGTCTGGGAGGAAGCCCATACTTGAATGAAAAGTCAAGTTGGCTCAGGGTTCCTGAGCAGGTGAAATGTGGATGCTGTTTCAGAGACCATGGAGAGACAACCTTTCTGTCCAAACCAGTCAGAGCTGGTTTGGAGTGATGGCTTTGCCGCAGAGCGCATGATCCCGAGCAAAGAATAGGGGCTGTGTGGTCTTGGGTTCTTCCCCCAATAAATGAAAGAGTGAGGATTTAACAGTTCAGTTAAAATAGTCTCTAAGGTTCCTTGTAGCTCAGAAATTCTCTGCTTCTATTTTAAGTGAAAACAAACAGGGCTCTGTTTCTTGGGGTGAGAGGAGGGAAGGGTTATCCATTATGCAACCATGAGTTGAGCCTGTATTTAGATTCATGCTTGTGGATTATTGCCTGTGACAACAAATCATCACTCAGAAGTCCACTAATAAGTTGAAATAACGACTGCATTTTGAAATGCTGAGCTGTGGTGCCGCTTCAATTTACTTGAATGAACATTGGTGATATAATCAGTGGCAAATATTTCTTTTCTACTCAAGACATCTGTCATGTCCAACTCCTTCCTAATGGCCATCCATAAATGGGAAAGGCTGCTCCCTCAAGTGTTTTCATTTTTCTGTAGCTCTATCATTAATGAAAACTTTGGTTGAGTTGGAAGGGGCTGGAAGTCTGAGGCAAGTCCGGGACTAAACCCCAGCAAATGTAAGCCATAACTGCTTAATTTGAAGTGACACTTTTCTGTGTTTGGCTTTCCCAGCACTGCAAGCTGGGATGTTTGCCACTGGAAAGTCAAAATGCCTGCAAAAACAAATGCCCAGTTTTCAAATATCTGGTCTGTATCATTTATTTTTAATACTAAATGTGACAGAGTGTAATGTTCTATCGATTAAATTAAACTGCACGGGTGAAGGAGATAGCATTTCAATCGAATTCTTAGATGAAAAATGAGCTGCGTGTCGCAGCGTTTTCCTGGCAATCGGTTAACATCCTGATAGATGTTGGCTGGCTTCGCTTAAACAGCTGGATCCTTGTAGCCATCAAGCTGTGTCTAAACAAGGGGCGCCCCACTCAGGAGAAAAGGGTCTTGGGCCTTTAAGGAAGAAGGAAAGGATTTCTTGGTTAGTCAGATTGATTTTTTTCACCCTGTGATTGACATCTTCTTGGAGACCTTGCATACTTTTTTTTTCTTCGTGAAGTCATTATGATATGCTGCACAGCTGTAGCAGAGGTGCCCAAGAGGTGCTTTGTATTCAGTTCTACCAACCTTCCCAGTTGCCTATGAAAGACAGAACCTATTCATGTTGCTGTCTGCTGTTTAAAGATGCTCTTGTGCAAGACTGGAATCCTAATTAGAATAAGATATACTCCTTGTTTGTATAAATGTGTCAAAATATACTCTATTGTCATGTATAACTAAAAAGAACACCAAAAAAACCCCCAAAAACCAAAAAACAAAAAACAATGCTCTTGTATTTGGGTCTGATGTAATTCAAATATGATGTGGTAGGAAGGTGCTAGCCAAATTTAGGACCTGGAGGGGACTTTTCTGGTAGGATAGCAGTAGTTTTGAAGAGGAGCTATGTTTCTTGCATTAGCATAATTTATTTTTTCCTACGCCCACAATGTGGGACAACAATGTTTTTTTTACAAGAGACTTCTATTTCTGAGCCGAAGAGGTGCAGGTAGAGTGAGAATTTAATTAGTGACTCTTTGTCTAGAATTTTTTTGCTCAGAAACTTAGATCAAGATGAATTACTTTCTTTTGAAACATGGTGATTCCAGGGAGGCAGAGATGTTGGGAGAAATATGATTGAATGAGGCCATTTGGGGCCTAGCAGATGTGCTCATTTGGACTAGAAGATTGTAACTTATAAAGTCATAAGTTTTGTAGCTATACAGCCTGGGCACGATTCCCTGGAGAATGACTAAGACCTGAGACCCATCTCTTAGGGACAGATGACCAAAGACAAAACGTAGCCTAGAGAATCTAAACCAAGAGTGCCATGGGAAGGGAGTGCCACAGGTCAGCAAGGCTCAGGAGATGGTGCATTTCTTTGGAAAGAGCCCACCACAGGTGGATGCAGTGCGCAAAGTTCAAGAGACCATCAAAGGAGGCATGAATTGCCTTGGGAGGACACCAGGTGTGTGTATATGTGGGGGGTGAGAGGATGGTCCCAGCAGTATGAAGCAATATGTAAAGCACCAAGATCAAGAGATACAGATGGAATATGCAAAAATATCAGCAGTGAACAATGGATTCAGGAACAACTAGAGAGGTCAGTGGATGCACTGGAAACTGAGCTTAAATAAATTGGAAGTAACCATTACAAACATGGACTCCAGAGAAAAGAATGCAGAGAGAACCACAGAATAGATTATGGCACAGCTGTATAATAGAATATTATGAAGCAATTGAAAAGAATATGTAGATTGTTTTGTATGAATGACAGATACATCTTAAGTGAAAACATTATGTTCTGGACAGTCTACTGTGATCCATTTGTGAACAAAAAGATGAATATGTGTGTGGATATGTGTATGAATATGTGTGTATCTATATGCATTTGAATATACTTTATATACATATTTACATGTGCACCATGTATAAAACATTTTTAGAAGTTATCATAGATACATGAATGGCAATTTATTCTAGGAGGTCAGAGAGGGTCAGGCTGGGCAAAGAATAGAAGAGAATAAGAAAACAGGACTTTAAACTTTATCTTCTTGTATATTGTTAGCATTTTTTTTTTTTTTTGCCATGAGCAGGTGTTACTTTAGTAGTGATAACAATGACGATGATGAAGGCAACAATAAATTGCAAAGGAAGAGAATAGCATGTATGTTGAAACCTTGTTTCTAGCTAATCCAAGGAAGCTAGAATGATTTAACAATTGCTTAGTGACAAGTAATTCACCCAGCTGGGTGCTACTCATTGAAATGTGCCTGAGGGGGGACTAAATTAAGTATGAAGACAACTTGAGTATGATATACAGTATTTTCATCCCTCAGTAAATCCTTTTCTTTCTGAGAGGACTGCTCAGAAACACACCCAGAGATATGGGCTGAGCTGTTCCGGCTACCCTTGCCGCAGCCCAGTCGTGGTGTCTAGGTAGAGCCCTGTTGATTCTGCCTGGAATGCTGCTTGCCACACAGATTCTGGCCACGCAGTGTGCTAGGACAGGATCTGTGTCTGGTCTGGCCTTATATGGGAGGTGCCACCAGCCCAGCTCAGCAGATCACTGAATAGGGATGGGGACACAACAGAATGCTTTGGCTGCCCTATTATCCTTGTGAGTCAGGAATGTCTCATTCAATATATCAATGGGCTGCTGTCTCCCCTTCCAGTGGGGGAGAGCAGGAAAGACTTGCATATCTTCTTGAGCCTGAAGGAGGGAGGCACTTCCCAAAAGCTATTCTTGAATGTCTTCCTCTTGTGATTATAAGGGAGGAGGCTGGCTGGGGCTGGGGGTGGATAACATTTTTCAGCTTCTGGCTGGGCTAGCAGCCCAAAAATCTTTTTTTTTCTCTCCGCACCATATGGATACAGGAAAAGTATAAAGGATGTGTTCCCTGCCCTTGAGGAATTTATAATCTAGTTGGGGGGCAGCCAAATTGCTGCTGGGTAGCCTTGAATCAGCTGCAACATGAGCTGATGAGATGTGGCTTGTGCTGTCCCAGCAGGTCCCAGCTGTGCCCTTTCCTGGGGGTCCAGGCCTAACCTCAGCCTGAGGCTGCAGGTCAGCAGGCTGCAGGGAGAGGCACTATCTAATTTCTTTTGTTTCATAGCATTGGTTTTGGCCATAATCATAGGAATTTCTCAAACTAAATGCTTCTGGTGAACAGTCTCTGGTTCAAGTTCACAAGCCACATCATTAATCATTCATAAATGGTTGTAGAATACCCTTTCCCTTGCCAGAGAAAATACAGAGAGTTGTAAACATACAAATAAAGGCACATCCCAGCACCTAGAAAATTGATCCTTTTTGTGGTTATCGAATTTTCAAAATTGGAGAAGACTTTAGAAATTACCAAGCCTTTCGTGTGTGTGCGCGCACGTGCCTATGTGTGCATGTACTGCGGATTGAACCCAGGGCCTCACGTGCTTGCTAGACAAGCACTCTACCACTGAGCAAAATTCCCAGGCCTGAACCCTATCATTTTAAGTTAGGGATCTAGAGGGCAAAAGCATGTGTTCTGGGGATGGCAGACATTTATTAAATAGGTCATATTTTCTAACTCTTAAACCTGTATTCTTTCCCATGTTAGAATTTGGGAATGCCTATTAATGTAGATTGAGTTCATTTCATTTCAGTGTTGTTTCCAAGGATGAGTTTATGTCATTTCTGTGTATTTCAAAGGAAAAGAGATGAATTTCTAAGTGATATCTTGATGTTTCCTTCTTTATTATGTGACTACCTAATGTCAACACGAGCAGTTGAAAAATGAAAAGTTAATTCATCTCTTGTGTTTCCATCGCTGTCAGATATGAGAAACGGGCAAAGTTGGGCAGAGCTGAATATGAAGAGGGAGAAAGAGTCTCAGAGCTGCAGATTAGATGACCTGTCAGAACAAGTTAGCACCTGAGATGTGTTTACAGGTAGGAGAGAGGCAGATAACACATAAGTGGAGGTGGGAGAGGGCAGGCCTGCTGCAAGGAGCAGGGACCTATACAGAGAGCCAGCAAGATTCTACTCCAAAAGGGACTGTGCTCAAGGCAGAGATTTAGCAACGAGATAAATCCCCAGATACTGAAATGGGCAGCTGAGTCTAGGGCTTTGCTTTTAGAACTGGGCACAGAGCCTTCCCTGGATTAACAGCAAGGTTGACTAGATGTTGAGTTTAGAATCTGTCAAGCCAGGATTCTTTCATTTCCTCCCGACCATGAATGGATTCTGATGTGAGGCTTAAGTTAGCAGAGAGGACCAAGGAGCCAGGCTGGTCATTGTAGGAGGTGAGCAGAAGAATGACCAGAATTTGGGAAGGACTGGATTAAGAGCAACGAAGAATGGAACAAAGGTATGCAAACGAAAACAGGCCCAAGGTCAGCTCAGTATGACTTGCCTTGCTTAACTCTCCACACTGAAATTTCTATAGAAAAGCTATTAATTAGAATGACTATTGGTAAAATATAGAAAATAGAAGGCAGACTCTAGAGACAGATGTTGGCAGTGGCTGTCTAAACACCATCTAGGGAAGAGAGTAAACATTATCCAAAAGACATGGAGTCTGTGAGTCTCACTCTGGTCTAGGATTTTGGTGGACATGAAGGCCAGTTTAACAGGAACCTGAAATATTTGAATTGTAGAACTTTCTCCTCTGGCCTTCCTCTGGTTCCCTGCCCTCCAGGCAACTTTGTGAATGAGATCTGATTTCTCATATATGCAGGATACATCATTCTCTGTGTAAAAAGTAGGTTTTTTTTTTTAACTTGAAAATTTATGAATTGACTTTCTGATTTATACATTGGTCTCTGTGAGCTTGGTTACTATGAGGTTGTCATTAAAAGATGAGTCCATTCCCCATTAGTGTCAAGCTGTGTTCCAAGTTTGTAAGGCTGAGGACCAGACTCCAGTCCTCTTCGTGGCGAATACTACCTCTGGAGATAGGTGAGGGCAAAGAACTGTCATGAGTGCTTTGACAGGCGTTATCAGAGTGCTCACAGCGGGGATAGTGGATTGGCAAAGACAACTCAAAACAAGAGCAACTTCTAAACAGGGATCCAAAAGGCCCTATTGGAGCTGGGGAGAGTGTTGCAGGGAGAGCATGAAGATGAAGATACAAGAAGTTCAGGAAGCGGGCTGATCATGAAAGATAAAGATAGCAAATGTGGAAATGGCTTTTCAGAAACTTGGCTCTAAAGAGAAAGAAAATGAACTGAAGAGCAACAAAGTTTTCCCTGAGGCTCTTGACATAACCAAAGGCTGGCTCTTTTCTCCTCTGAGTTGATGGGTAGCTGACTCTTCCTTGGAGGATATCATCTGTGGCTTACCTAGTGATTGGTGGCAAGGGCTTTTCAAATTCTTGAAATGCTGGTCCTTTGCCTCCCATTTTGTAAATAGTTGGTTCATCACTTAAAAATGTGTTGGCAATTAGTGGATCTGATAGCAAATTTGTTTAGCAATCTGGTTGTTAAATATAAAGAAAATAAATATTGCTTTTTCTCCTTAAATCAGGAGGGAAAAATCAGATTGAAAGAAGGATCAAGGAGGGGCTTAGAAAAAGGGGCTTCTCCTTTCTTTGAATGAGGCTTGTGGCTTCTGTGGGGTGGCTTGTCTTTACTCCATGCTCTGTGCTGAGAGGGTGACCCAGTGAAAGATGTGACAGAACCACAGTAAAGAAAATGAGGACCAAGTCCAAAAGTAGATCTCCTCACCTCAGTGCCCCTTCCAGGGAGATGGGAACACGTATACGTATTTGGCCAGCACCCAATGAATTATTAGCACTCACATACACATTGTGTTAGATGATACAGTTGGGTGACAGTGAGAAGGCAGGCGGCCCCCAGGAAGATCACAGTGAGTGCTTTCCTTCTCATGCAGCTTGCTGGCAAAGAGCCCTGCACCCTTCTTTTCAGAATCACATTGACAAATGTCCCCTAAGGAAATTAACATTCCCGTCGCTACTGACTCATCTGATGGGAACGATCAGTTCACAAACCGACATGTGGGCCAACCCACATGGCCTGTCCACCAAAAACTAGAAAGTATATTTTCCCCCATATGCTAATGAATGATGGGAAGAAGGAAGCTGTTCGTTAGTCCCAGCCCTCCCTCTTTTTGTCGCCATCAATTGACCTGCATTCTTCTGATGTTCTGGGAATCATGAATGAGCTCGACAGTGTAATGGCAGCATGCTATAGAAGAGGGAAAGAGGAAAGGGATGGAGAGACATTTTATCATCCAACATATTTTACCAAAGGTCACAGAAGAACCGAAGGCAGAATACTTCCAGTTGTAGAGGCCATTGTTCAATGAAAGATTTTTAAAAAATCTTTCCCAGTAGAACAGGGCAAAAAATTAAAGCATGGCATATTTATTCACATATACCTGTCTGTCCCTTTCATTAAGAGTATTCTGGAACCCATTAGAGTTCTGTATGTCATAAGGGACTTGCTGGGTAAAGATAATACGTCTGGGCCAAGTTGTACCCTTAGCTAGGAAGGATAATGATGTGGTAAATGTGGCATTTAGCTTATGAACACATAAATCTCCTGATTTACAGCTCTCATTAACCTATTGTCCAAACAAAACAAACCCATCAATTGGCTTTGGCTGCAGATAGCTTCTTTACTGACTGCCTCTCTCTTCTTCTGACATAAGAGAGAGATGTAATTTAAAATGAGGATTAGGAGTAACTATTCTGAAATCCATGTAATTCTGGTTTTGCTTCTGGTAAAGGTTATTGTATAATTAGTTGATTCATAATGTACTTTAAGTATCATATCAGAAGACAGAACTTTTTGGAAACAAATGACAGATGATCTACAAATAGATAACCTGGCAATGTAAACATTACTAGGGGAATTCATTTAGTGCCTGCTAACAGCATTTGATTTAATTTTGCCTATCTTTTATCTGGTTTTTCATGTAGAAACCTAAATGACAAATGATAATTATCTTAAAGGCATGTGGTATGATAAATCTAAAGACACATGATATGTCTTCTCATTTTTTATTGACTCAGTTTTTGTGATTTACTTATTTATTTATTTTTGGCTGATTGATTTTGCTACAAAAAGCTCATGAGTTTTTACCCATAGTTCATTTCTCAGGGAGATACCATGATTAAGGTCTCAAAAATGAATAGGCTAGTATAGTTATCAAATGACAAGGAACCATCCATGATATTTGCCTATCACGGTGGTGTATGTGGGAGAACAGTATTGGTTTTGAACATCTGATTCTTTATATTTTCCATTTTCACTTGTAGAAATCTGAGTTTAATTTATGATGGTTTATTTCTAGTCAATCCCACTAATGTTCCAGGATTTTTCATACTATGTATCATTTGATATATATTATCATAAAGCTTTTATATTTTTCAAACACTTAAGCAGTTTTATGCATTGAGTTTGTTATTAAATGTCATTGTGTCACTTTATGGGATCCTATTTGAAGACAGTAGCTAGAGAAAGAGATGAGAAATGTTTATAATTTGACCCCAGATAAACTCAAGGGCAACATAGGACTTAGTAAAAGAGAATTTATAATTTTTTTTCATAAAAATGAAGCCAAAACAAAACAAAAAGAAAACCCAAGATCATACCAAACTGAAAAAGTGTACTTGGTAGTCATTTAGTAACCAGATATTGGGTTTTATATGTATGAAATTCTAGACAAAGTATCACGTACTGGGAACAACCCTTCCTATATTTCACTATCATTTAAAGGCTAGCTCAAATGTCCCTTTCCCAGATAGCATTAGGGATTCCTGTGCCTGTATTACCATCGCATTTTGATTATAAACTTGCTTACTCTCACGTGATCAGATGGCTAGTTTATATGACTGACACCTGCTCAGACTGGTCTTCATGAGGAACAAGGAGTTTTTCTTGTCTGTCTTTGTTTTTCTAGTGTTCAGTGTCTCTTCCTGATACATAGAAGGAGCTCAATCAACATTTCTGAAATAATAGTTTATATGACTTCTGGTCTTGGGAAATTAAGAATTTCATCATCATTACAGAAAGGAAAGATCTGATTGGATCATCCCCTTAGCAATGGTTCAGTGGCAGGATAGCTGGATGCACATAACAGAAGATGGAGTAGAGATCTGGCATGAATTGACTGTAGTATCAGTAATGCAAACCAAGGAGTTTACACAATACCTATATTGATGCTTTTTCATTTGGAGCCTGTCTAGAATCAAAGAGATGTGTAAACGAAAATTTTTGTAAACATGGAAATCTCTGTTTCTCCGAATATTTTGGGTATCCTTTCTAAGCTGTTGTAGCTGGTATATTCCCTAAGAGGAGGCAAGTGAACCATATTTAAGTTGGGTCTTGGAAGAGCAGTGTAGACTGTTACCACTTGGCATCCAAGCTCAGGAAGAGCAAAATACTCTCACCCTAAAATATTTCCTGAAACTCATCCTTTCATGATAACATGCAGAAATAGAAATTTTGGGATATTGTACCGTCTTTAGAGTTATCTCTTCCAAGCACTCAACTCTGGTTTCTGGGTGTGGACCCTTCAATTAAATCTTCGTTCTAAAATCTGAGAACCTCTATGTTAATCTGATCCTTATCTTTAAGCAAATAAGAAAGATGACAACCCTTTCAGTTAAGGAGAACTCTGAAGATTTGACAGTACTGTACCATGCACTCTGGGCTACAACAGTCCATTGCTTTTTTTTCTGTGGTGGCTCCTGGTCTTGGTCCTTCTGCATCATCCCTCCCTGTGGTCTACTGTCAGTTTGTCTCACTAGTTACCTGATAGATTCCTGTAGGCATCTGAGGCAGGTAGCAGTCTATGCATTCTGCCTCTGACTATAGAACTGTTTTTTGGAGACAGTCATTCTTTCCATATGATGGTGACTGTCATTCATAAAATAATATTTATGCCTCAAGTGTTCATACTGAAAGTGAGAGAATCCACTATTGTGTTTTTATCAAGTTTAGCAGGAAGTGCTACTCTTATTGTTTTTCTTTATTTGAGGAGTAATTAAGATAAAGAGGAAGCCAGGTGTGGTGGAGCATGCCTGTAATCCCAGCTGCTCAGGAGGTTGAGGCAGGAGGTATGCAAATTCAAAGCCAGACTCAGTAACTTAGTGAGATCCTGTCTCAAAATAAAAAATAAAAATGGCTGGGGATGTGGCTGAGTGGTTAAGCACCCCTGGGTTCAATTCCTAGTACAAAAAAAAAAAAAAGATAAAATAAATGTATTGTTGATGACTGTATGAGAGGGTGATGCAGTTTCTTCACTGTTGATGAAAGCCCAAACCACAGAGAGAAATAAATGCTACAGGTTTAGAGAAGATGGAAGTGAACACAGTATTCGGGGTGGATGTCTGACGCAGTCATGTCAAAGGTACCTGGAACTTCTTTTGATGGCTTTAGTTCTCTCAGTCCTGTCTTGAACAGGGGCTTATCTTGACCTGATGCCTAGCTGCTCTTCACTCACCTCCTTCTAGCACAACGAAAGAAGACAAAGAGAAGGGTCAGCGGAGTAGATATGCTGGATTTCCATTTTGTTTCTACAACTCTATCTCAAACCTAAAACGTACACTTTCTTTCTGCATGACATACAAATCACTTGGATCTCTTTTAGAAATGGACTATTATGAGAAAAAGACTTATCGGCCAATATTCTACTTTTTATTTAAGTTATAGTAATTACCCTCGACATTGAAAGAGAATAGTTAAAGAAATAGTTTTAAATGGACATACAGGCTAAAAAGAGGTTTTAGTAGGAAAATGGTCAAAATGATTTAACAGTTTGAAAAATCCCATTCTGACTCTCTCCTAACACATGTCATCAGAAAATTAAATTTGAGATGCATTCCTTTGTGACTGACTTGCTATCAAAGGACACAGGGCCTTGAAAGAGACTCACAGGTTTTTGATTCAGTCCTTTCCAGTTGAACTGGAGCAGGGAGCACAGGCGAAGGCAGGCAGTTGAAAGATGGGCATTTTCCTGTCTTTTTCAGTGCCTTGGTCTCATCTGTAGCTCTAATACATGATGCAAGGGGGCAATATTCAGACTGATCATTGGAAGAAAGGTCAGTACATGGTTAGGAAAATTCACTTCTAAGGAAAACCTTGCAACCCAAGGAAAAGCTGCTGGACTTTAGGTCTCTCTGCACTGGGGAGGTGGCCTCTGTAGTCACCAGCTGGGCACAGTTGTGAGGGGGTTATGTGGTAAGTGGTGAATGGTTTCCAGAAAGTCTGGATGGAAGAAGACAAACATAAGGAGAGAAGGGAGGATGGAGACAGTCTCTCTGTTTTTCTGGCTGTTACTGCTGAGGGAAAATGGGGTGTCTGTTGAGGATCCATGTGTCATGTTTGGGCAATGACAGTGGTGAAAAATGGTGGCACTGGGAGTGGGGTCCTTAGGTCCTTGGAAGTGTGCCAGACAGATCCAGCTGCGGCTTGGCGTTGCCTTCTGGTAAACTGTGGCCTTGTCATAGCGTACTGTGCCCTGAAGCCTTGAGGATGTCCAGCTGTGTCAACATGCTTCTCATTGTAACTTCTGTGGTTTTTAAAATTAAATTTGCTTTTTTTTTTTTGGTTGCAAAAGCATTTTTCCATCTTTTAAATGGTAAATGTTAGAGAGTACAGGTAAAGAAAAAGAAGATGAAAAACACCCATAATTTCAGTTTGTGAGAGTTAAGCACTGCCAACTCTTCGGGGTGGAATACACTTTCTCCCCCCAGCACTGCTTTGAAATAGTCTTGATCTAATAATGCAGTGTGGACACAATTCCTATCAATAAGTGCTCATTTAGGCTAGGTCTGAGGGTATATCCATTGACAGAGAGTTTTTGCTGCGCAGAAGGTGAAAATTTTGGGGGTGGGTGGGTATTGAAGTGGTGAGATTAAGAGAAGAAATGGGACACGTGGTTCACAGTCTTCTGGATTCTCTCCAAGAACAGGACAAATGGAGGCTCTTACTAACCCCACTACTTAGTCACACTAGTTACTTAGTTAGTAGTTAGTAGTTACTTAGCTGTAACTACTAACCTATCTATATGCAATATTTTGCTGAGCTTTCTTTCTTCCAACTTGGATTGGGGTGCCAAGTGCAGTGAAGACTAACTATGAAACTGTGGGATACAATGTCAGACCCTACAGGACATTTTCTATACCTGCAAAATTCAGACACTATGACCAACATTCTTAAATTTAGACTCCAGGTCGATGAACCCCTGGTCAGGGTAGAAAGTTGGAATAGATGGCCACTGACCTATGAAAAGCTACTTTGGTGATAATTTGAAGATGGAGATCTTGGCTCTGATCAGACCACAAAGCCCTTAGCAAAAAGCCCAGTCCAGTATTGGCATGTTTGGTTTTTATTGCCAAACAGGTGAATGTTAGGAACTTCTAGGCAGATGTTTGGGATTATACATTGGCTAATGATATAAAAAAAGTGTTAGGATGATTAATTAATTGTTTTCTCTTTTGTAGAGGCACTATTTATACCCAGTGGCATTTGAAGGACTATAAGACTTTTCTATTGTCTCCAGGTGAGGTAGGAAAGTTGAGGTTATAAAGAAAGGGGAAGTATTTCCTCTGGGGCAATCCATTCCCTCTCCCCATCTCAAAGGCCACCACCTTTGTCTGGAGCTTCATTCCTCTTACTAGGACTATTTATTGGGCCCTGACCTTCAGTTTTTCTGAAAGCTGGTCTGTCCTTGGATTCACTTCCTATGCAAAGCTCAGCTTTGTCCCTCTTGATAGTTTTGCATTGTGAAATGAATATCCAGTCTCTTGTAACATTCAAGGGCTTCTAAAGTCTTTCTGAAATTAATTCATTAATTTTACATATTTTTGAGCACCTGTTATAAATACCTCAGGCAGTGATGTGCACTACTGAGTCTTGTTTAGAACTGTTTCTCTAAGATCCTTGTGAGTCAAACTTAGAGACTCTCCCTCTTGACTTCTGTGTCTCTGAACCTTGACACCCACCAATCCTTCTGGCTACAATACTTTTTCTTCAAGTCTCTTGATTAAAATCCCTTAAGACTCAGTTTGAATATTATCTCTTCCTTGAAGCTGGCCGTGAACCCTCCAGCAGGAAGCATTCTTTCTCTCTTCCAAGCTCTCTGAGATGCCAGTGTCTTCCTCTCTTGGTTGATACTGTGTCCTGCATGTGAGTCATTTCTGAATATGTATTAAAAATCTCTCTATTAACCAGTAAGCTCTTTGAGAGTAGGATATCCTCTCATTTATCCTGTTTTTCTTCCTTCCTGGAGGATAGCAAAACACAATGATTAAGGGTTTGGGGTTGGGAATGTAGCTCAGTGGTAAAGCACTTGCCTAGCATCCGTGAGACCCCTAGTTCAATGCAAACACTGAAAAAAGAAAAAATTGGTTGGATAAATCCAGACCTAAATGTTTGCTTTACCAACTGATTGGATGCATGACCTAACATGAGTTGAGTTACTCATCATCTATACAATGGAAATGATAGTTGGATTTATCTCAGAAGTTTGCTTCTGAAAATTAAATAAGATAATTTATATAATGGTGCTTATCGCTGTGCCCTGCACAAAATCAGTGTTCAGTAAATGTTGTAACATGTACAGTTAGAACATATAGCACCTACTCATTCTCTGTATACCACTGGTTCTCAATATGTTTGTTAACACAATTGGCAACTGGTCTCCTAAGTAGCTCAGTAATCATTTTTAAGTACTTGTTGATGAAAAAATTAATTTTACTGTATATATCTATATTTATAAATTATTGTTTGGAAAGTTGAATGATCTGAAAAACCATATTATTTCTTCATTTTTATCTTCTTTAAATAGGTTGTCTGACTGTATCCTCCTTACATGTTACCCTTGTTTGGGTATGAATAGTAAAAACAATGCCAAGTAGTGACTATGTATTGAAGAAAACTAGCCGTCCTCTCCTTAGAATTTCTGTAAGTAGTTGCTTCTGCTTGAATTTTCCACTGGGAGAGAACTCGGCCTCAGGAAGAGCAAGGCCCTTCTGCAACCCCAGAGAAAGAACCATTCAGGCAGAATAAGCACAGGTCTCTTAATGAGACCTAGGTCCATAATGAAGTTGACCTCCAAACACCTTCTTCCAATTTTTCTTTCTTTTGAAAAACAAGAAGACCTTGTGAAGAACACTCAACTCTTTTCAGTGGTGAAAAAATCTACCTCTGTGTCCTGTGAGCACAAGGGAAGGCTGATGGTTACAACCAAAGTTTCTGCTGTTGATAATGAAAATGGCCATGTGACAAACTCGAATCAGGGATACAGCGTCAGAGTGGGGAAGGGCTTAGGGGGACCAATCCAATCCCTTTGTTTAAAAATGAGGAGAGGTTCAGGGACTAACAGCATATACTTCTGGCAAAGGGCAATGTAGCATGGTGGAAGCCAGGCTGATAGAGTCCTGCCATGAGTCAGCTGTGGGCGCCAGTTAGTGACTTGCCCATCTTGTGCCTCAGTTTCTTTTCATGTAGAAAGGGGATAACTGTACTTCACTCATAAGGGTAGAGCAGGCACAAGATCACTTAATGTACATAATGTTGGAATTAGTCCAACCCACAATGATTATCAGTAAATGTAACTTAATTTTAGTGGTAGGAAAGAAAGGAGTTTATCAGGCAGGTATTTAAACAGAAACAAAACAAAACAAAACAAAACCCCTTTCCTTTAATGTAATATATTTGGAATAGCTTCCTTCTCAAAATATGGTGTTTTAAAAAACACACTGACACTATCCCCCACTGAAGGAAGAAAGTAGAGTTACCACTGATGCCTGGAGAACTGCTGTTTGGGTATTTCATGGAGGTGCAGACCAAGACAGGAGGAGAAGGGAGGAATTGGCTGGGGTTGGTATGTTAAGTGAGCTGCCCCCCTGGTGTTCTTTCAAAGACCAGGGGAGATGTCTTTGTATTAAAACTGCTCTGGTGTGAGCATCTTTAAAGTCCTCTGAACAAATTCTTCTTTGGGCCATTCAAGGCCCTCTCTGTGCAGTTTTCATTTAACATGAAGACATTTGGCATCAGAGTCATGGATAACATCAAGTGATTAACATATTAGCATTAGGCCTGAATTAGTTAAGCCAAGGATCTGAGGCAAGTATTCAGTGCCAAAGGAATACAGAAAAAGGAAGTGCCCAAGTCAATCTTTACTGCTATTTCAATTTTGCCTTTTGTTTTCTTGGACTTGTAGAGCTGAGAATGGGACAAGGAGGGCACCAGAGGCCTCCTGGGGCCTGGACTTGGCCTGGCTTCCTGCTGACAGACTGCTGAAGGGGGTGCTCTCTGACTCAGACCTTGGCCAATACCATGCAACTGAGAATACGATGGCAGCTCCTGGAGCTCAGAGGGCCCAAGAGGCAGAATATGCTTCTCATAGTTCCATTTTTACTGCTTGCTTGCTACCAATGTGTGATCTGTGAATAAATTCAAATAGCTGCTTTATGGTGCAAAAAATGGTCTTTTAGCCACCGGAAAGGATTAGAAATTGAGAGTCTTCTTGCTTATTTATTCTTACAGTAAACTTAAAAATGCAAAGTCAATGCATACTGTAAATTAAGAATAGAAAGAAAAGGATCTTAGGGTGAAATTCTATATGTCAGGCTCGATCAAGAGTTAGAATTGTAAGGGGAGATTTAGAAACATCTGGTAATGTGTTATTGATAAGCTAGTAGAAATGAATCAACAATTTCAATTGAGAAATGTACTTTGCATAAAATACTCAATAAGAAAGAATGCATAATATATATTTTTCATCACATATAGCAATTTTGCTATCTAAACATTTTTAAACTTACCAACTATCCAGGAAATTTATACACTGTTGAAAGTTAGATTAAATTTATAAACAAAAAGAAAAATCTAGAATTTTTTAAAGCATTATGTCTCATATAGCTTACAAATAATAGTATAAATAAATTATACTATTAACTGTAGCACACACAGAAGCAGAGAGCAGAAATAAATCAGTTCTAAGTTCTTTGAAGTGAAACAATTGTTCTTTTCCACTTATTAAAAAAAGTGGATCTGGGCAGAGTAGTACGCACCTATAATACCAGTGGCTTGGGAGGCTGAGGCTAGAGGATCTCAAGTTCAAAGCCAGCCTCAGCAATTTAGTGAGGCCCTGAGCAAGTCAGACCCTGTTCCAAAATAAAAAAAAATAAAAAGGGCTGATTATGTGGCTCAGTGGTTAAGCACCCCTGGATTCAATCCCTGGTACCAAAAAAAAAAAAAAAGAAAGTTCAGTCTTGTACATGTTGGAATACAACATCTGACTTTTGAATTTTTAAATTAAGTGCTATTTTAAGGAGTATGTGTATCATTTGCTTGGCACTCTTAGAGTACTGTTGAGGGGCAGGAGAGACAGTGCTGTGAACTGAGTTGCCCTGGAGATGGCTGCTAACTTGACAACATCCTCACTATATTCAGGGGTCATGCGTCACAGAGAGCTGATCATGCTCAGCCCTTTCCAACTGCATTCAGCGCTGCTCCATTGGTAGCTTGGAACTGGTCATGGTAGAGGTATTTATACCAAGCGTCACAGGCAATGGCTCATGGAACAAATTCGCCCCACCCCCCAAAAGGTTGTGAAGTTTTAAAAAATGTCTTCTATGTGGCTCTCAGCAAATCACTGGAGGTTAATTTTACTAATCCTTGCTGGGCTATTGACCTGGTCTAGGCAATCTTAATAGATGTAAACCGGGGGGAGGTCTGCTGTCAATACATCAAGAGGATGGAGTGATACAGGAGGCTTCTAAACAAATGAAGATTCATTCTTCCTAGAGCACAGCCTGTGGTTACATTGGCAGAGCAAAATCTTGTATATTTTTGGCATCACTTGCTCAGGAAAATGACTCTAAGTTACGAATGTTTTCTATTTTTATTGGTAGGAAAAACAATATATAGTGACTGAAAATACCCCATGGTACCTTGTATAAAAGTTGAGTTTCTTGACAGGAGGGAGATGTGGTAGGTTATTGAATGTAATGAAAATTGTTTGATAAAGTATATTCTGGAGGAGGAGGGTAGGATAGGAGCAAGTGAAGAGTCCTGGGGAGCAGCGAAGGTCATTGTCTTGGTTTGCGGAAGCAGAGCCTGAGACAAGGATTCTGGAGTATCTGATCTATTGAGGAGGTGTCCTGGAGAAAAGGGACACAGAAGGTGGGGGAATCAAGCAAAGAGGATGTGCTCTCTGTGGGAGCTAAACTTCAGCTTGGACTTATGAGGAACATGGGGCAGGCCAATGTAGAGGTTCAGCCACAGAGGTGGCTGTCCCTTAATAAAACAGAGGGCCAGCTTTTGTGCCTGAGGTAGTCAATCATTAGGCACTGGCCTTCAAAGGTGAGGCAGCTCCAACTGGGCAGAAGGTGATTTTCTTAAAATGTGCACAGCCATGTGTCTTTTGCAGCCAGAGGCTCAGATGCTGGGGACTGGGTACATCAACCTGGCAAAAGGAACATGGGCAGACACAAGAGCATTCACTATGTTCACAGAATAACCCAGATGCATGGTGTTGAGAGTTTGTGTCTGATCAAAATTATGCTGTGGAAAAGAATTATGGGGACCTGTTGTGATTCTAAGCAACTAGGCTTTAGAGCAGACATCAGCAGCTGGAATCAGCCAGGCCCTGATAGGACACAAATTCCCTGGGCACTGGCTATGAAGGCCTGAGGTGCTTGTAGAACTTAGGACTCAAGGGGATTTGCCTCTTTCATGAGGTGCCGTCTATAAATCCCTCGTGGAATTTGCTTAGCTGCTAAAGAGATCCTTATTGTTTTGGGATTTGGCAGTTCTCTAATGTTTAGGGGAAGGGGAAATGGAAGATGGAGTGGGCAATGTAGAGGTTCAGTTTTTCCATGAACTGAGGTGGTGCTGGGAGAACAACGTGGAGGCGGGAGGAAAGATGGAGTTCAGAGTCTAGGTTTGGCCCGTCTCATCTTTGGCCTCCTAAACAGAGGCCTAAATTCTTGTTCAGATTGAGTCCATTTTCTGGCTACTTAAAAACTTCATGGTCTGGGGCAAGTTGCTTAACCTTTCTGTGCCTCTCTTTGTCTACCAATTAAATAACATGAGATTGATAATAGCTAATTCATAATTACTATGAGGACTCTACAATATATTTAAAGTTTTGCATGTAGTAGTGCCAATAAATTGGATTATTATATGAGATGTTAATATTAGAAGTTAATGGGTTTGGTTAGCAGTGAAAACTTGAAAATTTCTCTTTCTCCCCTCCCCTTCTTCCTTCCTATACTTTGGGTTCAGATTGTAGTTTGATGTCTAAACATAAGGGAAATTTTAAAAAGGAGAGAGAGAATTCAGAATGTTGCAAAAGAGAAGATAATCAACATATATTTTTCCACATATGTTATTACATCCAATGTGTGATTTTCTTTCGCTCTGAACACTTGTATTTGTGAAACCAATTTGGGAGCAGTTAGAGCCCAGGAGATAAAACAGAGTTGAAGGAAAACCTTGCTGGTTACCATGTAGAGGGGCTGGCAAAATTTGACTTTGAATTAGCTTTGTAAAAATGAGCTT
Source organism: Geosciurus inauris (assembly GCA_004024805.1). Taxonomy (NCBI): domain Eukaryota; kingdom Metazoa; phylum Chordata; class Mammalia; order Rodentia; family Sciuridae; genus Geosciurus; species Geosciurus inauris. The sequence goes on from PVHX01001448.1 coordinate 31,866, forward strand.
GTATTTTAATAAAGTAACAATAAGACAGTGTAGGCAGTTGAGGAATGGGAATTGTTTTGAATTAGATACTACTTGGGGGAAAAAGACCTGTGATCAGAATAACAAGGTTTTACTGTACATTGCATATTGTATGAATTCTACTGTCTCTTAGAAATACTCTTTATGTCTTGAATCTTTTATAATTGTTGTGCCATCCAGGGAGCCACTTAGTCTTTTGTGTCATTCTGTTGTCAGCCATAATGAAATAATTGGGATGACAATTATTTGCTTGTTTGGTTTCAAAGTTTTCTTTGTCTAATTTTTTCTATTGTCTGCCTCATGGTACCATGGTGTGATATATCATGCCTGCCCAGATTTCAAGAACAAAGAAAACATGAATTTTTTTTTCTGGGAGACTTTAATAGAGGTATATTAAAAGTACCATATTGAGCATTCAAAATGATTGCAGCTATTTATAACTCACATAGCTTAGACATACCAAGATGGTGGATAAGGTCATAGTCTACTATGGTTGTCCATAGCATAATTATATAAACTCCAAATGAAAATCAATAGATAGACAATAAGAGATAGCTTTGAGATTGGACTTATTATAAACTTGTTAGGAAATATGTCAGCTTGAAATACAACAGGATAAATTGTACCTGTTACATATTAATAATTCAAATGGCATGTTTTGATTGTGAAAACTGGGTAACTTTGGCTCTCTCTCATTTCCTAACCCTGCCCAAAGATTATAAGGAATTAACAAAAGGTTCTGTAATGAAGATTTGTATTGCTTAAAAGGGGGGTGGGGGGCCACATGGACCTTCTCGATGAGTTGGGGGTCCAGAGAGACAGAGAAGGGTCCCCAGGGAAGACAATATGGGGTCACTCACCCAGACCCCGGGTGTAGGTAAAAATCTGCTCTGCCCCAGTGAGACGCAGAAACATCCGGAGCGAGAAGCAGGGACACCGGAGCAAGAAGCAGAAAACACCGTTTATTCCAGGAAGTGTAGAAATTAAATACACTCTTGGACCAATCAGATCCAAAGGTCAGAAACAAAGGGGTGCTCTTTGGCAAGAGCACAGTCTATTAGCGTAGAATGGGGAAAGATGCAAGGGAGGGGTTGGAGGTATGGAGATGCTCCTACAGGTTTGGATCAGGGCAGTGGTGGTTGTCACCATTACTCTGCTTCATAATCTTGGCAAGAGTGGATTTAACCAGGACCATCTCCAGCCTGGAATGACATGCATTGAAAGTGCTCCAGTGCTATTTTGAGGTGGGTGGTCAGCTATGACCCAGATAAGCCAGGGTAAATACATTATTAAGAGGTATGTTCTGAAGTCTTGTCTTCGAATGCAAACTACCCCTGTTACTTTACTTTTTACAAATGCTTTTTTGTTTAAAGAGGGAGGGCATGGGTAATAATTCTTGCCTCATAGAGTTACTGTGAGAATAAATGAGACAATGATGAAAAAGACATTTAGTCTTTAGCACAGTTCATAATATAGATTCCTTAAATGCAGTTAGTTTTGTATTTTTTTTTGCAATTCAGCCCCTGATACATTCCCTTATGTGTGTCTCATCTACTAGCAACTGGCTAACACACTCAGGGTCAGCAATTCTTGGCTCTAGATTGCAAGGAAAGGGAACAGCTGCCCTCTTCCTCAAGCTCTTCCTGGGCTGGCCTTTCATTTTTGCTCCTTGGCCTCACTCTGAGGTTTAGTAGGCACAGATGGGAAAAGAGCCATTGGTTTTTAGGAATGTCTAACAGAAGATGATGGAAGGGTCTGACCCTACATTTCGTATCTGAAACAATCGCTCAAATCTGTCATCTTAGGAACACATGTATACATGTAAACAGATGCATATATTGTGCATGTCAGATATAGTCTATAGGAGAACAAAAAGTCTTGATGAAAACATATAATTCAGCTGAGCATCCAGATGTTTTAGTTATATGGTGCCACACAGCTGGTAGATCTGAAACAGCTAGCTGGTTGGTGACTTGCAAATAAAACATGTAGATAATAGAATCTCCCTTTTTTGTTGCAGATTTTTGGCATTACTTAGATATAATATAAATGATATGGCAACATATGGTAAAACCTCTCACATTCAAAAGCATGCAAGCAGCTAGCTAACACTTTCTACTGAAAAACTTGCTCATAGGTATTTTGATGAATCTAAAATATCACAAAGCACATCATTTGAAAGAAATATGGCAGCAAAAATACTGCCTTCAAAACAGGGGTATTGAAAAGTGTCAGGCAAACATTTTTAACCTCATGTTTGTGCTCAATCTGGTCAAAATAGAATAGATTTTCTTTTATGGGAATAGTTTTAAAAGGGGCTAAAAGACAAAGATTTAATGTTTGCAGGAAATCCTTTGGATTTGTCTAAAAAGCTTCAAGAATTTCATGTTTGGCATTCTCATTGAGTGAGCATTTTTGTTTCTGTGTTTGGTTCAAAGGGAGCAATTTAATGTTATGCTTTGAAATTAATTACTGTGGAAAGTCTATGTACATTTGATTATAAAATAGAAGTCAAGTTGGACAGGAAGCAAAGTGAATGAACGGGAAGCTAAAATAAACACCCCAGCAACACGTGAGAGGTGGGAGGTAGTTCATTTTTAGTTTTTCACCAGTAGATTAGTTTCGATTTCTAGATCCAAATTGGTAAGTGCCTTTTTCCAACCCATGGTATGATTGAAATTGAAGTGTAAGATGAGAACATATTATGCTGGATGTTTCATTCCAGGTGCAGAGCTTTAAAAAATCAGGGAATCTGAAGACTGAATGGGATACAGAGGACATCTATTTAGGTTTGCAAATATAAATGGTTCAGGCCCAGGCTGGCAACATAAATGCCCAGGTACCATTAGGGAAGGCTACTGTCCGTTGGCACAGATTATAAGCTCTAGCTGATTGCTAACATGCAAAAGTTCAGGACCCAATATCATAGGCTACTCCGAGGTTTCAGGACAATCACACCATCTGGATTTTTATGTAAAAATTTTGAAATGTGTAAATGCCTTGTGGAAATTTCTGCAGTTAAGTAGCATCACTGAGAGTTAAATATAGGATCCTCTGTGAGCACAGCTTTCCACCCATGATAAGTTTCGACAAGGCCTGGTTAGGCGAATCCTATGGCTCCTTGAAGGTTTTAATCATTTGACAAAATGCCAGTATTCCCCTGACTTTTTAACTAATTCTTTACTCAACAAACATTTGTTGTTGGTATATCTTTTTCAATGACTGCATCATTTTTTTCTTTGTTCTGCTCATTCATCTAAAGTTACTTTTCTGTACCTCAATATTTCATGTTTTCTCTTTGTTGATTAATGCTTCCAAATTTTCTTTGTTTCACATGACTTTTGTCTAATTTTTATATTTGACTTTTTAAACTTAGCCTTGCAAGCTCTGAAAGCATCTTTAATTGATAATATCTCTACTATACATTGCTATGCATTTATTGGAAGAACTAAAATATGAATTTGTAAATCTGGATCTTATGCTAACTGGAGCCAAAGAAGAGAGTGGTTTGATGGGAAGGATGTCCCTACTTGATCCCCACAGAATACAAAGAAGATGCCCACCTGTTTTGAGCCTTGGGTCTTAAATTCAATGTAAGAGAAGGGGTCTTACCTGAAGAGGCAGTAAGTGTGTTCTGCCTATGAATTCTACCTGTGATTTCATGTGATATCTGGGAAAATTCATTTCCAAAGGCATGAGATGCAGGGAAAGGGAAACCTCTCGTGAGTGTTACAGGAGATTGTGTGTTCTTAGCTCTTGTGCTCCTGCATGAGAAAATTTCAGGCTAGATACATATTTTAGTGAAAGTATAATGAAGATTATTAGAGGGGAAAGGAGAAAGGTAAAAAAGAGACTCAAGGGAGAGACTGTGTCCTTCCAGAAAGGAGAGCAACAATATGTCCCCTGTGTTTCCCAGTTGGAGGGTCTTAGGGAAGTTTCTAGAGTCCTGCCCAGCTACCATTTCTTAACTTTTCAGTGACAGGATGACTGCATCATATTTTTAAGTTCCTACTGTTATTTTATGGTCAGTGGTCTTTGAATTATTGGATGGATCTTTCTGAGTCCTGGAATCTTTGGTTTGTATAAAGCTCCTAAAGATCCCCCTTCAGGGTAACTTGTGTTCTTCTTATTTGTAGGAAGGTCCTGACAATAGCTCTGCAGATAACAGGGTTTTTGATGAGGAATGTAACATATCCTATTGACTGAAGACAGGATAGGGCCAAAGTGACCATAAGTAAATTGCTTTTTTTCAAAGAAAATGTTTGTGTGTGTGTGTGTGTTTGTGTAGACATGCAATTAGAGGCCAACAGTGTCTCCTTACAAGTTTCTGCTGTTTATGTCAATCTGCTGCCTATCATAAAGACTAAGGAGTGAAGAACAATCAGAGATCTATTTCCATAGGACTCTCAGCCATTCCCACACAACCCACCTTTAGGCTTAAAGGGAAGCTATGCTATGATTCTGTTTCTAATCATCTCCTACATTGGGTGGCACTTCAGTTCCCAAAGAATGTTCATGTTATGGACCCTACCTCACGGTGAAGAAGTAGAGGCTCAGAGAAGCTAAGAAACTTGCTCAGTCTCACACTAGACTGATGAAAAGCTAGACTACTTGGTTTAGGAGTCTTGCTGAGGAATTCTGTTTACTAAGCCGATGTGATAGAGTGTTTGGCTTATCTTTTCTTTTAGTAGATGTAGGGTCTTTAGTCTAAAGTCTAGGTCTTTGATCCACTTTGAGTTGAGTTTTGTACAGGGTGAGAGACAGAGGTTCAATTTCATTCTGCTACATATCGATTTCCAGTCTTCCTAGCACCATTTGTTGAAGAGGCTCTCTTTTCTCCAATGTATGTTTATGGCGCCTTTTTCTAGTATGAGATAACTATTTATGTGGTTTTGTCTCTGTGTCTTCTATTCTTTTCCATTGGTCTTCATGTCTCTTTTGGTGCCAATATCATGCTGTCTTTGTTACTGTAGCTCTGTAGTGTAATTAAAGGTCTGATATTGTGATGCCTCCTGCTTCACTTTTCTCACTAAGCATAGCTTTGGCTATTCTGGGCCTCTTCATTTTCCAACTGAATTTAGTGATTGCCATTTCTATTTCTATGAAGAACATCATTGGAATTTTAATAGGAATTATATTAAATCTGTATAGCCCTTTTGGTAGTATGGCCATTTTGATAATATTAATTCTGCCTATCCAAGAGCATGGAGATAATTCCATCTTCTAAGGTCTTCTTAATTTCTTTCTTTAGTGTTCTGTAGTTTTCACTGAAGAGGTCTTCCACCTCTTTCGTTAGTTTTATTCTCAGTTTTTTTTTTTTTTTTGAGGCTATTGTGAATGGAATAGTTTTCTTAATTTCTCTTTCAACTGATTCATCATTGGTGTACAGAAATGTAGCTGACTTATGGGTGTTAATTTTATATCCTGCTACTTTGCTGAATTTGTTTATAAGTTCTAGTAATTTTCTAGTGGAGTTTTTGGTTCTTCTAAATACAGGATCATATTGTTGGCAAATAGGGATAGTTTGAGCTCTTCTTTTCCTATTTGTATCCCTTTAATTTCTTTCTTTTGCTTGATTGCTCTGGCTAGAGTTTCCAGGACTATGTTGAATAGAAGTGGTAAAAGAGGGCATCCCTATCTTGTTCCAGTTTTTAGAGGGAATGCTTTCAGTAGTCCTTTGTGTAGAATGATGTTGGCCTTGGGTTTAGTGTATATAGCTTTCATGATGTTGAGGTAGGTATCCCTAGTTTTTCTAGTGTTTTGAACATAAATCAACACTGTATGTTGTCAACTTCTTTTTCTGCATCTATTGAAATAATCATGTGATTCTTGTCTATAAGTCTATTAATGTGATAAATTACATTTATTGATTCCTGTATTTTGAACCAAACTTGCACCCCTGGAATGGAACCCATGTGATCATAGTGCACTGGTTTTTTAATGTGTTTTCAAGAATTAATAGATGGAATGGTATCAAACTAAAAAGCTTCTTCACTGCCAAGGAAATAATCAAGAACATGAGAAGAGAGTCTACAGAATGGTAGAAAATCTTTGCCACCTGCACCTCAGTTCTTTATATCTCCAGGATATATAAAGAACTCAAAAAATGTAACACCAAAAAAACCAAATAACCCAATCAATAAATGGACAAAGGATCAGAACAAGCACCTCACAGAAGAAGAAATATGAATGGTCAACAAATATATGAAAAAATGTTCAACTTCTTTAGAGAGAGAAATGCAAATTAACACTACATTGAGATTTCATCTCACTTCAGTTAGAATGGTAACAAGAAATAAGTAACAATAAATGTTGGCGAGGATGTGGGGAAAAGGGTACACGCATACATTGCTGGTGGGATTGCAAACTAATGCACCTGCTATGGAAAGCAGTATGGAAATTCCTCAGAAAACTTGGAATGGAACCACTATTTGACCCAGTTATCCCACTCCTTGGTATATACCCAAAGAACTTAAAATCAGCACACTACAGTGACACAGCCATATCAATGTTTATAGCCGCTCCATTCTCAATAGCTAAGTTATAGAACTAACCTAGATGCCCTTCCACAGATGAATAGGTAAAGAAAATGTGGTATATATACACAATGGAATATTACTCAGCTATAAAGAATGAAATGATGGCATTTGCTAGTAATTGGGTGGATCTAGAGACTATTATGCTAAGTAAAATAAGCCAATCTCAAAAATCCAAAGGTTGCATGTTCTCTCTGATGTGTGGATGCTAACACACAAGGGGGGCGATTAGAAGTTCAGTAGATTAGACAAAGGAGAATGAAGGGAAAGGAGAGGGAAAAGGAATAGGAAAGACAGTGGAATGATTGTGACAAGTTTTGTATGCACATATATGAACACACCACAGTGAATCTCTACATCACTTGTTACCACAGGACTGGAATCCTAATTAAAATAAGTGTACTCCATGTTGGTATACATAAGTCAAATTGTCCACTACTGTCATATATAACTAAAAAGAACAAAAATTTAAAAAGAAAAAAAGAAAAGCTAGACTAGAGCTTGATGGACCCCTGTGCTCTTTCTCCTGAGTACTATCTTAGCTCTATGGTTGCTCTAACTGGCCCCATGTCACAGTGATGGTCCCTATTACATGAATTTCTGGAGTAATTTCACACATTCTCTGCCCAGCACTACCTTAGATAGTGGCCACTACAAAGACAAGAGCTATACGGGCAGTAGTTACAAATATTAATAGTAGACCTCTAACTCTCGGGCTAACCTCTATTATTTGTGCATGAGGGGGCTGTTATGGTAGAAAAGGAAGAAACATTTTCCTGACAGGGGTTTTCATGCTGGGAAATTGGCCATTCTGACTTAAATTCACATTGTTATTAATTGGGGCTAGAGTTTTTGTTCTGGGATGTGCATATGTTATGTAGTGATTTTCCCTACTTACTTGATTATGGATTAATCCACACATTTTACCGGACAAAACAAGGAAACAGCTTGTGCTGCCTCAGGAGGAAGTATCTCATCTAGTAATTATGCTTTGGAGGCATTGGCACCACTCGGTGCTGACCCATGGATAGGCCGGGGACGGAACCATGGGGAAAGCAGCTCTGTTCAGGGCTTTTTCCTCAACTGGATTTTAAAAACAGTCTTTAGAGCAAAGCCTTGAAGGGTGAGAGGCGGCGTACAGGCAGATTATTAAAGCATTTGTCAGGAAGTCGCAGGCATGCCCAGGAATGGTGCCAGTCCTGCAGGCAGAGCTGCCTTGCAAAAATGTCTGGTAAATCATCAAGAGTTCCCAAAAGGAATCTCTTGGCAGGAAAAAGGAAAGAGCAAAGTCACTTCCTAGCAACTCTAGTAGTGGCTTCTGATCTGTATCTTCAGAGACCTATAGAGGAAATGGTCAGTCACTCGTGGGAGGCTGAATTTTGGGATCAGAAGACTAGACCTTTAGGATTTCTGCATTGATGATTCTGGGTTCTTGTATATTTGCAGGTTCATTTGTTTATTTCTAAGAATGAGAAAAACACACTTATAACGTTGGAGATTTTTCTCATCTAGCAAGATGATAGAGTCTGTTCTCTTGTATTTACACATTCACTTTTGATTTTTAGTCTGATTAACGTACTGTGATTCAATTCTGTTGATTTCAATTCAGTTCATACAGGAAGATGCTAATTTTTTGCTTTAATTTCAGTACAGTGTTTAGCCAAATTGCCTATTTGGCTTCCTCCATGGCCTCCAAAGGATAAGTAAATGAATGTCCCACTCTAAAATTATTGATGGCATCTCTGAAATTGAGTTGATCGATGGCTTAGTGGCTACCTTAGGTACTTTCATGTCTAATTAGCATACTAAAATCAGTAATAGAAGCAAAGCACGCTCGTATGAATAATAACATTAAAATACAGATAAATATTCTACATGTAATGTGCTTTATAGTTTGAAATCATCTGTCCATTTAAAATCTACATGTATGTTTATTATTTTAAGAGTAAAATACTGTAATTATGATTATGAGTATTATTAATTTTGCAAATAAAACAGTTCAGAATCTTTGAATTAAGGGCTACAGATTGACAAGTTAGTGATAGTATATTAGCTACATAGATTACTTAAGAATGATTATTTCTTTTTTGAGCTAGCAAATGTTTATAGACAAATAACTCAGAATACCCCGTAACAATAGATTGCATTGTATCATAATTACTATCTTTGTAGAACTACTCATTTGCATTTGAAAAGTTAAATAAAACTTTAAGAATTATTTGTTTTCTGAGCTGGGCGCCGTGGCACACGCCTGTAATTCCTGCACTTGGGAGGCTGAGACAGGAGAATTGCGAGTTCAAAGCCAGCTCCAGCAATGGCGAGGTGCTAAGCAACTCAGTGAGACCCTGTCTCTACATAAAACACGAAATAGGGCTGGGGATGTGGCTCAGTGGTTGAGTGCCCCTGAGTTCAATCCTCAGTACCAAAAAAAAAAAAAAAGATTTTTTTTTTTTAGTTATTTAATTTTATTTAAATATAAATTTTTAAAAAACAAGGAAACAGGAAATTCTTCACAGGACATGTTATTACTACTACAACTATTGCTATTTACCATTATGCCAAACTTAAAATTTTTAACTAGTAGCATATCTTAAAATCAGATGTATATGATTTATAAACAGCAAAATTCAACCTTTGAGCTGGGTGTGGTAGTGCATGCCTATAATCCTATTGACTTGGGAGGCTGAGGTAGGAGGATAACAAGTTTGGGGACAGCCTCAGCAATTTAGTGAAACCCTCAGCAACTTAGTAATTCTCTGTCTCAAAATAAAAAAAATTTAAAAAGGGCTTGGGGATGTAGCTAAGTGGTAAAGGACCCTGGGTTCAACCCCATTAACAAGAACAACAAAAAAGTCAACCTTTGTAGGTATATAATTCTATTAGTTTTTACAAAAATAAACAATTATGTAATCAACTGCACAATCAAAATATAAAAATTTCCTATATTAATTTGCTAGGGCTGCCATAATAAAATACCACAGACAGTTTGGCTTATACAACAAAAAAGTATTTTGCCATAATTCTGGAGGCTAGAAGTCCAGGATCAACATGTTAGCAGGTTTGGTTTGGGTTTCTTCTGACCTTTGCTCTGTGCAGTAACATCCCCTGGCATCTTCCTGCAGAAACAAATTTCATGTTCTTATAAGGAATCTGCATGTTCGACGGGGGCCCAGCTAAGCGCCTCATATTAACTTGATTGTCTCCTTGAAGGTCTTGTCTCCAACTAGAGCCATATTCACAGGTACTGGTGATTAGGGCTTCTCACATAAACTTGAGTGGACACACACTTGAGCCTATAACAATTCCCATAAGTACCAGAAGTTCCCTGGTTCCCTGAAGCTGTCAGTCCCCTCCCTGTCCCCAGCCCGTGGCCACACTGATCCGCATTTCTGAAGTTTTGCTTCCCAGACTGTCCTGTAAATGAAGCCTTGAAGAGCTGTCCTGAGAAATACTGCTTGCCATTGGAGGTGGTGGGATCATCCTGGTACAGGTATCACCTAGAGCAGGGCCATGCACATGGATGTCGTGGGTCTAAACTCCTCAACTGCCAGCACCCTCAGAGTGGATTTTACTGCTGAGCTGGAAGCACACACAGCTGCTTCCACAAAGGCCCAACCCCTGGCTCACCCTGTGCCCAGCATCCCTCCCAGGTGGAGACAAGCAGAACGGAGTGGGATCAGCCACAATCAGGTGGCTGGGCAAGGGGGATTAGCTGGTGTTGGTCTAGGAGGACGGTGCAGTGGCCACACCTTCTCACGAGGACTCACAACTCCCATCCACAAGGATGAGACAAGCCTCTTTGGCTGTCCTATTCCTAGAGGCCATGGGTGTCATCCTCCTTATTCTAGGCTTGTCTTGAGAGAGTTTGCATTAATACTACCAATGGCTCATTTGTATACCATCCATAATGAGACAGGCAACATTATAAATGCTTTAGGTAAGTTATGGTGAGCCCCATGATAGCATCATCAGTTATGCTTTTCCTTCTATGAGGTCTTAATGAAAGTGAGGTGTGATTTGTATAACACACACACACACACACACACATTAATTCATCAGTGGGAATTCATCAGTGGAAATTTAAAGTGCTTAAGGTATTTGCCAAGATCCTACATCTCTTTCACCTTCAAACTCATTTTTTGATACCCTAGCAATTGGACTTCCCAAATTTTCTCCCATTTATTCCACGGGGCAATATGGGCTTTCCCCACCCCTGACCCACAGAGAGCGAGTTGCCCTCTCTCCATCATAGGAAGAGGGTAGCCAAGGGGACCTGCTAATGATGACAAATGACAACAGAAAATGATTTCCCTTCTCTTTTCTAGAACACATTACAACTAACAAAATATTTTTAAATCATGATCTCATTTGATTCTCTTGACATTGCCATTTTTGATCTTCCATATTTAAAGGAAACCCTCTGATGTCAGTTCATAGAAACACAGCCCTACAGAGCTGGAAGATGCCAGAGAAATTAGTGTTGTTTTTTTTTTTTCTTTTAAGTTATAACATTTTATAAAGAAACATCTTAGCCTAGAATTAATGTGTGTATGTGTATGTGTGTGTATTATACAAATAAGGAAGCTGAGGCCAGGAACATTTCAGTAACTTGATCAAAGTCTCAGGAATGGATGCCTAGTTGCCTGATCTTCAATATACTGCTGGTACTATACTTCCACCTTCTTCTCAGAAGGTCAGGTTTTTTTTCTGTTCTAAGGTGTATTTGGCATATGGGATTCATTTTATAATCCAATTCTACATGTTTGAAGTGGTTACCAAAAACATTGTGTAGAGCAGATTTTTGAATCCAAGTCTGGGCTGAATGGGAAAGAGTGTGGTCATTGACTCCTGATGTCTCTTATGGATATAGGTTGGGAATAGTAGCAACACCCATATCTGAGACCCTGTGTTAAGGAATTACTACTTCAGGTTTTTGTTTGTTTGTTTGCTTTTGTTTGTTTTGTTTTGTTTTTGCTTGTTTAAAAGGAACATATTTTGGAATATTACATGAGGTAAATAGCATTACCAACAATTAGTAACCTCTGGAGATTGATGATTTTGAAGGGAGACAGGATGTACGGGTCTGGCACTTGGCAAATTGCTCATAGTAGACATAGTAGGGACCTACAGAAATGCTGGTGGGGCTCTGGGCCAACAGGAAGAATCAGGCAACCTAGGGGCTTGGAAACCCAGAGCAGAGCTATGGTTAACACTAACAGGATAAAGGATTCTAAAACTAGAGGTGGGAGGACCCTAGGCTGACCCTATCCCAGATTTCCTGGGATGAAAGACTTTCAGTTTTAAAACAGACAGTGTTGGGCAAACTGGAAATATTGTTACCCAAGAAGGCACTAACAAAAAATTTTGCATGCTTCCTTGTTTACTAAGAAGAGTCATACCAATGCACTGAAAAGCTTTGTTATCATAAAGGTGCAAGACTAACTCCCAGATCTTAGTGGCTTCCAACCACAAAAATGTCTCCTTTTTTGCTCTGCAGTTCTGTTGTGGCTTGGCTGATGAAAGTCGGGCTCAGCTGAACTCTAACTTGAAAATTGGATCCAAGCCTCTTCCATATGCTTCTTCATTCTTCATTCATGTTTTCTGGGACAATTTCTTTCTATAGAAATGGGAAGTACAAAAGAGCAAGGTAAATGATGCAAACACATTCAAAACCTCTGCTCATGCCACATGCACTAACATTCCTTTACCTTAAGCAAGTCAAAAGGCCAAACCCAACATCAGTGATGTAAAGAAACAGAATTGACTTACAATAAGGCCTTTTTCTGCTGGGTCATATGGCCCAGTATGTGGATGTGTATTCCTCCCACAAGAGAGGAGTGAAGCCTGGGAAGGACACACAATCTATGAAGTCAGTAATTTGGGTGCAAGAAGTCGACCAGATGTATCTGTGCCTTTCCAGTGCCTGGCATGGTAGATGTTCCATAACTGATAAATGAATAAATATAGGATTTTCTATAATAAAGTGGTGCATATTCACACTTAAAAAAAATCATTCGATCCCTTTCTCATTAAATATTAGGGCCTCCTGAAGGGCTACTAAACATCAGATGTCCTAAAAGGATACTAGGAAAGTTTCCTATGGCCTCCTTTTTACCCCTTGTTGTCTATGAGGTGCTTTTTGTTTGCTTTTCAAAGTTTCTTCTACTTCTGTTCCTTATCTTTCAGCTAGCCAGCAAGTTCCTGGAGGCCTGAGGAAGTAGGAGAGATGTCCTTAGCCCTTCCCTCCCAGGGACACATCATGTCTTGCATATTTCAGGAAAGGTGTTAATTGCATTTGATCTCCTTTGTCCCCTCCAACTCCCTTCCCCAACCCAGTGGCTGGCACATGGTTGGTATTCCAAAAAGATTTCTTGACTTGAAAATCAGGCATGTGATTTTAGAACATTATTTTTAAATGTCAGAATTAAATGAAGACATTACTACCACCCTCTCTTGCCCTGCTCTTCTGCCCCAGTGGTCAGTATGTGTGTGGCAAATTAGCTGAAAATTATTCTAAGAGTTTTCTATGATTCTAAGTATTACATCTACAATTTTGGATACTTTTGAATCTTTTTCCCCTAAGCAATGAAAAAGATAGGTAGTGGAAGGAGGAGGCGAGGAGGAAAAATTAGCCTAATATTAGAAGCGCCTGCATGGAAGTTGAACCCCTGAACCTTCTTTGGCACACAAAGGAACTCAGAAGCCTCTATTTCCCTTTGCAAGGACTCAGGTGTTCTTTTATATGTAGGATCCAAAGTACACAGGAAAGAGTCAAGGCTCTGAGCTCTTTAGGTCAGTCTTGGCTTTGGCTCTGAAGACCTACACAAAAGAAAGTCTGACTCGTTGCACAGCGGAAGCCACAGTTTCCTTTCAAGCTAGAAAATTTATTCAGAGGCTTAAAATAAAGCACTGGACCAAACCGGCTGTCTTCTTTGTGCAGTCGCCATGGTCCCCTGAGGACTCCTCTTGAGGCCAAGTTGAAGGTACGCACCTGAACACAGATGTCTCTCCCTATTCAAAACACATGTTTAGGAACACATGTGGGCTGCATAGTAATTTCATTATGTAGAATTGTACTTTCTCATAGCTTTCAATAAACAATGGAAAATGCCTTCCAACTAAAAAGGAGCCTCTAAATGGCTATAAGATCACATGATAGAATGAGAAAAAATAGGATATTAGTATTACTTAAAATAATTGTGAAATTATGGGCACTATAACTAGATGCTAATCCATATAAATCATTTTATGAAGTCATCACCAGGGCAAGGTATTAAAACTCTTAGGATGGTATCAGAGGGGGTCACTTCAGAGACTGGCCTTCCCTGGACTCAGGGGTTTTGGAATTAGGGCTTCCTCCCCATGCCAGCTTCCTCTCCCTTTACTTCTCAATGTGGTAGCCAGATACACAGAAAGAAAATATGCAAGGGAGTTGTTTTTGTTCTTCTCATTCTTCTACTGAGGATTTTTTTTTTCCTGGTTCAAGGGTGCTTTACCATTGAGCCACATCTCCAGCCCTTTTCATTTTTAAACAAGGTGTTGCTGAATTGCTGAGGCTGGCCTTGAACTTCCATCCTCCTGCCTCAGCCTCCTGAGTCCCTGGGATTATAGGTATTCATCACCATGCCCAGCTATAAGGGAGTTCTTATCAGTACTTTTTTTAAAAAAGTATTTTTAGTTGTAGATGGACACAATTACTTATTACATTATTATTACTTATTATTACATTACTTATTATTTTTTTTTAGGTGGTGCTGAGAATCAAACCCAGTGCCTCACACATGCTAGGCAAGCACTCTACCACTGTACCACAATCCCAGAACTTTATCGGTACTTCCCACCATTTGTTTTCTCATTGTCAAACCCTGAGGAACATAGCATACTTTCATCACTAGTAATAACTTGCTATGACAGTGATTTTTCACTGGGGTTCTTATACAGTTAGAAAACCCTTCTGAGTAATTGCCCTTCCCCCACCCCATGTGATAATCAATGTTTGTGGCCTATAAGTCAGTTGCTATTTGCTTTTACAGCCTGTGCTTTCTGATTAAGTTGTTCTATGCCTTGGTTTCCCCAATTATAAAGTAGATACACCAATACTTTCTTGCCAAAAAGTCACAAGTGGGGCAGTTCTTATCTCCCATGAAGCAACTGGACATGGATAGGGTATTCCTTGGTTTGCTTCAATGACTGGGGTTAAGGACATTTAGCATCCACTGAGTGGGAGGGGCCAGGGATGCCGAATGTCCTGCAATGCACAGAATAATTCTGCACAATGATGACTTGTGCCATCCACAATGAGAAACACTGCACACATATAAATATTCTATGAAAAGTCTAAAATGGAAAAGGAACATAAAGGAGCCCAGGGTTAATGTTGCTGTGAGTGCTGTGTTGGTTTGTTGGAGAGTTGTTTTCTTACTTGCTTCAGCTATCCTACTCATTTGCAAGAGGGAATTTTTCCTTAGTGCTGGGGATCAAACCCAGGACCTTGAGCATACTAGGCAAATGCTCTACCACCAAGCTACAACCCCTAGTTCCTAAATGGGAAAATTTTACTTGCTAAAGTAAAAGACAAATGGGTTCATTTTTATACACCCATTTAAGAAAACAATCCTGGCAATCACCATGCTAATAACTACTCTTTAATGAGAACATTCTATTCTCTAAGTAGGTTTTCATGTATCATCCCATTTATTCTTCCCAACAAACCTTGGAGCAAACTGGGATTATCCAACACAGAGAAGAGGAAATCTTGGTTCTTAAACCTTGCTAATTTCATTTTGAATCAAGAGTCGAAGTCTGCAAGCAGGGCAAGGGTGGTTTACTGCTTGGGTAACAGAATGTACTTCCTGTCTTCACTCTGCTCCACTTGCCCTTCCTCTGCTCAAAACAAACAACATCGAATAAACAGGAACACCGAAGTTTCTCCTCTTAGTAAAGACCTTCAGGGCCACCAATTTAGTTTGCACACACACAGTGCACCTTCCATCTCCTGAGGTCACTGTTATGAGGACTATTTTGTGAGTGGTGCCCAATGAAGTAGTGTAATGTGGTAGTCCCAGAAATCAACTGTTTCCCGTCTCTTCATCTGATTCTCTCTTCCACCACCCCATGATGTTCCATGGTGATGCTCTGCGGCACTCATGGTCCAGACCTGCAATGGAGGTTGCTTTTAGCTTAGCCCTAGTTAGGTGAGTCAAATCAGCACTTAGACCCTTCACATGTTGCAGGTAACCCACATCTGCATGCTATCTTCTTTTGAGTGAGTTTTCTCTTTACATGTATGTGCTGGGATATGTCTATAAGACGAGAGTTACTTAATATTATAAATGTTTCTCTCACTAAAAAGGGGAACGGTTTTATAAAAAGATCAACTTTAATTATGGCATTGGTTTATGGAAAGCCTGATAATTGGATTATCATTGTGGACTGTCATTAAGTAGAACATCACTCTGGATTAGAGGAGTGGCCTAACTTTGTCTCATAGCATTTTTTGGGCTTGTTTCCCCTAGAGCTAGGCTATACTCTTGTCAGAAGTAATTTTTTTCCCCCATGGAGTTATGTACGAAGATGTACCATGTCTGCATTTGCCATTTTTATTCCAATGAATAAGAAAAGCTGCTTTTTAATCTGTTTAATTCATTTTCACAGATCAGTGCATTTGCAAAAGTGGAGAACAGAGACGTGAGGTGAAATGGGGAGTCCTGACAAAAGCAATTGGCAAAGGCACAATTTGCAATAAATGAGAATCTTGGAATTCGATTGCCAAATTATGCAAACCTTTCCAGAAAGAACAGATCAGATAACTGGCTCACAATTAACACTAACAAAGACCAGAATCACTCCAGGTCCTGCTCCTTCTATTTGTTTCCCTGTGGGTGTCCAGGGTGAAGAAGTTGTCTGGGAACTTGTGAGGGGATGAGTTAGTGTGGAAAGCAGGGAGGGAGGAGCAGGTGTAAAGGGAGGAGGGCCCTGCCCGGTTCAGAACTTTGGAGGACTGTATTCCTGTTGCCAGGCTGCCTAAATCTGTTGTATGTCTCCAAGCCAGGAAGGGCTGCAAAAATGCATTAGTTTGACCCAAATGGACTTCTGGGACTTTCAACAACAAAGGAGGGTCTCAAGGCCTGATCCACACAAGCTAAGAATACTCCATTGGAAAAGGAAGGGAAATCCTGGTTGTATAGGCCCTATTGTTTTGCACTTCAGATTTTGAACAGTGGCTGACTGAAAGACCACATAAGTGTGTATTTAAGGGGCTTGGGCATAACCCTAATATGTGAAACTGTGGCCAGTCCAGTGTTCCAGCTCTGGCCTGGCCCTCTGCCTCTGTGTCCTGTGGGGCTTCCGCCTGGCTCCATTCTGGCTTCTTTCATTTCTGGCACAGCCTATTGTTTTCTAGTCCAGAACCCAATGTGGTCCTTGCAAATCAGAGAGCCAGATGGATAGGGAAGGAGGTAACACTGAGCCATCTCATTTGTCCTCACAGCATCCATGTGAGGTAGGGAAGGACAAGAATTAAAAATGACATTACAGGTAGACACAGCGAGAGCACTGGGAAGTCCAGAGCCAAGATGGCGGCGATGGATGGGATGAAAACACAAGGCTTTCTCCAGCCAATCTGAGACTCTCAGAGTAGATGCAGCTGCTAGCAGAAAACAGGGAAACAGAAAAGCTACGCTCAGCTTTCTGAAAATAATTCATAGACCACATCCCAGCTAAAAGTAATGGGAAAATAGAATGTATTTCTCCCTCTTTGTTGCATTTGTCAAGCAGATTTTCATTGTTATGTATCCTGCCTGGTCAAAATCATCTGGAAAAGTGGCCAAGACAGAATTTGCTGTTTCCCTTTGGTTCTGACAAAATAAAATGGCAAACTGAGATGGTGTGTAGATCCTCCCCAAAGTGCTGCTGTCCATGCCCAGAGTTGCCCTACTACACTGAGCCAGCCCAGCTGGCTCAGATCACACTCACCCAGGCACCACCAGGCACCAGGCTCTGCCAGGGAAGAGTTTCAACACAAAAATATCAGGGAACTCATGCTACCAGCCAGGGCTCCACTTGTTAAAGGGCATGATGGCCTATGGCCAGGGGTGGGCGGGGGTGTTTTCTTTCAGAAAACTGGTAAAAAAGCCAGTGCCAAAGTTTTGGGATTCTTACATGTGTGTTACAAGGCTCTCAGATCTCTTTTCCCCAAATATTATTTATTGTGTCTTACCATGTGAACTGTGGGGCTTCTTACATTGAAGATGCCTCTTACATTGAACACTGAACCCTAGATGGCAGAAAATTTTAATGGAAAGAAACAAGCTCTGGGCAGGGAACATGCTCTAAGATCTGGGTCCTTTTTGATGGATCTATCATCTGTATTGTTAGTCATTCATCCAGTAGGGTGAGAGATGCATTCTGATTTTCCTTTTGGGAAATTTCATTCTTATTCAAAAACATTGTCCTAGCCTCAAGGAACTTCCAATCTAATTCAAAGAGAAAAGGCATACATAATTGTTCTTTATCACCTAAGAAGTTAATATTAATAGAATGGTTCTTTTGGGTGCACTATTTAAGGGTTGCTTTTGCCTGCCAAATTAATCCAAATGCAGTGATTTTTTTTTAACCCTACTGAATTGCCCAGCTCTGTCTTTGTGTATGGCATTTTCCATATGTAGACTTTCATAGCTATGTACTTGGAGTTCAACTTTTTTTTTTGCAGATAAGGACATTCATATCTAAAGACATCACCGCATTTGTAGGTATATGAGATACATCTTCCCCTAAATGTAAGAAAAATTTACCTGCATCTTATGAGCCTCAGTTATTGAGGAAGAAAGCTGTAAAACACTGAATTACTTGATAGCAGTCATGTCTTCAAAAGAGAAAATACAGTATTTTGTTCCTATACAGTACAGTGCGGTTGCACCGGAACATTAGAATTAGAAATTTTAACATATAGCAATAATCTGGAGAAGATAAATTTTGAAGAAATACCACTGTCATGTCCATGAATGCAGCACAATTTATCATTTCCAATGAACACAGGACGGAAGTACGAAAAACACACTCTCCCGTTCTGCAAAATTACGTTTCTCATATGCATGCATCTTGTACAGCAGTAAATACATTTAATAAAGCTTTAGATCTCACACAGCTAACTGTCTTTTGCAAATACTCCTTGCCCCTTCAGAAATAATCACTTGTAAACAATGTACAGAACTGCTAAAGGGATTTCAAAGTTCTTTTTCTCCATTATCAAAGAAAGCCATTGGAGGGAAAGGACGGAGCAGGCGGAGGCAGGGGTAGGGAATGTCAGAGATAAGAGCTACTGCTGCCAGAATCCCACGCCCAGTGGCTGGTTAGAGACTCAATGCGGGAGGGCAATAGAGAGGCTCAGCTGGTGGTTATAAAAAAAAAGAGAGAGAGAGAGTGCAAATCTGCTCTCAGCAAGTAACAACCTCCATTTTAACCTGGGCCAAGTGGGTGGAACTGCCCCTCCTCCCTAGCCCACGGAGTCCTCAGCTGCCCTTGACTTTCATTTTGCTCTGAATTTACTAGTACAGAACAAAGATGGGGGCTGGGAAACACAGTGGGAACTGCCCCAGGCTGCACACCAGGCCTTGGATCTGAATGGGAAGTATGCTATTAGTCTATGAAATTGCTCTCTGGGTTTTCCTGGGCTTATAAAGTATTTTTGTACTTCTATACTTTTTTTCTTTTTTAATGACTTGGTTTTGAATTGGCCAGTGGACCTGTCTGTTTGCTCAGCTTGATCTAAATTGGCTTTTGGTTCAAACTTCAAGCAGCTTTTCAGTTTGACTATTCTCCCCACCCTCCAGGAAGACAATTTAACCCCTATTTAGCATTTTTTGCTGAGGAGAGCACCAGCAAGCTTGCAGTTAGAATCTACATTTGAATGTAATATTTGCCCCCCTCCCTGCATCCCCCCCCCCATATTCTTTTCTAGATTTGTTGAATTTAGTTGCTTTATTTTTGGCCCAAATGCTTCTTTGTCACATTGTTCTATATTTCTCTGGAATTCACTTTCTGTGACTCTTTCAGCAAAACTGTCTGTAACGCCAGCTCTTATGAACAAATGGGGAGGCAGTTTGAGTTATGAATAGAGTGTTCATTCATCACAAGACAGTGACAGGAGACACCTATAGAGTGTCCTGAGCACACAGACACTGCCTCAACGGAAGATTGCATTTTGAAAACAAAATTATCCCTTAATCTCTTAAATCAATCAAATCTCCACACTTGATAGTTAGTGTGTCAATTATGAACATATGTGTGCTCCTAATAAAGTAATAATTAATCATTACTGTGCAGGTGCAGTATTGTATATTAAGATTGGTGGTTTAGAACTATATGTAGAATATTTAGGAGAAAGACTAGGCGTTTTCTTTCCCATAAGTCAGTTTCAAGCAACATTTTAAACTTCATTTTGGGATTCTGTATTTGATTTAATGTAGATAAACAAATTTGGGAGAGCAGAAAGGTTTGTGAAAATCGTCCTTTACAGAGTCGCTGGGGCAATTGTGGTTATGTACTGATCCAGCTGAGAGGTTTTGAGTAAAACTGGGTGCAGTGCATAAATGGACAGAGACATAGTGTAGAGAATCACTGCTGCTCAAGAAAAACCAGAGCTGCACAATAAAGCGGTCCAAACAGATTTTATTCAGGAACTATTGTAACAAGGGAAAAGAGACCTCACTATAGAACTGGGCTCAGTTCCAAATACAGTCTGGATGAGGGAGGATTTATGGCCTGTGAGCAGGGTGGGAATCATTGAATGGAAAATCCCCACACTGCCAGGAAACATGCAAGGAGGGATTTTGGTAAAATAGACCTAACAGGATCCTTGTTGAAGGCAGGCCAGGTTGATCAGGCCAGGTTGATTAGACTGAATCTAAACTGACTTAGCAGGATTCTTGCTTAAAGTGGGGGATGCAGGCCCAATACATAGACTCCAAGGCAAGGCCTCAGAGTTTAGAAGGGGCCCCCTAAAGTTTAGGCAAGGAGTCTAGCACTGCCAAGATGCATGATTATTGCTTTAATCCAGCTAGGCTAGATTTTTTTTTAATGATTTAAAAAAAAACAAAAACAAAACAAAACCCAAACCCCCAAATCCAAATTTCAATGCTTCATGTAATAGAAGTTTCTTTCTTGCTGACCTTTTTTGAGTGGTTTGAATGTTTGTCCCCTCCAAAATTTTTTGAATTTTAAGAGGTGGGACCTTTAATAGGTGATGAGGCCATGAGGGCTCTGCCCTCAGGGAGGAACTAGTGCCATTATCCCTCCTTCTTGCTCTCTCTTTCTCCCTTCTCTTTGCCCTTCTACCATGTGGTGTCTTCTGGCATGGCATGGGTTGATGCAGAAGTCAGTCCTTACTGGATGCTGGCACCTTGATATTGGACTTCCCAGCCTCCAGACTGTGAGCCAATACATTTCTGCTCATTATTAATTACCCAGTCACAGGTATTCTGTTATG
Organism: Geosciurus inauris; assembly: GCA_004024805.1. Classification (NCBI taxonomy): domain Eukaryota; kingdom Metazoa; phylum Chordata; class Mammalia; order Rodentia; family Sciuridae; genus Geosciurus; species Geosciurus inauris. The sequence goes on from PVHX01001448.1 coordinate 52,905, forward strand.
GTAGCACAAACTCGATTAAGACAATGAAAGAGGAAGTAAATTTGTTTGCACAGTTGCTCATAAAACCTGAGTGTTGTAGATCTCTCCATCTTACATCTGCACTTCTGGAGCAATCTGCCCCTTCCTCTGCCACGGCAGAGGAAGGTACTAGAAAATTCTTCCAAGCTTTTTCATTGCCTCATCCTAGAAGTGGCACCTGCAACTTTCTGTCCCAGCTGATGGGCCAGATCCAGTTACGTGGTCCTACCTAATGACATAGGGGGCTGGGAAGGGAGTGCGTATAGGAAGATATTTGATGAGGATTCTTGTGGGCTCCACATTTATGCATGTATATGTGTAGACAACAAATGCCTTCTATTTCTTTTGGCAACCCTGGTGATAGAAAATGTTGCAAATAGGTTTTTTGGATAGAGAGAAATTCTTAAATTACCCAGGATGTTTCTTATAATCTCAAGTCAGCACAAATAATAAGATGTATTTAAAATAAGATAGTTACATGAAATATCCTTACTCCAGACACCAAAATTCCCAAGTTATGGATCCTGAGATTTCCTATTTTTAGCATGTTAGTGTAATTTGCACTTCAGTTCAGAAAATATATTAAAAGGTGATAGCCTATATTTTGTAGTACCTTTTTTTGGGAAGTGCTGCAAGTCGGAGCTGTATTTGCCCAGCAGTGTTTATTTGGGCCAGGTTAATATGTATTAAATAGCAATAGCAAAGAAAGAGGAAAGTATTTAGGCAGATTGGTACAGACACCACCACTCCCTATTGTTTTACCCCAGGTCATGTACTGATTGTTTTTCTGTAGCACTTATTGGAATTATGTAAAAGAAATTGGTTGCCTTTTAGGGCAAGTATCTCAGTAATCAATAAGGAGATTTACTAGGTATTTCAGAGAAATTAGTGAATAAAGTAGACATGCAGGGAGAACTATGCTAACTCTGGCAGCAGTGGACATTTAAAAGGTCAAAAAAATGCCTGTATTATGCAAAAGGAAAATTACAATTATGTAAATAGGGGGTTTTACTATATTACTTGTGTTAATCTCTTATCCCCAAAGGAGTAAACGGTTTTAGTGTCTAGTGTACAACACAGAGCCATTAAGTTCATAAAAGCAGTATTTAGTGGAAGAAATAGAAAACTCTAATTTAATTTAAAATTGATGCATTCTGGAGAACTCTGACTTTTCAATCTCAGTACTTCAGAGACGTGAATGTGGAGCTGATAGGATTTTCCTGCTACATATGAACTGGGGAGGCCCACTCTTTGCTGCTCTGGAAGACCCACAGGGCAGATGTTGATATTTGGTGGGTCTAAAGCCAGACTGTTTTCTCTTTACGCAAGAAGACACATGATTGGGAACAGAAAATTTTTTGATATCCACATGTCAAGTCAGTTAGAATTAACTAGTTTGCTGAGCAGCTGAACCAAATTTTACAAACTCCAGCTCGTTTGGGGTCCTAGATTCCTTCTCGGCATGCTGATTCTCAAGCTGGTGCCCATTATGCTGCTCATATTAAAATGCTATGAAAGCAAAGCATTTTGTGTTGAGTGGTTGAGCAAACTCTATTATACAGTAATTATACTATCAGTATAGAATCTAATTTTACATGGAGGAGGGGGTCTTAACCAAATGAAAGAAGAAAACTCACAAACAGTATTTTTTTTTTCATTATCACTATGGGATAGTAAAATTGCAGAACTATGCTAACTTGGGAGGCTATTTTTAAGACTATTTTTACTAAATAAAATTAACTCTAATTTTGCTGGAGGTTAACACAATTTAGCTGCTATAACAATGAATGTAAATTTCAAGGAGTTGCCTCTAGTTGCTACTTTGTCAAGTATGCTAAAATTTCTGTCAATGACCAATCATAGGCACACTTGTTCCATTATGCATGCTATTTTAAGAATCATTGAGACACTAGGCCTCAGGATTGCAAATGAGTAGGACCTTTTCAGATATAATTCTTGCTAACAGTGGGGATGTTGGAAGTCCAGGGAGGCGGGTAGAAAGACCTTGTTAGCTGTAGTGTCAACTGAGATACTCAAGTTGCTTGTGAAGTAACAAGATTGGTCATGTCATTTGTGGAATTTAATTAAATACTAGTATTAAGTATCTACTGTGTATAGGACATGGTGTAGGGACCGTGTACCATTCAAAGATGAAGAAGAGCAGGGTCTGCTCTCAGGGAACAGATCATCTACTATTAATCGGTTGCACTTGTTTATTGATTGCTACATAAATATTGGATATTAAGTCAATGACCAAGAAAGGGATTATCCAATGTGTGGATTAGCTAGGATATTTTTTTGCTTTTTTTTCTCTGACTATGTTATAGCTCATTTTCTACCTCCTCAGGGAGAAAGATGAAAAAATAAATGGAGACAAAACACAAAAGCTAATTTGCTACTTGGTAGTAAAGCTGGAAATGTGGGTAGTTTGGAGCAAAAAAAGGTATCAGCACAGGAATTACGGATGAGATGATTTTTGTTTGTTGTCTAATATTTATTGCCAGCTAAACAACGTTTACGTATTTACTTACTGTATACACATTCATATATACAAATATATGAGTATTATGAATATTTACATAGTACACATCTCCCACACAATTAGGTATGTGTACCTGTGTATGTGGCATCTGTGTATGTACAATATCTATGTTTTACTATGGCTTATTATGATTTGTCTTTAAAGTATCCCTCAAAATCTGTGTATTTAAGGCTTGGTCACCAACCTGCGGCACTATTGGAAAGTTGTGGAATCTTTCCAAGGTAGGGCCTATTGGAAGGAAATAAGCTCACTGGGGACTTTGAAGGGGATTTTGGGGACCCATGTTCTTTTTTTTCTTTCTGCTTCCTGGTCACCATGAGGGGAGAAGCTTTGTGCTCTCTGCCATGATGTTTTGCCTCCACAGAAATCCAAAGCAATGAGGCCCCGTGACTGTGGTCTGGGACCTCTGAAATCATGAACCAAATTAAATCTTTCCTCCTTTAAGTTTATCTCAGGTATTTTGTCACAACGGTGAAAAGCTGACTAACATACCACTAAAGCAGAAGAAAAGCAAGTCAAATAATCAGGTGTCAGTCTCCATTTCCATAGTAAAAGATTATTATTTGTCTGAGGCTTTACACCTGGGTGCCTCTTAGTCTTTGGTTCTTCTATGAAATGTGTGGTAGCTTGTATAATAAAACATACTTGCAGAAAGCACTTTTTCATTTACCTAATGAGTTTTAATGCATTAATATCTGCAAGAAACTTTAACAAGGGCTGGGATTGTGGCTCAGTGGTAGAGCGCTTGCCTCACATGCGTGAGGCACCGGGTTCAATCCTCAGCACCACATAAAAATAGATAAAATAAAGATACTGTGTCCATCTACAACTAAAAAAATATTAAAAAAAAAAGAAACTTTAACAAAATAAAAAAGAAATTTTCATAATAAGATAAAATCAGGAAATGGATGAGCTCATTTGCTGCCCTGTCTCTGACACATCACTGGTGGATTATCTTCCGCCAAGAAACATGCCATTTTTATTGCATCATTTGGTCTGGATTCTGGTTTTCTTTTTCAAACTTGAGAAGGGAAACTCTACTTCCAGGAAGAGTTCTGGCTTCCCACTTGGCCAGAATCTCGGGAAGAAGGTATTGCCCTTTCAGAAGATGGGAAAAGAAGAGAGGATGCTGTCCCCTCCACCTTCCTTTCTCATCATCTAGTTAATCCCCCGGAGGGAAATGGGCCATCTTTCAGCCCAGTGCTTTCCCCTCCAAAACTGATCCTTTCTTCTTAATCTTGTGGTTTCAATATTTGGGGATAGGAATGATAGCACTTTTCAACCTACAACTATTCATGAACTCCACATGGTACCCGGATCCATGTTTTTATATTATTTTAGGTCATGATTCTAGAGACCCACTGTCATGGTTTGAAGATGAGGTGTTCACCAAAATCTCCTATGTTAACATCGGAAAATTCAGAGGTAAAATGATTGGATTAGGGATCTGTAACCTAATCAGTCCATCCTAGTTTGAATGGACTAACTGGGTGGTAACTGTAGGCAGGTGGGGCAGGGCGGGTGGGTCACTGGGGTAGGGCATGCCTTGGAAGAGTTTGTCTTTCCCAGGGCTCCCACCCCACTCTCTCTACTTTCTTCCCACCATGAATGTAGCAGCTTTCTTCTGACCTGCCTTTCTTCCATGATGTTCTGCCTCACCTTGAGCTCAAAGCAACAGAGGGAGTCAGCCCACCACAGACTAATCCTCTGGAACCATGAGTCCAAATAAACTTCCTCCTCTAAGTGGTCCTTGTTGGGTATTTTTGGTTACAACAATGAAAAACTGACTAATATCAATCCCGCCTATACTCAGGTGAGGAATGTTACAGGGAAGGTTCATACTGACTTGGGCCATATATCCATCTTTACCTCAAGTAAGTATCAGATCCAGCATTCTGGGCAGGATCAGTCCCATCTAAATGACATTGAATGGGCTACTAAAAGAAAAGAGCAGTATTCTAGTCAGAATAAAGTAGATGGGATAATGAGCTGGCAGAAATAGTGAATGTTTCCTACATTTACGAAAGTGCTTGGAGAAATCATGTAACAATATATGAATGTATAGCATTGATTGCTTTCTCTCCTTCTGCTATAGATTTGAATATTGATAAAAAAGTAGTGCCATTGTGTTAACAAATATAGCAAACTTGTAGGCAGTGTGCCCTACTTCACTAGTTTTTAGTGCATACAGTCAGATCTCGTCCTTTGCAATTTAGTAGCTCGAACACTCACTCACCTTTATGAGAATAAATTCAAATGCATCTCTCTTGGAACTTCTGTTAACACTTACTTGTCCAAATGTTCCAAAATTCACTTGATCCAAAGACAGCCAATCCTGATGTCCTTAGAGATTCTTTCTTGCTGACATAGGTTGTCATTGAAAGCTGGTCCTGAACTGTCCCAATGATGTGTCTGACACCTTTAGTTGATCTTGTCATGATGTAATGCCTTGAGCTCAAAGCAACAGAGGGACTCCAGATTTCTAGCTCACATGATCAGATACTGTTCTCCAACCCTCAAGCCAGAAGTAGAGTGATTTTCAACTTCAGCTTAACATTATTTGGGGAAGCCATTTCAAGGGGTGTTTGGGTTATCATGATAGATTATAAAACCACAGCCCCCATAGCTGGTGAGTTTGCCTCTGGGATCCTCAGGTTCTTATTTTTACTAGTCCTTGGTCATGTCTCCCAGTGGTTGCACAGTGATGTCTATATCTTTGTGTCTGGGTTAATACCAAAAAGAAATCTCAGTAAGATTCTCTGAGAAGGCATCTGGATTCTTAGGTTTATTACGCAAATTGGGTGGGGGAAGGATGGCTTTCCCCTTGCCTCTGTGAGAGGAAGTTTTTAAATATACCTTTCCCAAGGACAAAGGGGTGCTTTTTAGCTTTAAGGTTTATAGCTCAGCCAAGCTACTCTTCCAAGAAAAACAACACAATCTTCCCCAAGGGGACCTTCTCTTTCCAGATGGTAAAAGAGTAGCATAATTGTTTTAAAATTCTTCCTCCTTGGGCATCCTGTTAACACAAATGTAAACCTGGTTTTCTGCCTCAAGTTTAACCCCTCTGGATGTGTTCCCCATGTTAATAAATGCCATCCACCTTGGCAACCAAGGCAGAAATCTGAGAGTTGGGTTTAGTTTTTCTTTTTTTATTTCTTTACTGTGTTGGAGCAATTAAAAAGTCTTATTTCTATTTCCTAAATATCAATTGATTTTATATATACCTTTAAATGCCTCTCTCTCCTAATTTCCTTAATGCCTCCTCTGAATTTCTATGATGGGTCATTCTGATCTGGTGCTCACAATGAAGATGGGGCATTTACTAAAATGCAAATGTGATCCTGTACAAATTACAGATGACTACGGTTGTCCCAGTTGTCTTTAGGCATGATTCCAGAACCTTTCCAGCATCTTTCTCTCCTCCTCAGTATTGCCTCTCTCCTTTTCTGTTTTCATAGTCTTTGTTCCACCCATACCAGAGTCCTTACATTTCCTTGGGGCTCCAGGTTCTCTCTGACTTCTAGATCCAACACATGTTTGGCTTTTGTTTTCTGGAAATGCCCCCTCCTCCATGGTTTGTGCATTCCTATTTAAAAGTCAGATTGCTGGGAGTCGTGGTGCACACTTGTAATCCCAGCACTTAGAGAGGCTGAGACAGGAGAATCTCAAGCTCAAAGCCAGCCTCAGCAAGGGTGAGGTGCTAAGCAACTCAGTGAGACCCTGTCTCTAAATAAAACACAAAATAGGGCTGGGGATGTGGCTCAGTGTTCGAGTGACCCTGAGTTCAATCCCCAGGGCCAAATAAAAAAAAAAAGTCAGATTGCTGATATTCCCTAGCATGGTGTAGCTATCCCTGCTGTGGATCTTGCCTCTCCTCCATCATGTCACAGTTCATGTCATTGCTTTCAAATTGCTTTCCTGTCAAGACACCAAGCTTCATGAACACGGGTCTGATCTGCCTATGTACCATCATGTTCCCAGAGGTTAGAACAGCACCTGGTACATGATGGACACCTAATACAGAGTAAATACATTAACGAATATTAACAATACATTAAATACATTACTAAATACATTAACACATATTAGAAGATGGGCTGGTCTGTGGGAGAAATTCCCAATGGCAGTCAGGAGGTGTGAGTTGTTTTCCTTTCCTTCCCTTTTCTTTTTTGGTTTCTTTTCTTTTCTTTTTTAAAATTTTTTCTTACTCCTCTGATTTTTACTGATGACGTCACATTACTTTTCCACCTTCGATGAGTGATCACACCTAATGGGAGAGAATCTGGTCCTTGTTAAGGGACTCCCGCTGAGAGCTGGGTTTCTGGAGGTGGCTCTCATCCACTCTTGATTAACTCTCATGTTTTCTACCTGTGACCCTAACTGCTACGGAAAAATGTAAATGCCGCACAGGCAGTTAGAAAGTGAAAAAATGCGTTTGAATTCCCCCCAGTGAGATGACTGATTAGTCTAATGGTGACTTTCCAGTCCTCTTGAAGTGAAGTAATGGTCTCAGAGGTAAATTATACAACAGGAACAATGTTGCTGCTGATAACACGAACTTCCTGACCCAAGGATGTTCTCTTTACCCTCCAAAACTGTATTTCCACCAATACCATTCAGAAAGCTGCTTATCTGGGCTGGAGTTCCTGTGATTACATGAGACGTGGGGTATGCTGGCTGTGGTTATTTGTACTCATTTTCTCCTCTTAAAAAATGCATTTTAAAAAAATGTTCTGTTCCTGTAAAGAAAATATACATCTATTTTTTTACAGTGCATTTTAAAAATGGCAAATCATAAACTACTGACCTTAAGAGAAATTCAATAAATCATTAAAATGCTCTGCTTGCAAGCCCAGCTCTGACTCATTCCTTACACTTGGCATTATCAGATACATTAAGACTTTAGTCACCCTTACCAACCACCTAGATATTGCACACTGTGGCAGCCTTCTGCTAAGTGTACGCTTCTGAATTACGGAGATAAGATTTGCTTTTGGGCTCCAAATTTATTATTTATATATTTATTTTTTGAGGTGGAGGGCATGGATCCCAAATCTCTGGTTTCTCTGCAGCCCGTGTGATGAAATCTGCCCATTTGCAGAAAGGCCCTCCCCACCTCACATGGCTAGCTGGGGCCTCTCACCTAGAATGAGTGAGATCCTCCTGGACTTAATTCTTCTTACCTGAGGAAAAAAAATAGAAGGATTGATAGACCCCCAAAGTGTTAATTTTAGGCTAGTCTCATTTTGAGAGACTAAATGTGGGATTGAATATTTTAATTTATTCCATTTTACTATTTTATTGTTGTTGTTTGTGATCTTAAAACTTCAGTTACTTGAATGAGCTAACAAGTAATCTCTGTTTAACAGTTAAAGTGATACAGATATAGGTCACATAATTCAAAGTCTTCCCGAGTTTTCTATCCACATGCCTCCATACACTTTCCTAATTTTAAATTTTCATGATTATACAAGTATATAGACACATTTGTAGGGGCTTTGACTTCATTATATTTAGAAATACTTATTTATATGAGGGTCACTTTAACAAACTATATCATAACCTGTGTATGTTTTTTAAATAATCTTTTAATTTGTTCTAATTAGTTATATATGACAGTAGAATGCATTTTGGCACATCCTACATAAATGGAGTATAACTTCTCGTTTGTCTGGATGTACATGATGTAGAGTTACACAGGTCATGTAACATGAATATTCTCTCTGATATGTGATACTAACATAATAAAGGGGATAATAGGGTAATAATGTCTGATTCATTCTCCTATCCCTCCAATAACAACAAAAAATATATGGCAGATGGCTCCAGTTGTCCTGCTCTCTGAACGCCACAGGACTCCTGCTCTGTGCCATGAATCTGGCTCCTGTGCACCATGGTCAGTGCCTGTGTTTGTTCCTATTTTACGTATTCCTGTTTTATCTCCCCAAGTAGGTTTAAAGCACTATCTCCCAGGGATTGGCACTCAGTAACTGACCATTTAGAGCTTTTTCTAACCAACTTGCAGGGCATAAGTTCAGTTTAATTTAAATGAAGTCCTTTCTGCAGGCACATGATTTGGATGCATTTTGTGCTCCATGGCACAATTAGACCACACCCATGTGCAGAGCCAAATATCTGTGCAGCTTAAGTAGACAACTCTAAAATTGCCCAGCTAATTGCCCAGGGAGAGAAGGGAGGCCTGTCTGAAGAACTCAGGTGATAATGGCATAGAAATCTTCTAGAGAAGGAGATATTTTTCTCTTTTATTAAAATGTTTCCATGACCTGTGCGTGGGGGTGGGATATACTTCTTAAATAGTCAAGAATACTCAGTAAAAGCTTCACTAGGTGATAGTGAGTCTTATTGACTCACCCTCCCCATCTGAAGATTATTATTACACCACTAGGCACTGTGCAGGAGGCTAGGAAGTTAGTACAGAGTAGAAATCTGTAAGTTCCTGCCCTCAGATGGCTAATAGTCTGTATGAGTTTTCTAAGGCTGCTATAACAAAGAACCACAAAAAGGGGACCTAAACAATAGAAACTTATTCTGGAGGCTAGAAGTCTGAAATCAAGGTGTTGGTATGGCCATCCTTTCTCTGAAGATGAGGAGAATTCTTTGTCTTTTCCAGGGTCTGGTAGCCTCAGATGCTCCTTGGCTTCTATCAGTGCAATTCTTATCTGTCTCTGTCTTCACATGGCTGTCTTCCTCATGTTAACAATGTGTCCCATGTAGAGCAGTGGTGCAGAATAGAAGACACAGATACAAACCACATAAATACAGTTTCCTTATACTAGACAAAGGCACCATAAACGTACATTGGAGAAAAGATAGCCTCTTTAACAAATAGTGCTGGGAAAATTGGAAATCCACATGTAGCAAAATGAAATCAAACACCCTGCACAAAACTGAACTCAAAGTGGATCATGGACCTAGGCATTAGAGCAGAGACTCTGCACCTAATAGAAGAAAAAGTAGGCCCAAGTCTCCATCATGTCAGCTTAGGAGCCAAATTTCTCAATAAGACTCCTAAAGCGCAAGAAGTAAAAACAAGAATCAATAAATGAGATTGTATGAAACTAAAAAGCTTCTTCACAGCAAAGGAAACAATCAAGAACATGAAGTGAGAGCCTATGGAATGGGAGAAAATCATTGCCACCTGTACCTCAGGGCATTAATTTCCAGGATATATAAAGAACTCAAAAAACTTAACACAGTAGGTGGAGGGTGGGGGCGGAGGAGTGGAGGTTCACTGGATTGGACAAGGGGAATGGGAGAAAGTGAGGGAGGATGTGAATGGGAAAGACGGTAGAATGAATTGTACATAATTTTCCTATGTTCACATATGAATACATGACTCCACATCATGTACAACCATAATAATGGGAATTAATACTCCATGTATGTATAACATGTCAAAATACATTCTACTGTTATGTATAACTAAAAAAATCAAATAAAAAATAACTTCCCATTCTTGGGTTGTATATCATGTGGAGCTACACTGGCCATGTATTCATATATGCACATAAGAAAGTTATGTCCGATTCATTCTACTGTTTTTCCTATTCCCAACCTCCTCCCTTCCTTTTATTACCTTTTGTCTAATCCAATGAACTTCTATTCTCACCCCCCTTATTGTGTGTTAGTATCACCTATCAGAGAGAATATTCAGCCTTTGTTTTTTTGGGGATTAGCTTATTTCACTTAGCATGATGGCCTCCAGTTCCATCCATTTACTGGCAAATGCCGTAATTTCATTCTTCTTTATGGCTGAGCAATATTCCTTTGTGTATATGTACCACATTTTCTTTATGCATTCATAAAGAAAAGGGTACCTAGACTGGTTCCATATTTTAGCAATTGTGAAGGGTACCTAGACTGGTTCCATATTTTAGCAATTGTGGATGAACTGCTATAAACATTGATGTGGCCACATCACTATGGTATGCTGATTTTTAAGTCCTTTGGGTATATGCTGAGGAGTGGGATAACTGGGCCAAATGGTGGTTTCATTCCAAGTTTTCTGAGGAATCTCCATACTGCTTTCCAGAGCGGTTGCACCAATTTGCAGTCCCACCAGCAATGTATGAGTGTACCTTTTTCCCTACATCCTTGCCAATATTTGTTGTTACTTGTATTCTTGATAATTGCCATTTTGACTTGAATAAGATGAAATATTAGTGTAGTTTTGATTTGCATTTTTCTAATTGCTAGAGATGTTGAACATTTTTTCATATATTTGTTAACCAATCATATTTCTTCTTTTGTGAAATGTCTGTTCAGTTTCTTTGCCCATTTATTGATTACATTATTTGTTTTTTTGGTGTTAAGTTTTTTTGAGTTCTTTATATGTCCTGGATTAATGCTCTATCTGAGGTGCTGGTGGCAAAGATTTTCTCCCATTCCATAGGTTCTCTCTTTTATTAATAAAAGGAGTGTTTTATTCCTTTGTTGTAAAGAAGCTTTTTAGTTTGATACTATCCCATTTATTGATTCTTGATTTTACTTCTTGCACTTTAGGAGTCTTATTGAGGAATTCAGCTCCTAAGCTGACATGATGGAGATTTGGGCCTACATATTCTTCTAGTAAGTGCACAGTCTCTGGTCTAATGCCTAGGTCCTTGATCCACTTTGAGTTGAGTTTTGTTCAGGGTGAGAGATACAGGTCTAATTTCATTTTATTACATAGGGATTTCTAGTCAAGAATGGGAAGTTATTCTTCATGTATGCATAATGTCAAAATACATTCTACTGTCATGTTTAACTATAAAGAACAACAGTAACAAAAAAGATGTGTCTCTGTGTTTCCAAAGGCTTTCTCTGTGTGTCAATTTCTATGTTCAAATTTCCCTCTTATTAGAAGGACCCTAAGGATTCATCTTAACTTGCATAAATCCGCAAAGACCCTAGCCCCAAATAAGGACACATTCATAGGTATTTGGGGTTAGGACTTCAACAGCTTTTTTGGGCAGTTGGGGGTGGGAATTCAATGCAACTTCCAACAAACCAAGGTTTTAACCTACTAAATCAGACAGACATTTAGTTAAATAATTAGAGAAGCAGATACAAAATAACAAAGGGAAAAAGACCACAGAGGAGAGATCTGGATCACATAAGGGGGATTAGACTTGTCAGGATTTCCAGAAAGTAATGATTGGCTGAATAAGTATTAACTAGGTGCAGAGGAGAGGGAAGAGCAGGTTCAGGCAGAGCAATCAGCACATGCCAATGTCCCAAGGGTGAGGAAGGCTTAGAACATCCAGGACTTGTATGACCGGAATGGAGTTGCCCAGGGGTGTGAATAGGGTGACTAATGCCCCAGAGGTCCCCTACTATCACACCATAGGGGCCTTGAGAGAAGCCCTGGGATAGCATTCTACTGCTAAGAGAAGAAGCAGGGATCAACTGAGGGATTTATGCAGAGGGTGATTCGTTGGACCTGCACATCTCAACTGTCCCTCAGCTGGAGTGTGGACAGGCAGGGTTATGCAGACGGGATGAACACCAACAAGACTGGAAACTCTGGCAGGTGCAAGATGACACAACTCAGATTTGGGAGGTAGAGCTGGGGACCCATAGAAGAGGAGAAATTTCAAAAAAGATTTGGAGAAAAAACAGAAATTAGGAGTTGATGGGATAGGGTGAGGACTTTGCCCAGGAGGATGAAGGCTCCTGGCCTGGGAAGGCTGGTGAGGACTGCTATGTGAGCGAGCCCTGGAGGACTGATGTGTTTGGGGAAGGAAGACAAAGAGAGCAGTTTTGTTTGAATTGACATTAAGACTTCCAAGGGGGTGTGTCAAGCAGGCAGGTGGATACACAGGGCCCTGCGGGAAGCAGCTCACACTTTATTGAGACACTGAAATCCAATGTAAAACTGAACAAAGAGGTTGAATGAGGGTCCAATCTCCACTTCCCACACCTGGGGTATGATCTTTGGGCCTTGGGGGTTCCAAAGCAGGCTTTGCAACACACAGCAGAGCATTTCCTACTAGCTATATTATCATTGTGGTAGCCACCAGTGAACAAGACTGGGGAGCCTGCTAATTGGCACGCAGGCTTGGTGAGTGAATTTTTTTGTTGACTTTTAATTTTTATTTTATTAGTGCATTATAAGCACACCTAACAGTGAGCTGGATTAAACCATATTCATACATGCACATAATATAATTTGATTAATTTCATTCCCCAGTGCCTTTCCTTTCCCTCTCTTCCCTGCTCCTTTAATCTGCTTGCTCTAGTCTACTGACTTCTCTTTTATTAGTTATTGTTATTTTAATTAGTGGTTATAATTACACACACGTATGTGCAGGATCCATTGTGGCATATTTGTACATAGGCATAGCATAATGTGGTAGATTTCATTCCCCAGCACTGCTCCATGCCCTCCCCTCCTCCTGCCCTCTTGACCCCTTTCCTCTTCTCTATTGGCTTTTCTTCTATTTTCATGACACCCCTTTTTTAAAAAATATTTCTTGAAAAAAATTTTTTTTCATTCTCTCTCTCTAGCTTAAATGAAGGAAAACATTCAACCCTTGATTTCTGAGTCTGGGTTATTTCACTTGGCATGATGTTCTCCAGTTCCATCTATTTACCTGCAAATGACATAATTTCATTCTTTTTTATGGTTGAGTAAAAATTCATTATATATATCTTATATGTGTACATATATGTATATATGCATATATATGTATATGTATGATATATATGTATCTCATTTTCTTTATTCATTCATCTGTTGACTAGGTTGGTTCCATAACTTGGCTATTGTGAATTGTGTTGCTATAAACATTGTTGTGCACATCACTATAGTATGCTGATTTAGTTCTTTTGGATAAATACCAACAAGTGAAATAGCTAGGGCATGTGTTGATTCTATTCCTAGTCTTTCGAGGAATCTTCACACTGATTTCCAAAGTAGTTCCACTAATTTGCCATCCCACCAACAATGCCTGTGTACCTTTTCCCCCATGTCCTTGCCAGCAATTATTGTTCTTTGCATTTTTGATGACTTCCATTTTAATTGGGGGAGATAAAATCTCAGTGTAGTTTTGATTTGTATCTCCTTTTCACGTTTGTTAGCCATTTGTATTTTTTATTTTGAGAAATGTCTTTTTAGATTTTTTACCACTTATTGATTGGGTTATTAGTCTTTTTGGTGTTGTTTTTTTTTGAGTCTTTTGTTTTTTAATTTAAGTTTTGTTGCAGTGATAGGAAAAACAAGGTTAACTTAGGGGACAGAAGCAGCACACAATTTGAAAGATTTTAATTTCTCCATTAAAAAATTCACTAAAATAACTGGGTAGTTCATGATCTCTCATGGCTGTTTTGTTTTGCATCACAGAACAAGATTTACATAAATACTTTAAAAGGCTAATGAAGTACTACTTTCTCTAACCTTGCCAGCATCCTCTCAATTCTATGCAACTTTACTCCCTCTTCATCTACTTTCTCTTGGCTCGTCCCCTTCACTCTCCTGGGAGGCACATGTCATTTCAGTATTTAAGATGTTTGTAGCTCTGTCTCTTGCTCCAGTCTCCAAACTCCAACTGGATGGCGTCTTCCCTCGCTTTCAGCTCTCCCCTGGAGGCAGGTCGCTGCTCTCTAGGACTTACCTCTCTTGGCTCTTGGCACCTAGCTCTGCACTGCCCCTTCCTCCCAGGATCTTTTCTTCTACCCCACTTTGCTTTGCTCATTCAGACTTTCTCCAATATAGAAAAAAAGAAGAGCTGAGAGTGTAGCTTTTTCTCTCCAGGCTGGCTCAAATCCGGAAACAATTTCTTTCCAACTGGGGGAAAAGTTACCTTAGCAACTAATTAACTCAATTAACTTTCCCCATCCTCCTTTATCAATATTCAATTAACATTCAATCGTTTCTTTGCTATGCTCTGTGGTTTTATTACCTGTGAAATGAAAAGCTAAAGTGGAACAAGACTGCAGAAGGGCAGGTGAGGACCGTCTCAGAGGGGCCGAAATGTTCAGAGAGAGACCCAGAGCCCGATGGGGCCTCTTCTGCCCCTCCCCCGTCAACTCCTTGGCTTGTTTTACATCCCCTGGATGCAACTCAGAAGCAGCCTCTAGGGATAAAGGAGACAAGAATGAAACTCTGGGGTGACAGATAAAATTTCTGCCATAGCCGAATAGGGGCTCAGGAGCAGAAATAGGCATATTTAAGAAAAAATAAAGTTATAATTTTTTTTTTCAGTTTGAGTTTGTGGACAGGAATTCATATCATAGTTGTCAAAAATAATAGAGGGCAATGAAGTGACACTCTCCTAAATTCACTAAACTAAATTCACCAACTGTTTTTACTGTGAAGGTCAAGAGGTGAAGTGGTCTTTCCCTACAGGAATGAAAGGGGGAGTGAGCTGGATGCTAGTCCTCCCTCTCTTGTTCCTGAAGCTGAGAAATAGTCGAATCCCCATATTGGTTTAAAAGCCCAGGTATTTTCTTCACCTCCTCCAAATGTGGAATTAAATTTTTCAGTTGGACATTCTCGCTGCTACATCCACCATTTCAGTTGAATCACCTGCCCTAGACAATTTCTACATCTTGCACCTGGTCATGTATTTTTTTGCTTGCATCATCCTTTCTGAGAATGAATGGGGTCAAGAACAAACACATCAGTTTTCCCACTCCTCTGTATATACCCAAAGGACTTACAATCAGCATACTGTAGTGATGCAACCACACCAATGTTTATAACAGCTCAATTCACAATAGCTAAGCTATGGAACCAACCTAGATGCCTTTCAACAGATGAATGGATTAAGAAAATGTAACACACACACACACACACACACACACACACACAGAGGAATATTACTCAGCCATAAAGAAGAATGAAATTATGACATTTGTTGGTAAGTGAATAGAACTGGAGGCTATCATGCTAAGTGAAATAAGCCAATCCCCCCAAAACAAAGGCTGGATGTTCTCTCAGATATGTGGATGCTAACACACAATTAAGTGAGGGGGAATAGAAGTTCATTGAATTAGATGAAGAGGAATGAGGGAAGCCAGGGGGATGGGAATAGAAAGACAGTAGAATGAATCGGACATAAATTTCCCCCATTCATATAGGAATACACCACCAGTGTGACTCCACATCATATTCAACCACAAGAATGGGATCCTAATTAGAATAAGTTCTACTGCGTGTATGTATAATATGGGAAAATACTCTCTACTGTCAAGTATATCTTAAAAGAAAAACAACAACAAAAAGAGCCAACATGTTTATTCTATTCTTCCAAATTAACCATTTAAGTGAGACAAGTGAATTAAATGCATAAATACATAAAATAATCCTAATGCCTCTATTGGGTGTTGACTCCCTGGTATGCACTGAGAACATGGTTATGTAGGTAAGACCAGTCCCGTGAACTAGAGGCTATGGCTCTATTTTACACATGAAGGAAATAAGGCTAATGAAAACTGTGTATCTTGAATAAGGCCTCATGTTGCATCACCAAAGATCTGACATTTGCATTTAGGTCAGTTAAATGCTGAGGACAATTGCTCAGTCACTAACTGCATGCATGAGCATGGGGAGAGAACTAATTTTTGGACTCACACACATGTCTTCTTCAAATATTTTATCCAGGGACACCCTGACTCTGACAAGTTATCAAATAAAGTCAATGCTTCCCAAGGTGCAAGTCAGGTGTACTTACAAGGGGATGATCAGGTGTAGAGTTTTCAGTGGTGAGATTCCTCTCCCTCACCCCACTGTATAATATCTATACATATCGTGTTTGTGTGTAGCCAACTCTGTCCTCAGGGCTACCTGATTAGCAAATAAAGTCATAAAGCACCAAATTAAATTTGAATTTCAGAGAAACAACAAATAATTTGTAATTTTAAGTACTCCGATGTAGTAGTTTGGATACACTTATATTAAAAAGAATTTCAGTGTTTGAAATTCAGATTTAACAAAGCATCCTGTATTTTATCTGGAAATCTTGCTTAGATGATTCTGAAAATATAAAGTATGTGCTTACATTCTTTACTCTCTTACCTGATCCCGAACCGTGCTGTTGGCTAAGACTAAAAGGGATCACACATTCACCTGACCGTGGGAGCACTTCCTGGAGGACAGCCTGTGTGGGTGTTTCACCCCAGGTTGGTCTTTCCCAGCAACTCCAGTCTCCTGCTCTAAGCTCACCAGCTGAGGCGCCGCCCATAACTTGGCTCTTCTTCCCTCTCCCCGTCATCTTTGTTTCCCTCCCTGATACCAAACACAACAATCGTGGCCTTTCACAATCAGTACCTGGGTACAGATGATTCCGAGGGCAGCATGCTGGAGGTGGAAAGAATTGTGGGGATCTTTTCACAAGCAAGGAAGGTGAGGACCTCAAAACACCACTTGGTCAAAGTTACCCAGCTAGATAGGGGGCAGAGCTGGTACAGCATCTAACACTTGGCCAGCACCTCTTCTAACTCAGGTGACTCTCCTTTACTATGATATGGGGCTAAGTTTCCACCTTCCCATTTGTCTGCAACGTGAGGCACTTTTCCCCTTCCCTTTGGTAATGACAATGGCCAGTTGATTTGGTTTTAGGTACTTCTCATGTATGTTTCTTTTAATCATTACAGTAGCCATTAAAATAACTCTTATTCATTGCTAAAGTTGATCCACCAGTTTTTCATGCTACTCAGTCTGATTTTACTCCTCCTCCAAATACCCAAAGAACAACAGTTCTTGAGGTATTAAAATAAATAAAATTATTATTAAAATAATAATTTCCAAAGACTGAGTTTGGGAAATACATATTTATTCTTATTCAACTTGATCCTATTTTTTTTTCTTTTTGCTTCTTTTTTCCACAGGGTGGTATATACTGCCCTTGGGGAGGCAGCCTGTCTAACTCTGGTACTGATCCAACATACACAGCCCTCCAAAGTCTTTTACCTTTCCTTCTTCCTTTTCTGTCAATTGCAGCATGCTCTGTAACACAAATTTATTGATTTGAGGAGGGGAAGATTTTTGAGTGTATATTTCATTTAAGGAAGGATGAAGCGAGAATATAATTCAAACAGAGGAATTTTCTTTATTCTACCCTGGAAATGGTTGTATTTGATATGATTAAATGGGAAAAAGCTTATGTTCATTAGAACATATGAACTATTATAGTTACTACCCTTAATTAAGCATTAGCTTACATCATGTAAGATATGTTGCTTACTACAACTCTATTTCTCTCAACAACCATGTGAGGTAATGATTATTATCCATTTCACAATCGAGGTAAGGATTATTATGCATTTCAAAAGAGAAGGAAAATGAGTCTGAGAGATTAAGGAATTTCCCTAAGGTCATATTGTCAAGAAATAGAAAAGTAGAAAACACAAGACAGTCCCACATGAAAGTCAATGCTCTTTCCAAATACTCGTGTTTAAAGAAAGTTATATAGTTGTATGTTTGGGAAGAATTTTACATTATTTCCTCCTTTTAAAGTTTCACAAGGCATATTAGGATATTAAAGACTGAAAGTTCTTGGAGAAAAAAGTCTATCTGGCTTTACTTAGAATTTTCATGTGGAGTCATTTAGGGCTTGATTTTTCAGGGGCCTTCTGCTAACATCTCATGGAACTAGTGCTTGCAATAACCTTACTCATGGCATAGAAAAGGTTATGGTTGTACCTGGAAATTACAAAGAACATAACACAGGGCCATCTGATGCTCAGGGAATGACTTTAGGAGGAGCTATTCATAATGTAGAAAGAAAACTAATAAGCAGAAAAAAATAGCATTTCGAAATATCTGAAATATTATCATGTAAAAGAGGGTGGATTAGATTGTTTCAGCTGTTCACAAGGGGTGAACTAGCCCCAATGCACTGAAGGCACAGAAGGACAGATTTTGGTTTTACTTAAGGAAAGTGCCAACAAATGGACTAGATTCCAGTTATTAGATGTGAGGGACTAAAGGCTCCTTGGAGCACATGCTGCTTGGTTAAAAAAAGAGTACTCTAATATCAGTTGAGCTCTCAAATTTGATGATCTTTAAAGGCTTTGCCAAGCAATATCCTCTGCTTTTATTTAAACTAGTTAATCCCATGCAAAATATATCGATTTAGTCATAAACAGTTGTCCACCAGTTTATAATTATGGAGAAAATAGCAAATTGCATAGCAAACAATAAATTGTATGACTTCTTCTGTTTACTTTTTTTTTTAATTCTGGCAGTCCATACTGTAGGATAATGATGTGAATGTCCACACTTTCTTCCTAAAACAGGCATTCTTTCTTTGTGTGCATTGTTTTACTTTACAAAGGATTGGTTACTGATGTAACCAGGAGCGTGGGAATGGCTTCAGAAGCAGTGCCGATAACATGGAATTAGAGTGATTTTTGTGGTGTTAGTGTGTTGAGATTGGGGCTTTATGTCTGTGCAGACAATGATAAATTTCTGATGGGAGAGTTCTGTGTAAACAGATGAGATTTTAAACATCTTGGTTATGTTACTTAAGTAAACCCACATTAAATATATTGACGTATGCTGCCCAAACTCTCAGAAAAAATTGTGGAAACATTAAAACCTTTTATTGCCTGGGAATACAAATATTCACTGTGACCTAAAATGCTATAACACCTTCAGGGTGCAGAGCATTTGGGAGCCTTGGTGCTATTTATGGAATGTAGCGATGTGGGCATGTACTTGATTCCATTAGACAGATTACAACTTTACAGGCAAGAAATATGACTATCTCATATGTGTGTATTATAAAACCATGACCACGAGTATGGAAATAACACTAGCTACACAACCAAATATCTATATTTTTATTAATGTTTGTTTGCTGCTTCTTTCCTTTTTGATGTCTGCTAATTTGCTCACAGACAAGCTGTAGCAGGCAGTGAATTTTTTAAAAAAAAGTGAAGATTTATGTAATCCCAGTCTAGATTTTCTATACTGAGTCTTTTCTGTGTGCCATTCAATTCCATGTGGACTGTCTGAGGAGTCCTGGACAGTGCTTTAATCTCTTGATCCTCAGCTGCCACTGTCCCCAGGCCCCTGCTTCCCCACTTGACACTCGCTGCTGCTCTAGACTCAATTCCATAGATTTGTGTTACTCAAAGTGTCATTTCCTGGCACCACCCAACTTTCTCAGTCAGAATCTGCATTTTAACAAGTTTTCCAGGAATTCATGTCCATACCTGCCTTTGAAAGGTTTGGCGCTTTGTCACCTCTTGACTCCTCATAAAGGTATTTCTCTTTACCTCCCCTGCTTTGTCTCAAGTATGGACACCAAGGACCCTCTTGCCCCTGTGATATATAACACATTTAATTCATAACTTTCAGGAACCAAGGATCATAACAGCATGAGAAAATAAATTGGAAAGTGTAGTTCAGAGTCCCTGCTCCCCAAACCTGTCATGGCTTCTTATAGCATCCTACAGGGCCATCTCCTTCCCTCAACCTTAGACTGAAACTATGGTCCTGGGGCGTACTCCCTTCTCAAATTGAAGTTGGCTTTGTTATAAGTTTCCCCTTAAGCGCTCAGGACTCTAGGTCTCCTGCCTCTAACACCCTCAGAATAGGCCACGAAGCAGCACTATGAAGGTTTGCTTCCAACAAAGGCAAACCTCCCCACTGGGTGGCTTCATTCTCTGACTTCACCTTTCCTTCTAGGCCTTGTCTTCACTGTTTCATGGCCAGAAATCTCTTTAAAAGGTTTTCCCAAGAAAAATACAGTGTTAGGTCAAATACCACCATGGAAATGGCTGTTGCAAGATTTAATATAAATAAATAAATATACATATATACCTACACATATGTGTGTGTATATATTATATATATAATGGTATATATAATATGTCACATAACATGCAATATATATATATAAACTACTTAACATACATACACTTGAAATTGAAAAGTAATATAATTTTTGGATAAGTTGAGAAAAAAAATTCTATTATTTGGGTACCAACTGCCATGAGGAATACTGTTTTAAAACCCTCATCTTATTCTTTTTATTGTGTTGCCTAGTTTCAGTTATGTTTATACCTCCCAATTGACATTTTAGGGAATGACTCTTAAAAGTTCTTTTAGAGTTTCTTAGGAGGTAGATGTTATTTTGTAATAAAAGAAATTTGCAGGCAAAATTCAGCCTTCATCTTTATTGTCCTTGCATCTCTTTTAGAGCTTCTATTACTTTGTTCTCTTCAGGTAGTGTATGAAATATTTGAGGCTTGGGACTGGGTTCATTAATTGAATAATTTTTGTGTTTTGTGCAAGTGCCTCATTTTACATTTAATCATTACAAAATGTCTGCGATGTTACGATTATTTCTATTTTAAAGCTAGTCACTCTACAGATGTTAATTGACCATCTGGCATATGTCACATATGATTGAGTCTTGCCCTTAAGGAACTTACATTTAGTAGAAAACTCCATTCGATGGACATGGGACCAGCTGCCTTATTTTAGAGATGAGGACCCTGAGGCTGCAAGAGCTGGTTCTGTTCACAGTCAACTGGTTAGTTAGATCCTAACCAAGACTAAACCTGGTCTGACTCGGAGGCTCATGTTCTTCCTTACACTACAGATGATGTTGTACAGCCTGTAGCTTCTCATGTTTGGGTGAGGATGCAGTAAAGAGTTGGATTGGGAAAAAAGTATGCCTCTAGACTGCTTAGGGTAGAGATGGAGGTGTCAGGGGCATGCTCAAATCAAAGATTGTACCAATCAGATTAGGAGAGACTCCTACCTCTTTCCAAGAAGAAAGGAAAAGATGAAAAAGAAGATGTGAAAGGAAATGGAAGGGGATGGAGTGGGGCCACAGGGAGAGTTGCAGCAGACACTCTGCCAATTTAGTGATTTCAAATCCCTGAAGCTACCAGTGATGTCTGTTGGACAGTGGCGAGTGTGAGAAGGGCCCTATTGCATGGGGCCCAAGGCTAACACATGTGGGAAGATCTGTTTCCTCCCTCCTTCCTTCCTTCCTTCCTTCCTTCCTTCCTTCCTTCCTTCCTTCCTTCTTTCCTTCCCTCCCTCCCTTCCTCCCTCCCTCTTTCCTTCCTTCCTTCCCTCTCTCCCTCCCTTCCTCCCTCCCTCTTTCCTTCCTTCCTTCCCTCCTTCCCTCCTTCCTTCCTTCCATGAGCTCACGAATATCTATTTAATTCATTAATAAAGACTTTGCATTTACAGTGAAAGAAATACAAAACAATACCATGCCATTATAATTCTAGGAGGGAAGAGAGAAATTAGAATATGCAATTGAGTAAAAGAGTTGTGGATGTTGAATCGTGGTACAGAAGGAGTAGAAAGAGGCTGGTGGATAGGATTGTGGAATGATAGCCTCTTGAATTTGGGTGCCTCAAAAATGAATGGCACTGAATTTTTGAAAATGTAATTTTAGGAAATATTTTAAATACAGAAAGCATACACAATAGTACAACAAACATCCATATATTCACCATCTGATTTGAATGTTAATAATTTCATGGCATTATTTTTCACTATGTATTTTTATTATACATTTTCTTTTCTTGTAATTTTTAAAATTCTAAATATTTTTATTGGTGCATTATAGCTATACATATAGTGGGATTTGTTGTTACATATTTGTACATGCACATGATATAAAAATATAATTTGGTTCATATCATTCCCTAGTATTTCCCTTTCCCTCCTTTCCTCCCTTCCCCTGACCCCTTCCCTCTATTAGTCTCCCTTTGATTTTCATGAGATTTCCCCCCTACCTTTCTTATCTTTTTCCTCTATAGCTTCCACATATGAAAGAAAACATACAACCCTTGATTTTCTGAATTTGGCTTATTTCACTTAAATTAGTGTTGTGGTGCTATAATGTACCTCAGCACAAAACACTTGCCTCACATTCCCAAAGCCTTGGGTTCAATCCCCATTCCCTCTTCAAAAAAACAGTGTCCTCAAGCCCCACCATTTTCCTACAAATGACATAATTTCATTCTTTTTATGGCTTACTAAAATCCTGTGTGTGTGTGTGTGTGTGTGTGTGTGTGTGTGTATTTTAAACCATTTATCTATTGATGTGCACCTAGTCTGGTTCCATAGTTTGGCTATTGTGAATGGTGCTGCTATAAACATGCATATGCGTGTATCACTATAGCATGATGATTTTAATTCTTTTACATAAATACTAAGGAGTGGTGTATCTGGGTGATATGGTGATTCCATTCCTAGTCTTTTGAGGAACGTCTGTGCTGATTTCTTTAGTGGTCGTACTAATTCACAATCCCACCAACAGTGTAAAAGTGTTCCTTTTCTATACACCCTCTCCAGCACTTATTATTGTTTGTATTTTTGATGGTTCCCATTATAACTGGAGTGAGAGATGAAATCTCAGTGTGGTTTTGATTTGTATTTTCCTAATTGCTAAGGAGGTTGAACATTTTTTTTTGTCCAAATGTATTTTGGAAGAGGCCTTCTTTCTGAAAAAGAACATGAAGTCATAAAGGACACAAATAGGAACAGAATCTTGGAAGGGCTTGCACAAGTGAAAGGAAGGCTGGGAAGTTTAAGCATCTTGAGCTCATCAGGTTCACGGTCCATTCACATCTGAGAGGATCTGGTGTGTTAAAAATGAATGTGAGATAGTGAAGGGACTGATCACAACATCTGGGTTGAGGGGAAGCAAGGCAGAAGCAGTTACTCATATGTGGATGTGGGAAACAAGAGGTGGGGTGAAGGAGTTGGCCTAAGAATGAAGTTCTCACGAATTAGAAGTTTGGAGAAGGGTTTGGACCTTGTTCCTGATTTGAATGGGATGTGTATGTTGGGGGATTGGGTCAATTTTATATATTGAGTCAGTCTTACCTATAGCTTCAAGGCAGAAGACACCTTGATAATATCAGAGGGCTTTTTAAAAAAATAAATTAACAAATGAAGTGGTTACTATTTCTTTTCATGCATTCTATGCTTTAGTCAAATTGAAATACCCATTGTTTTGGTAATTTGCAAGCTAACACATTTAGACACCCCCAAAATTCAGAAATGATAGCAAAAGCCATTATTGAAAGGTTCCTAGCAGAAGTGGGAAGATTATAAAGGAATCTGAACTAATGATAATAGATTCTTAAAATGAATTACCTTTCATGGGTAGGAGTTTAATGGATCAGTCATTGGTAGATACAAAATTAATTTGGACAGAAATTTTTTTGAGCACTTAGCTGTGTTCTGGACACCACCTAGAAAGAATTAGACAAACATTCTCTTCTAAAAGAGATCACAGACCAGTTAGAAACTATCTCAACGTTTCTGGAAGAAACAGCAGGATAGTAGAGAAAAATCACTGTGGTAAGGAAGTCTGAATTCTTAATGAAATCTTGGCATGAACTAAAGGAATGAGGTTGGAAGTCCAACTGTAATGGGTTCTTTAATGGAGCAACAGGGACGTGAGAAAGGGAGATGGGGCCTCCAAGACCATGTGTCAAGTTCACTTTTGCAGAAATGTTAATCTTGTGTTGAGGAGATGGGTGCTATAGAGAAGGCTGGAAGAATAATAGGATACAATTATCCCAGAGACTCCTGAAACTCGTCATGTGGCATGTTGTGCACTGGACTGACAGTGTGAATAATATCCTTGCAAAGAGGTGCATGCTTTGGATAGTTGGGGCATGACTACTTGATTCATTGGTCTCTTAGTACCTAGCTGCTCCCCAAGTCTATTTCCTCTTTTTCTCAGATACACAGCAAAACTAGGGTTCCTGGCATCTCTTGTAGTTAGATGTGCTGATGGAAGTGAGTTCTGAACAATGAACTGGGGTTAGAAGTAATATAGACCTTGAGGAATTCCACATAAGAACCTTCCACATGAAATCTTCCCGAACTTTTCCACTATGGACACCATCTTGGAAGTTTTGTGTGAAAACGAAGGAGCCAGGAAATGGAAGGAATCTGTGTCTCTGAGTCACAACTTGCAAAGTGAAAACAAAAATCTACTAACCAAGAAGAACTAAGCTGGGCACAATGGTGCACACCTGTAATTCCAGTGGCTCAGGAGGCTGAGGTTGGATTTGCAAATTCAAAGCCAGCCTTAACAACTTAGAAAGGCCCTAAGCAACTTAGTGAGACCCTGTCTCAAAATAAAAAAATAGAAAGGGCTGAGGATGTGGTTCAGTGATTTTAAGCACCTCTGGGTTCTATACCTGATACAAAAAAAAGGACCTGTTTTCAACACATATGAGAAATGTCTGTTGTCTTAGCCTACCAAGATTTTGGTTTTGTTTCTTCAGAGACTATATTATCCAAACCAAGAGTTCAACAAACTGTGACTCCTAGGTCAAATCTAGCCCTTGATTTGTTTTAGTGTAATCCATGAGAAGGTTTTTGATTTTTTCTTTTTACGTTTTAAAAGTGCTAATAAGGAAAAGAATATGTGACAGAGACCATAGGTGACCCGCAATGTCTAAAACATTTGCTTTTGTGTACTTTGAAGAAGAAAAAGTTTGCTGATTCTTGTTTTAACCAATATAGAGATTTTCTGTGACCTAGACAGGAAGTCTTCCAGTTTTATTACAAATAACGTTTTAGGGGCAAACATATTTAAATATGTTGAAGAAAGAAAGCTATAGATTTCCACTTCCAGGAAAAGATAGAATCATGGCAAATGGTTTTAGATTTTGATCTAAAACAATTATAAACTCTCAAGCCTCTAAATATATGTTTTCAAGATACTGAATATCAGTCAATGAATAGTGATCCCAGAGAGATGGAAGCAAATGGTGAGCTGCGTGCTCGCTCAGCCCACTGCCTGGACAATCTCCAGGCCTTGTGTGTATATGTGCACATGTGTGTGTCTGAGGGGACCCACTTTGGGCCTGGCAGCCTCTCTGACTTGAGAAGAGAGACAGAGCTAGGTACCTGAGGAGGCCAAATTTGGGAGAGCTGTATTTAGAACCCTGGAGAGGTGTAGAGTCCCCCACAAATAACCTGTTGAGCACTGGTTAGCACATCTACGTGAGGAAATTAGTTGACTTTGAGGAAAGACCCATTTAAGAGAAAGTTAGAAAACAATTCCCGCAGCTAATGCAGGAAGAATTGGGTATGGTGCCTATTTCCACCCGAGTAAGAACCTTGTCTTGCCTGGATCATCTGCCGCAGTACTTAGAGGGCTTTGCCCTAGCAGTAGGTCAGAACAGTCCCAGACTTAACAAAGTTTAAAAACAAGCTCCAAAAGGATTAAATTTTTTCCCATGCAATTTACCTGTATCCCAAAACAAATAAAAATCAAGGTAGTTTTTAGGAAGAAAATATTCAGTTCCTAGAAAGGTAAAATTTACAATGTGAGGCATCTAATAAAAATTACCATAGCAATTAAAAAATTGGTTGGAGGACTTGAACAGTCACTTTATTGAAGGAGATACAGGGATGGGTAATAAGTATGTGAAAGATGTTTCAATTCACTGATCATTAGAGAAATGCGAATTAAAACCACAATGAGATACCAAGACATACCTATTAGAATGTCAAAATTTAAAAAGACTGCTGATACTAAATTTTGGTGAGGATATAGAGCAAGAGTAACTCTATATTGGTAAGAATATGCAATAGTACAACCATTTTCAAAAACTATTTGGTGGTTTGTTGTAGCATTTACAATACCTACCATAAGATTAAGCCCCAAATTCTAGATGCTTATTCAAGAGAAGTGACGGCTCAGATCTGTATAAAGATTTGTACATGGATTTTGGTAGCAGCTTTATTTGTAATAGTCCCAAACTAGAAGCAAACTAAATGTCCATCAATAGGGTAATGGATGCAGAAGTCAGGGCAAAACAGATTACCAGACTGGGTGGTTTAAGCAATAGAACTTTATGTTCTCACAGTTTTGGAGGCTAAAGTCTGACAACAGGGTATGGGCAGGTTTGGTTTCTTCTGGGACCTCTCTCCTTTGCTTGCAGCTGGCTGACTTCTTGTTGTGTCCACACATGGTCTTTTCTTGGTGCCTATATCTTTTTTTTTTATTAGTTCTAATCAGTTGTACATGACAGTAGAAAGCTCTTCTATTCATTGTACACAAATGGAGCAGAGTTTTTCACTTCTCTGGTTGTGCATGAAGTAGAGTCATATCATTCGTGCAATCATACATGTGCCTAGGGTAATGATGTCCATCTCATTCCACCATATTTCCTACTCCCATGCCCCCTTCCCCCACTGCCTACATCTGTGATGTCTCTATGTGTCTTAGGCTCCTCTTTTTCAAAGAACTCCTGTCAGATTGGATTATGGCCTCGGTTTAATTTAATTCTCTCTTTAAAAGCCATTATCTTCAAATATGGTCATATTCTGGTGTACTGGATTCTAGGGCTTTGACACAGAAATTTTTTTGGGGGGGGGGGACATAATTCAGTCTTTATAACACCTTGACACAGAATTCTACGCAGAAAAAAAACAACAACTATTGTTATATGCTACAACATGAATGAACCTTGAAATAGTTACCCTGAATAAAACAAATCATTCCAGAATGACTGCGTACTATATGTCTCCACTTATACAACCTTCTGGAAATTTTTAACTATAGTGGCAGAAAGGAGATCATTGGTTGCATGGGTTGTATTTCAGTTATTAAATACATATAGTTGAAATACAATACCTTAATAACAAAATTAAGAGACATGAACATGTTATAGTTCTATTTATAATGCATGACAGGCCTAAATTCACATTGTCATTTTGCTCTTCTAATAGTGGTAATAAAGATAACTATCCACCCAAATGACTGGTTTGGATGGATCATCATTGTTCTGGTTTTATCTGTATTTAGTACCTGCTTTGCCAGTGCCGGATCACTTTCCTCCTTTCACTGGGAAGAACTTTCCATCTTGTGGTGACTGTTTCAATGACAAAAGTCAGCATAGGCTGAGAGAATGAACTTAAGGCAGAGAGAAGCTGAACTGAATGCTGGAGAGAGAGGATTAACATTGTTTAAGGTTCTGGGTCTGGCTCCAGTGGTTGCTGAGAATCAGTTATATCCCCAATCTTTCCATGTTGTTGTTTTTTTCTCCTCTCATTGTTCCTTATTCTTCTTGTGTGAATAATTTCCTCATCTAGCAAATTAATTTAATGGAGGCTCCTGTCATATCAAACAGTGTCAACAGTTCATTGTGTATTTAAGAAATGTATTTCTAATTTCTATTTCTTTCAGTGACTGAAATCCTGGCATAGCCTTGAGTAAATAATTGGAGGTGGGTCTGACCAAATTGACAATTCCATTTAATTTCAACATGTTTATCAAATACCTACTAAACCTAAGGCATTGTATTGCATGCTGAAAGACATTCTCATCGAGAATGCATTTAGATAGACACTCAAATTTTAAACAGCTAAGTAATTTTGAGACTTCCTACTGTAAATAATTTTGTAGCAAAATTCCCAGGTGTACATTGCTGGGGAAAAAAAACCATAAATAGAGCCCAAATTTAACTCACTGGAAATATGTGACCATGGGGAGATGAAAGGCAGTGGATAATAACTTTTACTTTCTTAGAATCCTCTGGATTCCAAGCCACCTGTGAACTAGACACTGGCTATTAGATTTTATCTTTCATGGTAACTTACACCATAATCAAGAGAAAGCTTTTTGGTTCCAAGGAATTTTAATTTAATAAGATTCTCTGAATTTAGTCACCCATTTCACTCTATTACCCCAAGCCTCTTGGAAGTACAAAAATGGAATAAATGCTACAGATTTTCATTAGAGTGTTACTGTTTCATTTTGTCTCCTTGTTTATTCTTTAAAATTTTCTTTTGCACATTGCGGCTGACCAGTTATTTTCTCAATAGTTTAAGGAGTAAAAAATAGCCTTTCACATCAGGGCTCTTTTCCTAAAGCATGGTAGTGATGACAAAGTTAGGTGTCAAGTTCCCTCCTCTCCCTCATATAAAGTTAGATAGTCCTGGGGAACATGTCTTAGGAATGATCAGATCAGGGCAGAGTAGAGCTCACCAAGTAATAGTTCTTAATAAATGCCTATCAACTGATCACATAGTGAGATGTATTCAGAAATTCTATGACAAATATTCACATACAAAGCCATTTCTTTAAGATGATTGTTTAAAATTAGTAAAGCAATACAAAAACGCATATATTTGGAAAGGTTTCAGGTAAGCATAAATTTGTGTCTTTACATTTGTTTGAATGAGTACTTAACCAGAACTATTCCCAACTCATCAGCCCAGAAGAGCCCTGTATTATTGATGCCAAAATATACTTTTATTACATTTTCATATTGTTAGACTGTGACTCTTACCCTAATAGGACCGTTTGGCATCATTGAAATACCTTACTTTTCCATTGTTCTCCCCCTTTAAGAAGATTTAGTTCATGTACACATTATCATTTCTAATAACAGCACAGCATTTTATCGTACAGTTATGTCTCAGGATAACACTCAGAAAAACTTAAAATATTAGCGAGATGAGGTATGGTTCTTAGGATGCCTGTTCATCTTCCTTCCTTCATTATATCTTATAGTCCCACGGTCTCACTTCCTACCTATAAATCAAGATATTAAATTCACTCAGTATGTTCCACAGGGGTGACATGTGAGATTAATGAAAACTATCAAAAGTAATACTTTTTTTTAGGAAGTGAAAATTGAAGGATTGACCTTCCATGACACAGATGTGAGATAGCAGAGACTCAGCTTGCTTATCTGTAATATGGGAATGATAGCAATGTCATAGGGTCGTCATGGCAGTACATCTTCAATGATGAATGACAAAGCATCTAAGCATCCACCTCTGAAAGCATCACAGCTGAAAGGAGCCCATGAAGATTATCACGCACCCTGGAGCCCTGGCTCTCTGCTCCAAGTCTCCCTGTCTTCTTGCTTTGTCATTCTTCCTCTTTTCCCCCTGCTGGTCCCCTTGGGTTTCCTTCCTTCCTGTCAAAGCTCAGCTTTCAGATCCTTCCTTCACAGCACTGTGTCAATAGCCAGTAGATGCTGAAGAACATTTTTAGCAGGCAGTGGGTTTCCAGATATCTGCACCTGGGTGGGGTGAGATAAAACCCAGTAGATGGGTATTCATTTGCCTTACCTACCTGGCATGCGTCAACCTTGATGACTGGCAATAACAGGGTTGATATCTCAGATATTAACAACTGGTTCTTCCTCATCAGAAGGGATGCAGACAAAAGACAACTGTTCTGGCCAGACAGTGGATACTGTCTCTATTGATCTTGGTAAATCATTTTAATAGATCCTTGTGTTCTTTGTTCTATTACTTGTGTAATTCACTGTTGTAGAAGGAGCTATGGGGTAGTAGAAGAATCTGGGATTGGTACTTACATTTACATCCTGACTCTGTCATTTTCTAGCTGTTCAACTTGGTCTCAGTTTTCTCATCCTCAAAGGAAAATTATAATATTCACTTCATAGGGTTTGCTTATTTTCGGTCCAGTTCTAAAGAGATTTTTTTTTTTTTTTTTTTTTTTAAAGAAGAGATGAGAGTCTTGCTAGTGGCTTAGCCTGACCTCCTCCAACTCCCAGGTTCCACAGATCCTCCTTCCTCAGCTTCCAGAGGTAGCTGGGGTTTCAGGTGTGAACACCACATCTAGTTTCAAAAGAGATTTTTACATGGGAGTATTTTATAATGAGAAGAATATGATAGAGATATGAGTTCTTATGATTCAGTAGTTCCAGTTTTTCTATAGGTAACAAAGACCACTAGTGATGCACCAAGACTACAGGTTAGGAAGATGCTGGATTTCTTGTAAAATGATATTTCACATTTCAAGGTGTAGCACGATGCAGTGATATGTATATTTCTGGGTGCTTGGGACTCTTTCTCATCCCTGACATACGCATTTGTCCTAAATCATTGCTAAATTCCTTCTAACTCTTTAAATTTGTGCTTTCAGGGCCAGGCCTTTTTATTAGGCAATTTCTTTAGGGCCTTGTGTTGCCTGCCAGGCCAGTCAGACTCATTTAACTGAGCTCAGCTGCTGAGAATTAGTTGGCCCGTCCACTTCTAGGCCAGGATTGACCAATGCTGATCTGAATCCACAGACAAGGAGAGAGAGATGTGGACAAAAGGTTTCAGGTTTCCCAATCAGAGTTTCCTGTGGCCCCCTCCACCCTAGCTATTGTGTGCTTCTTTTTGTGGGCTGACTCAACTCTGACCTGTCATGCAGTGTTTGATATTTATATTTCTGGAAATGGTTAGCCACATTACTAGGTAATAAGGTTGCAAATTCTAAGTCTTCCTTGTAATCTAGGTCAGATGTTGTCCTGGGAGTGGGTGGGAAGGTAGAGAGGCCAAAACTGAGGTTGCTGTGCTTGAGGGCAGATGATGAGATCATGCCTGGCTGCTGCAATCCTCCCTGGTACTTATCTGCACTCTGGCGCAGAACCTACTGAGCTCTTAGTTCAAGAATTTTTGTCTCATTTAAATTTATACTGCACTTGAATTTCTCAATTGTTATTAACACTCCATATTTAATGGAATTTGCCTTTTAAAAATAGAACATTAGCATGGGAAGAGAACCAAGAGATTAAACAATCCAGGCCCCCCCTGAAGAGATGAGGGAATACACATTTGACTTGCCGTGGGCCACAGAACCATTCTGTGGAAGAGTCAGGTCTGAGGGACCCAATTTCCTGATTCCCAGTTGGTTGCGTTTTCAAAATCACTTTCCACGCTAATTCCTGCTGGTGTGGTTTGCCCTTGACTCCTCTGATGCTCTCAGTTGGCTGCATCCATCTGTTTGTTCTAAATAAGCACTGTTGTTTCCCAGCACACACATCCTGGGGTGTTCTCTACATATAAGGATCTAAAAGTGCTCAGGATGTGGCAAAAACCTCTGGAAAGGGAAGAAATGGGAGAGAACAGAATCTATACCAAGATATCATAGTTTCATTGAATAAGTCAAGGTAGTAATGGATTTTAATACTTCAAGTTCACTCTTGGGATAGCCCAGAGTGGTGGGCCAGCTGTCTCCTCTCTTTTTCCCTTTCACACAGGCACCTGGAGCCAGAGAGTTTGTCAGTTTTAAGACCCCACCTCTGGCCCGTGGGATACTGGCAGGTACTGACTAGTAATTGATGGAGCCGGTTAGTCAGTTGCAAGTTCCTGACATCTAGCAATGCAGAGGAATACAGGGTAGGAGGCCAAATAGGGAATAGACAAGCCCTGTTGCAGGAAAGTGAAATGGGACAGAAGTGGCTCAGCAGGAAGATGGAGGGACACACTCACCCGGCATGTACAGACACATCCACGTTTTGTGGATGAGAAGCCACAAAAACTATGCCACTCCCACGCCATTGCAGCATCAAACTGCAGCACATTCATTCCAGGGTCTGTGATCCTGTGAGGAGCTGAGAGTAAAGGAGGGAGTCTTGCAGAACAGGGCAGTGGTCCCCAACTCGGCCTAACCACAGGGATCACCCAT
This sequence comes from Geosciurus inauris, assembly GCA_004024805.1. NCBI lineage: Eukaryota > Metazoa > Chordata > Mammalia > Rodentia > Sciuridae > Geosciurus > Geosciurus inauris. The sequence continues at coordinate 84,855 of PVHX01001448.1, forward strand.
ACCTCATTTTTGATGTTCAATTTCTGCAGTTCCTGTGACCCACGGCAGAAAGCCTGACTGAGCTTAGGCTCTCTATTAAGAAGCCATGGGAAAGATTCTTAAGACATGGGACATTTGGGGAAACACTGCTGGGAAAAAAGAGACTTGGATTTGGAATCACTAGAACTTGAGTTTTGAACGCAGCTTGATTCTGCATTAGCTTTGTGTCTTAAGCAAGGGTTTTCTTTTCTCTTCTTTTTTCTTTTTGTGGTACTGGAGTTGAACCCAGGGGTGCTTAAACAATGATCTACATCCCCAGCCCTTTAAAAAAAAATTTTTTTTTGAGACAAGGTCTTGCTAAGTTGCTTAGGGCTTCGCTAAGTTGCTGAGGCCAGCTTTGAATTTGCAATCCACCTGCCTCAGCCGAGTCACTGGGATTACAGGCATGTGCCACTGTGCCCAGCTCTAGCAAGTGTTTCCTAACTGTAAAATGAGAGGTGGTCCAGCAAAATGTATAAAGATGTAGTAGAAGACCTAAATCCCAACTTTGTCATCCTGTGTTATTAAGCAAGTTATTTAACATCTTTTCACCTCAGTTTTCAAGCTGCGAAAGAGGGAAGATGATGGTAGTCCTTTCAAATCCTTTATATGAAGACCAAGTTTATAATTTTAATACACTTAGAAAAGTACCTTGTTCACTGAAAGACTGTACAAGCATTTATTGTTAGCATTAAGTAGTGGGTAATGATATTGTTTCCTCGTTTTGGCTAAGATTTACAGAAGATGATATAGGTAATTTACCTGGTGCAAAACTGATGCTCAATAACTAGGACTAACTTTGCTTTTGTGATGAACTGGCTACATAAGAATGTTTATAAACCTTGTGGACACCAGAGTACATTATCATGCTGTAAACTTACTATATACGTACTGAAGAGACCTCAGGGAAAGAGGGAAGCTAAATCGGAATCTTCCTCAAGGCCGATGTGTAAGTTAGGGCCCCTATTGAGCCATCAGGCAAATTATAGCTCCTTCCAGGGGAGATGAGTATACCTGTAGTGTGAACGGCAGGAAGGATGAGCAAGCCTGAGGGCAACTTCAGAGGCCTGGACCATTGTTATCAGTTCAAATCAACTCTGATCTTGGAAAAAAAAAAAAAAAAGCAATGGAATTTAAAATATTCCGGAGCTCTTTTGAAAACTGCCCAAACACATGAGAACAGCTCCGGAAACCCCATCTGTTTCACGTTTACAGAACTTCTTGTCCCTTCAGTCTGGGCACAACTGACTCACTTTTCATTGTGTTCCTATGGCAGAGTGTCTTGTCATTTCCAAAGAAACCAGACAGCAGGTTTCGCATGCTTGAGAAATGGGCACGCCGCCTTTGTAATTGGTGAGTGTGTCTAAGGATTTGATTATTGTGACTCACATGGAAAAGGGATTAGATAACTTAGCAAATTTACAAATGTATATTTTTAAATGCAAAGCAGTGATGTCTGGACCATAAGTTATCCCTTTTCTTTTGCTCACATCTCTGCTGTGAGACTGCAGTCTAGCTGTAGCAAAGATTTTAAGAGCACGGGTGAACTCTCAAGTTAGGCTGCCTGGTTCTCTCCTAGTTTTGCCACGTACTTGCTGTGTGCCTTTGGGCAAGTTAATTGATTTTTCTGTGCCCCAGTTTCCTCATCTGTAAAATGGTTAGAGTAAGAGCACCTACCAGTTTTATTTAGGTAATTAACCCTACCTGCTCCCCAGTCTTAGAACAGTGGTCATTTCTTGCTCATAGCATAGTTGACAGGCATCACAAGTTCTAGGTGGCTCTGTTCCAAGCAGTCTTTGGACCTAGGCCTCTTCCATTGTGGAACCTCATTGTGGAACCTTTAGTAGTCCAGGAACCACATTTAGTTTTTAAAACTTAATTAAAATAAAATAACATTAAAAGTCACTTATACCAGCCACACCTCCAGTGCTTGTGAGTTACATGTGTCTGGCAATTACTATATTAAACAGCACACATAGAACATGTGTCTATCCATTAAAGAAAAATTAATTTAATGACACTTATTCAAGCAGTGTAAGGAAGACATCATTTGGGACTATTGCAAACGATATAGGGACTCAATTTTGAACGCAGTCTAGCAAGTAAGAATTCCAAGAAGCAGGGTGGAGGTAGGAGGCTGGAAACTCACTAAGAGGTAACATCAGGGTTAAGGAAGATCTTGTCTAAACATACCTAAAAGAATTTTTGCTGAAGACAGGGCAGGCCAACACATCAATCACCTGAGGGATGGTGGAGGCTGAGGAACCTAGTCAGATATCAAGGGAGATCAGATATTGAGGACTGGGGGTGGGATTCTTGCTAAACTGGTTTAGCAGGGTTCTTGCTTAAACTAATTTTTATAGGAAAGTGCATATATAGGTCTAGGAGATGGTGCAGGAGGCTGACTAAAGTTTGCTCAAGCAAAAAATCTTCATCAGAGCATTACAGAAAGTTCTACTGAACAGTGCTGCCTCAGGGCTTCCTCACAGTTCTTCCTGTTTGGCTGCTGTAGCTGGTGAGAGAGAAGAGAGCCCTCTTAGGGTCTTTCAGGACAGTAGGAAAGGATTGCAGGAGTTTTCCTCCCTATGAAGCATTGCACTTAAAGCCTAGTTATCCATACATCAAAGGATTCTGTTTTCTGACTATAGAAGATACTATGCGACCCAAGTTCTTCAGGCTTGCTTTTTGATATTCTACTAAATTATAGAGTATGCTCTCTTTATTTCTTGACGCAGTTTGCTTTCAAGTTTATTGCCTTGGTGAAAAAAATCCTATTTTGAATGTCAGAAGCTGAACATTATTTTCTGTTTTCTCTTTGGTTTCCTTTTGTAATGGTCTCCACTGTTGTCTTGGAAGGAAGCCTTGCTCGGACTCAACAGGAAACACCAGTGTGTGTCCTACTGGGACCCCTGTTAGCTTGCCTGGACTCCTTCAACTGACAGGTCTTCTTCTTTCACAGGTCTGCTGTATCTCAGTAAATGTGGTACAATGTGTCTAACACTAAGACTGTGCCCATATCATGCACATAAAATTATCTTACTCAATCTAAATAGCGAGATAGCAGCCAAATTATTTTTGGGAGGACCATGCACCCACTTATATGACTACTATTTCATTTGGATTTTTCTATTTTTCAGGAGGGAAGTTGCATCCTGATTTGAGGGAAACAATCTTTTGGTTGTCTTTCCAACAGCATTTTCTGCCTTTTCAAAGTCAGGACTAGAGAATATATAAGGAATTTTCCATATAAATCATAATTTTGTCCCTTAACAAGAATAGAACAATGTTTTACTCATTTTTTATTCATCATTTGACTCTTCCACCCTCATTATTTTGTTCTAATTTGATTGCACATTTGATTTAGAACACTGGGTGAGGAGAGGTGCAATGTCAGTTTTGAGGAGAAGCAGCAGGTCAAAGTCAGTTTATGCTTGGTGGAATCCAGACTGCAGAAGAGTTGGTGAACTTGGCATTGAATCTTTTATTTTAAAGAAGTGCTATGCACTTTTGTGTTATCACATGTGTAATTAGTTTGAACTAACTGAGCACTTGCTATGTCCAGAGTGGCACACAGCAGAGAACTACAACACAAAAGCCTGTCGCATCACCCAGCATCACTTATTTCCCTCTTCAATCCTTATCACATGATCTCATTATCTGGCTTATTTACTTGTTTACTTGCACATTGTCTCTCTTGCCCACTGGAAATGCAGAGACAGTCATGTCTCTCTTACTGCTGCAAAGCCAGCACCTGGCACAGTGCCTAGAACAGAGAAAGGCTCAAAAACAGCTCATTATCTGACTGGGAAAAAAAAAAAAAGGTTATATTCTCCAGTAAGAATGCTCTCTCTCCCTCTTCCTTCACGTTTTCTCTGTTCCATTGAATCTTCCATTCCTAATCCTCTTGGTCTTAAGCAGGGCTTTCAGGGCTGACATCACAGTGATAATTTTTAATACTACCCATTTGATCTGTCCTTTACTTTCATTTAGGTGACGCTTCTCTTGTTTATCTTCTCTGATATATGCAACCGCATTTGTAACATGTAAAACATCTCTGCAAGTATTACTTCTTATGATGATGGCAAAAGTTCCTTGAAGCATAGTTTCTCCTATGAGCCTTGGTGATGGACCCCTGTGTTATACCAATGGATAAGTGGATGAGCAATGAATTTGTCTATATCTATGAAGATGAAAACCAATCATAACCCCAACCCCAATTTAGAGTTTAATTGCACCTGGATTGTGTTCTTATGTAAACCCCGCAATTAGCATCATCTTGGGGTTTTCTCCCTTACTGTCCCTCATCTTGGTTTTGAAATGAACATGCATGCTCACAAGGATGTATGGCAGATTTGCTGTCTAGGGTCAATAGCTTGCTTGAGGTGAGAGAGGAGCAATTCACTTGCCAAGGGAAACTGCAGTGCAGTCATCCAAGGGCCATGGGGGCCTGGTCACTAATACAGGCCACTGGCTATGACTCAGAACTTTTCCTCATCAGGGATGTTTTGTGTAGTACTAAACTGTCAGAGGCCTTGCAGGAAGAGAATATTCTTCTTTTGTCTTAAAACTCTGCTATGATTGTCCCAACATATTGTCAAATCCTATTAGGTAGGAGAGTCAGATAGAATTTGAGTGCATGCTCATTAAGTACAGACACTTGGATATATGCATATAGCACAGAACAAGGTGCTGTGCCAGGAAAAGGTGTCAGTTCTCAGTGCCATGAAATACTATCCAATTTCCATGGCAAAGGCGCCACGGAAGACCCCTTTGCAAGAGAGTGGACTTTTGCCAGTTTTTCCACACAGCCACAGGGATAACATTTGGCGCCAAGATTTGTATAGCAACTTGTGAAACACAATGCCAAGTTCTATTGCCTGGAATCTCCTTAAAGGTTGGCTAAGATGTTGGCAGAAGCATCCAAAGGCATGTTTTCTGTTGTTTATTCTTTTGATTTTTGTTTTTCCTTTGGGCAAATGAGAACGAGAGGTGTAAATGTTCCACACCAAAGGAGCAAGATTCTATCAGAAGCCACATCTCCTCTGCCCACACAGACAACTCACATGCACATCCATTAGTTTTCATCACACGGGCTTTCCATGCTGCTGAGTATACCAGGGTAATTCTGTTCTCCATGTCTGCATGGCTTCAGGGCACTTTTCAGCTTAGAACTGGATGGACTCACCTGGCAGGGTAAATTAGACTTTGTGGTTTGCAGTGTTTCAGTGTGCTCCAAGCTATCCCAGTTTACTGGTTTCTGCCCAGGAAGTGGGAGAAGACTTTATGCATTTTTGTTCTAACGAGAAAATTTGAGCAGTTTCCAAAAGTTTGGCAGTAGAGGGTTATAGTGGAGCTGAATTTGATATTGCCTAGGCAAATTCAGAATGGTACTCTGGCTCACCCACCCCATTTTAAATCCAACAGCCTGGTGATTTAACTCTTATGAAAATCCACGCATGGTTTCCTTTGTCTTTCCTGTGGGATGGCTTCAAGAAATGACCCAGACATTGTTGAATGCTCCAGGTAGAATCTTGCCACTCCCACTGAGGCACATCCAGACAAGCCTTTTTTTGACTCATGACATTGATTTCTGTTTAGAAGCTGCAAAGCTGGACTGACGACCCTGAAATGTGGTTTTGTTTTCCCCTTAATTATCTATCTAGCTTCACAGGAAATAGATGTTTGGTTGCTAAAGACAAAAAGCTCTTCTCCAGCCTCATGCTTCATGGCTGGAACATTGCCATTTGAGGGTTGTGAGGAGTCCATTAGAAACACACCCAGGCTGACGTGGGACAGGATCTGTCTGTCTACAGGTTTTTTAAACAGTGAGCCAGTGTGCATTTTTTTTTTTAATGAGGTTGTGCGAGGGGCCTTCTCTGATCTGATTCTGGTTAGATATTGACAAGAAATTGTGGGACCCATTATAATGCATCCAGCAGACAATCTCTTAGCATCCTCTATAGAGACCTTATCTCCCTTACTGGGGTCACACTTAGGGCACATTTAGCTCTCTGATGACCTTTAATAACCCACAGTCCATTTCCTGTTGACTTCAAGCATCCTCTACTTCCTTAAAGGTTTTTTTGCTTTTCTTCAGTTGCCACTCATCATTAATAAGATGCTCTCCGGGGCTTCCCCAGCACTTCACTATTCTTCCCTGGGCCTTTGAAGGTTCTTATTTCCTTCCGGGGTTGTTTTTCCTAGGTTTTCATCCTCTCCTCTTGCCCTGAACACATATAGGGGACCACATCCTGCCTCTGCTCTCTCAGCACGTCCCTCATACTCAGCCCTTGATTTTCTTAGTGAGTTGGAAAAATCGTGTAGGAACCTTTGTTCTGGCACAGTTCAATGGCATTTTGGCTGGAAATGTTTTACACATTAAAATGATGAAAGATGACTTCATTTGCCAGCCCAGGCAAAAGATCTTTATAAAGAGAGAGAAAGACAGAGAAGGAAAGAGAGAGGGAGGGAGGGGGAGAGAGAAAAAAATAGAACAAAATAAAAAGGTCTTTCTGGAGCTACTGTTGGACTAAAACTATTGAATATGTAAAAGCTTTTAGGACACAGCAGGGTGGGGCCCTTGCTCCAAGGTTGGGAAGCTTCTTTTCTGGCAACCCTGTCCTGTCCTATAAGGCATTAACTGTCTCCCCAGGACCTCTCTTGACCCTGAGCACTTCCGCTGTAAACTCTTTGTTTTTATCATAAGAGGCAGAGGGCATTTAAAATACTCCCAGATGGACATAGAGATAAGGGAATTACCCCAACTTTACACTTTTATAGATCAGCTCCTGTCTTCATTTACCCAGATGGCTGGGAATCATAGCTTTCATCAGTCCTGAAGCAGAGGGTGAGGCTGAACTTTTCCAGGAGTAAGGTACAAACCCTGGCTCCTTTACGAATATCCTGTGGCAGTATTTCCACACCTGAGTTGGGCTGTATTTCATCTTATGCCAGGCTTCACTTTGGAGTCCATGTAGAGAAGGGTAGATGTGTAGTGACGGATCATGGCTTTGAGAGCCTTTGGGAGTGGTCTCTCCAAAAAGCCTGCCCTCAGAGATAGAATGACTTCTTTCCCCCTGGCTAGGACTGACTGCCAAACTGCACCAGGTTTCACACCCAGTTGTGGAGAGTGCCATCTCTGTTGGCTTCATAGAGGCAAATCTACCGCTTCCTGCTCTCATTCTGGTCAGTGAAGTAGTCTGTCCATACTGTGCAGGTGAGTAGCCATTCGACAGGGTTTTCTGAAACTGTTAGATTATTTGGGATCCAGCTTTTAATGATACTACATCCTTATTGAGGTTGGAGGTACCACTGAATTTCCATTTCAATGATTCAAATGTTATTGATGCCTTCCATGTGCCAGGCCTGGCTTAAGTAGTCACTGGAGTTGGTGGGAAGAATTGGTCCTCATGCAGCTTAGAGCCTGACTTAATTTTTCTTATATATAAATTTGACCTGGCTAGGGAAGACACCATAATATAGTACTAAAGACTGCACATTCCATCCAAAATATTTCTATTGTAGAGCATCAGTGTTTTAAAACAAGCTCAAACCTATCTGTTTCACAATCAGATATGTAAAATAATTCATAATGTGGGTATTATGGGAAATAGTATCCAACTAATGAATACAGGGAAGCTTGCCAGTAATTACCCATGACAGACTTAACACCAACCGTTAGAAGCTGAGGTGAGGGGAAAACAAGGTAAGGACCCAGGGTAGAGGCAGGGAGGATATTGGAAAACCCACTGCATGTAGTTACAACAAGGTAGACTGGAAACAAAATAAAACAAAAAACTCTTTCTTGTTGGTCTCCGAAGCCATTGTTGGTGAGGGCTGTTAAGTAAACTTCCAACTTGTTTTGTCTAGCCTGACTTCTAGAATGCAGTGATGCTGGGAATGGTTCTGCTGATTAAGGATTTTTTTTTTAAAACCACTCCCTTTTCTGAGGGAATAGACATATTTTATGCACACAAGTCTGTTCTGGTTGGATTTATATCTTAGCACTATAGGCCCTTAAAAGGCTTTGAGATGACACAATAAATCCTCATTTATGATTCTTGACAAGGGAAGCTAGGATAGAAATAAAGAGCGGAAGTAGGAAGGGTGGTTGAAGGGAATGGAAAAAGTGAAGGAAGGGTGGGAGATGGAAGTCCTGGGAAGGCTTGGTGTGGGTTCCCCCGAGAGGTTAGGCATTACTTTAGGTAAAGTCCATATAATCTTTATTTCCTTTCTATACCAGCCTATCTTACTGCCCTGTACCTGCTCTATTTCCACCTCTTCAAAATTTCCATTACTTCCTGGCATACAATGTACCTGTCACAAAACCTGACATCAGCCTGCTTGTATTTCCATCTGGAGAATAAGTTTCTCGAATATCAAGTTTAAGTAAGCAACAGTACAGAACAACTTTTAAAAGTACATTTAAGTTAGACTGAAGTTTGCACTGTGTTGAGGAAGGAGTAACTTTAGACTATGTGATTCCCTCAGAATCTTCTGTAGCAGTAGTCTTGAAGAATGATCTGGAGGGCAGAGCCCTTAAGAGATATGCAAAAGGGTTCTAGAGAGATGGTTTCTTCTATTTTTGCTTTGCTTGATGACCTCTAGGTCTTAATTACAATTTTATATTTCATTCATCATCTCACGTGGCATCGTTCTTATAGTAAATTAAAAATATATTTCTTCCTAATTGCAGAAGTCATACTTGCTTGTTGTGAGTCATTTGAAAAATTTAGGAAAACCCAATTAAGAAACAAAATCACTTATCATCTCACCTTCTAAAGATAACCACTGTAAAGATTTGGTGTTTCAAATGGAACCTTATCCGAAATAGACCATATTTTAGGTCACAAAGCAACTCTTAGCAAATACAAAAAAGTTGATGTAATCTTATCAGATCATAATGGGATAAAATTAGAAATCAACATGACAAAACTCTACAGAAACTATATAAGCACATGGAGATTGAGCAATACATGTTTGATTGATGAATGGGTAATAGAAGAAATTGGGGAAGAAATTTAAAAATTCTTAGACTCAAATGAGAATAGGATACAATATATCAGACCCTCTCGGACAAAAAGTTTATAGCTATAAATGCCTATATAAGAAAATCAGAAAGATCCCAAATAAACAATATAATGATGCATCTTAAGGTCCTTACAAACCAATTCCAAAATCATTAGAAGGAAATAATTAAGACTAGAACTGAAATCAAGAAATTAAGGGAAAAATGACAAAGGATCAATGAAACAAAGAGTTGGTTCTTTGAAAAGACAAACAAAATTGCTAAGCTTTTAGCCAATATAAAGAAAAGAAAGAGGGAAAACTCAAATTAATAAAATTAGGGATGAAAATGGAGAAATCACTATAGACATCACAGAAATCCAGTGGATCATTAGGGACTATACTGAAATTTTATACTTCAATACATTGGAAAACCCAGAAAAAAATGTATATTTCTAGACAAATAAGATCTTGAAAATTGAATCAAGAAGACACAGAAAATCCAAATAGACCAATAACTGGCAATGAGATAGAAGCAGTAATAAAATGTCTTTCAACAAAGAAAAGCCTATGACCAGATGGATTCTCAGCTAAATTCTGTCAAACCTTTAAAGAAAAATTAATGCCAATTCTCCTCAAAATATTACAGTAAATAGAAAGGGATAAAACACTTCCTAATTCATTCTGTGAAGATAGTGTCACATTCACACCAAAATCAGATAAAGACCTATATAATGAAAACTATAGAACATTGAAGAAAGAAATTAAAGACTGTAAAAGATGGAAAGACCTCCCATGTTCATGGATAAGCAGAATTAATATTATTAAAATGGCCATACTTCCAACAGCATTGTACATATCCAATGCAATGCCCATCAAAATACCAATAACATTCTTCATAGAACTAGAAAAAAAAAGCCAAAAAAAACCAATCCTAAAACTCATTTGGAAGACTAAAAGACTCAGAATAGCCAAAGCAATTCTAAGCTAAAAAAATAATGCTGGAGGCATCATAATATCTGACTTCAAATTATACTACAGAGCTATAGGAACAAAAACTGCATGGCACTGGCATAAAAACACACATAGACTAGTGTGTGAGAAGAGATAACAGAGACAAAGCCACACATCTATAGTCATCTATACCTTGAAGAAAAGACAGCCTTTTAAACAATAGTGCTGGCAAAACTGGGTATCCATATGTAGAAGAACAAAACTAGACCCTTACCTCTCATCCTACAAAAAAATCAACTCAAGATGGATCAAAGAACTAGGAATTAGACCAGAAACTATGGAAAATGAAATACTCCAGTGTCTAGGCATAGACAGCAGCTTTCTCAATAGGACCCCTAAAGCTCAGGGAATAATGCCAGGAGTTAATAAATGGGATGGCACCAAATTTAAAAGCTTTTGCACAGCAAAGGAAACAACTAGGAATATAAAGTGAGAGCCAACAGAATGGGAGAAAATCTCTGGTAGGTATTCTTCTGACAGAGGAGTAATATCTAGAATATATAAATAATTTAAAAACTTTACACCAAAAAACCAAATAACTCAATCAATAAGTGGGCAAATGAATCAAATGGAAACTTCTCAAAAGAAGAAATATAAATGGCCAACAAATATATGAAAAAATTTTCAATATTATTAGCAATTAGGGAAATGCAAATCAAAGCTCCACTGAGATTTCATCTCACTTCAGTCAGAATGACATTCATCAAGAATACAAATAATAATAAATGTTGGAGAGGATGTAGAGAAAGAGAAACATTTTATACTGTTGGTGGGATTATAAATTGTTATAATCACTATGGAAATCAGTATGGAGGTTCCTCAAAAGACCAGGCATGGAACCACTATATGACCCAGCTATACCACTCCTAGGTATTTATCCTGAAGAATTAAAGTTATAATACTGCAAAGATACATGCATACCCATGTTTATATTAGCACAGTTCACAATAGGCGCATTATGGAACCAGCTTAAGGGTCCATCAACGTATTAATGGATAAAGAAAATGTGGTACATATACACATTGGAGTTTTATTTAGCCATAAAGAAAAAGGAAATTGTGTCATTTGCAGGAAAGTGGATGGAATTAGAGACCATTATGTAAAGTGAAATAAGTCAAAATCAGAAGATTAAAGGTCGTATGTTTTCTCTCAAATGCAGAAACTGGAGAGAAAAAAGGAAAAGAAAGGTGGTGGTCTATCTCATGAAAATCAAAGGGTGATCAGTAGAGGAAAGGGACCAAAGAGTGGAAAGATGGGAGGGATGAAGAACCACTGGGGGAGTGTATGGGCCAAATTATATTGTTATATTATGTATTGGGTGCATGTATGAATATGTTACAAATAGTCCCATCAGTATGTACAACTATAATGCACCAATAAAAAAATGGGGAAAAAATTGGGGTATATCTTGTCAATCTATAGTTATGCACTCCCTTCATTCATTTTGATGACATTTATTTAAAAATTGTTTTGGAAGTTGTAGATGAACAGCATGCTTTTATTTGTTTATTTTTATGTGGCACCAAGGATCGAACCCAGTGCCTCACATGTGCTAGGCAAGTGCTCTGCAAATGAGCTACAGCCCCAGCCCCTTGATGACATTTTTATATGTTGGTGAGTAGGACTAGAGTTTAGTTTAAAAAATGAATGAGCTCTAAGTAACTAAAATGTTTATGAAATATTTGCTGAGTATTTTTTTAGTGAAATTATCTAGTCCTTTTGGGAAGCCAAATATATGTTTAGAAATTTGCAGTTATTATTACTTGAGAAATCAGTCAGTTTAATCTTGATATCACAAATTAGAGATTCTATGCAAGCACTAAACATCCTGGTATAATTTGGATAGTAAATGTCCCTGGAAGGCTCATGTGTTAAAAGACTTGGTTGCCAATTCATCAATGTTCAGAGGTGGAACTTTGGGGGAAGTTATTGGATCATGGGGCCTCTGACCTCCTCAGGGGATTAATCCATTAAGGGAGTCATAATTGAATGGCCTATTGGGAGTTGATAAAAACTGTAGGAGGTGGGGCCTAGTTTGAGTAAATAGGTTATGGTGGGAGCATGGCCCTTGGAAAGCTATATCTTGTTCCTGGCACCTTTTTCATTTTCTCCACTTTCTGATCATTATGAGGTGAGCATTTTTGGTATCCCATGTGCTCTCTGCCATGATGGTCTCTCTCATCACAAGTCTACAATGATAGGGCTAATCAATTATGGTCTGAAATCTCTGAGCCATAGCCAAAATAAATCTTTTCTCCTTTAAGTTGATTTTTCTCAGGCATGTTATCATAGCATTCATTGCTTAGCTTTAATTTTTTTCCTTAACTGTTATTTTTTTTCCTGAATTGACATGTTTATCTTTCAAGGCATCAGTAAGATGAAAGGAAGAACAGTGAACTTGGAGTGAGATACTAGATTAAGTTCTAGCTAAGTTTCTTAAGAGCTTTATTACATGAGGTCAAATGAACAAATGTATCTGGACTTCAGATTTCTCCACTGTAAAGTATGATAATGCTGCTGACCTCACTGATTGTTGGGGTAGAAGGGGAACGGTGAAGGAGCAAATGAGAGGATATAGATAGGTTACATGCAAACTGGAAAGTGTTGAACCAGTAAGTATTCTTAGTATATCTACCTATGAAAATGTGAACCCATTTTTCATGGAAGAAGTTGTTAGGTGAATTGTTCAAAACCATTTGGTGAATTGTCAAAGGATGATTCTCTTTGCTGAAATTCTCTGGAGGAAAGAGTAGCCATTTGTTGTAGAATTTCTGAAGCTTTTCTATACCAATTATAATAACACTGTGAGAACTGACAGAGGTAGGAGATAAGGCATGTTTGGGGTACCAAGAACTGTGATTTCTTGTATTGAGTACTCTTCTTCATTTGAAATTATTTTCCTCCACAGCAGCCAGCACACACCTTAGCAGCATGCTGCTCTTCCGAAGGAACCCATCTGGATGACAGAATGGCAGAGGAAACACTTCACACAGCTCCAAAACCTAACCACTCCCAAGGTAGGTGGGAAATTCCTCTGAGGTCTCTGAGAATGCATCCTGTCTGATATAAACTCCAGATGGTGTCCCTCTGGGAGTATTGCTTTGAAGTCTCTGTGTCAAAGAAGCAAAAATTCCCTTTCAGCTCACACACTCCCTGCTCCCTACCTTCTCTCCGATAGTAACCAAATACTTCTGAACATTTTCTTGAACTGTACATGGGTCATAGTTTTAACTTATTACATATCGTTTTATAGAAATTGAGACATAAAGAGAGATTAAGTGGCTTGCTATAGGATGTACCTTTTGACAACCAACTCAAAATGAAGAACTGATAATCTGCTCTTTTGCTGGGTTTCATATCTACCATCTAGAAAAGAAATACATTTCCAATTCCGCTCCTTTTAGGATACTCTTTCTCATTGTCTCATCCACTTTCTTCTTGTTCTCTAATATCTGCTATTTATATTTAGATTCTTTTGTATTTTGATTTCTTTCACTGTCCAATTGTCCTGTTACTCATTTATGTTTGTCTCCTTCTACTTATTTGCCTTCTGAAATTTAAAGGTATTTCAGTGAGACATTTTAGGTTTCCATTTCTAGTGCTCAAGTGTTACTTGCGTGGTGACTCCAGCAAGGTTAAAAAAAGGTTTACTGAGTGTGTGTGTGTGTGTGTGTGTGTGTGTGTAGGTAGCAATATAATATCTGTATTCACCTGTCCATGTGCACGTATCAGAATACAGGAAAGGAAAATAGAGTGGGGAACTCTGGAAGAGCAAAGAATTAATTGTTAATAAAAGGTTATGAGTCATAGGCAAAAGAGAAGAGAGAGCTCCAGAGAAAAGGGAAATAATTAGGTCCAGGGAGGCAGTAAGTCTGATCCAGATGGTGGAAGCTACAGGGGAGGGTAAATCATGTACCAGAGAGAGACAAGAAAAGGAGGGAGGACATGAAATAGGCTGGTGTCCAGTGATCTTATGCCAGTATGGTAGGAATGCAAGAGGAAATGCTTTCACAAAGCAACATTATTTAACCTTACCCAGGTACATGGGGGAAATCCTTAATAAAATAGTCCTGGTGTTGGAGGGACTAGAGAACTGCTCTAATTTAGAGTAATTTCTGTATTTCATTTCTACAGATTTCTTTATCTTTGCTAGATTTATTTCATGGGCCTTGGTCTTACTCCAGCAAACCGTTCTGTAAGCTCTTTGAGGTCAGGGATCATATTTTATTTTATTTTTTTCCAAAGCCCCTAGCACAGCTGAGATCATGATAAGAGTTCACTAAATAATTGCTAGCAGATTGAACAATTAATAGTACTTATTAATGGAAGAGGGGAAAAGTCAAATTTGCCTTTGAAATGGGCTCAAGTCATATCATTGCCTGGAGATTCCAGAGTGCCTGTTGCCAATGGCAACAATGGGAAAAGCTATCTTGAGAGAACCCATGTTGTACATGGAGAGTGATCTGCCCCCTGCCATAATCCCTTTCCCCAAATACAGACACAGGGCAAAATGGAATGGGGGAATGGGCATGGGATTGGAGTGACCTGAGCCAGCCTGCTGTATACAGAGAACTTCATCTCTGTATCCGATTTAAATACCAGTTAACAACCTGTTTCCCAATGACTGATATTTGTCATGTTGATAGCTACTGAAGTATTTTTACATGTCAGAACTTTTAAAGAATTTCAAAATGGACAACTCAAATGTGTCATTCCATGGTTTCTTTCCCCATACTCCCTTTTATAAAGATTGAGAACATACAGCTATCCTTATTCAGAACAACACCCCAAACCAAACACCCCTGTACTTCTCCGGGTGTTAAATGCATTTGTATTTCAAAATGCAAGAGGGGAAGTAGCTGACTTTACATAGTTATTTCCAGGCTGTCAGCAACTTTTTTATAACCTTGACTTGGTTCAACCAACCTAAACTTCCAGCTTGGTTCCATTCATCTTACTACATTTCAGGTACTCAGTCTTCCTGTCATTGTCTTATCATTTCCATGATTAAAAAAACAAACAAACAAACAGTGCTCCATGAGGGATATGATAAATCCTCTTGAAACCATGTGTAGAGCTAGATAAGGATATTTGAATCCACAGCAGTAGTCTAAACAACGTTTGAAGTGAACAGAGACAAGAGTATCACACTCAAGTGCCAGAGACCCTCTTTAAATTTGACTCAACTAAAACAAACATTGTACAGCATCAACAAGACCGGAGGAGCCTATCTTTTCTGATCCTTAATTGGCTCAATGAACCAAGAGATTTTGAATGAATACCTCTCCTTCCCCCAAATGGTTTCCTAGTGAAGTGCAGGCTGCAAGGACTAAACTGATTAAGTGGAGAGTAAATGGTTGTCTAAGGCTCATTGAAATAGTGTTGTAAAGACTCAACTCTGGAAGATTATTTGAGATGATGTCATAGCATGGGAATTCTGAGAAGATGCTTCAGAAATCAGATTGTTAAAAATTATTTTGGTAAAGGATACGTCATATGAATAAAAAGATTACTTTGAACAATTGACTTGAAATAGTCATATACCACCCAATTTAGCTTTGGTTGCTGGAGAATGGAGACCTAAATAAATACAGTGATATTTTAATGGAGGTGAAAGAAATATCTGCCAGCATTTAGTTTTTGCATTGACTTGTGTTTTTGTTCTGTCCACCTCCACACTGGGCACACTGAACAGCTAACAGCAACGGTGTCTTGTTTTTTGCTGGTCTACATGTCACCTTTAAATGACAGCTCAAATTTTACTTTTTCTAAAACCTTCTTCTACCTTGTCCCCAAATATTGTTTTCCTTTTCTAAACACTCACAGCCATTAGTATCCTGGGTGTTCATCTTTCACTCGGCTTACCTGGTTTCATATCATTCAATTGATGTTCTTTGTATACAATCATTGGCCCAAATCTTAAGCACATCTGCCCATCACCCAGATTAAGACATAGAACACTTCTATTTCTGAGGCATCAACTCTGTTTGCACATTATTTGTGCTTTAGATGAACTGTAAAAGCTCTAGGGGAGGATTCCTGCTTCACTCAGGGCTGTATCTAAAGCTAAATGGCTTCCTTACAGAAGAAATGACTTCATGAAGGACACATCTACAGATTTGGGTTGGTTATGGAAACTGACGAGGGATCCTGAAGCACCTAGAGACTGGCTAATAGTTGGAAACCATCACTAGCTCTGGATCTGAAGGAGATGAGGGAAGAGGGACTGTTGTAAAGGCGTGATAAGAACTTGAGCCTCAGAAGAGAAATGGCCCCTGGCAGGAAGAGCAGCCCAGAGCAGTCGTCCTAACCCAGGGAGAGACCTGGAAATGTGGAATCTGACTTTTGCTCATTCATCCCTTTACCTCTCACTAGTGCCTTCCTCTGGTGGAGCCCTATGGTAAAGCTGAGGGTAGAGACCCCAGGCATATTGTATGTAGAGGTTAGCCTCTCCAGGAACAAAGTGAGGCAGACAAAGGTGGAGAACAAATGTGAAGTATAAGGAACAAAGAGATAATAACTAGCAAGGACCACTGGATGCTTTGTTCTGTGTAGCACTTGGCATATTGTTTTACCCCAAAAAATCAATTTATTGCTTATTATTGAACTATTTATTAATTTATAAATAGATAAATCAGGATTGGGCCAAGGCTTTCAATAAGATTTGTGGGTCAGCAATAGTGCTATGACCCCCCACCCCATTCATATCTTGAAACTTCATCCCCAGGACAGCAGTGTGGGGAGGAGCATCTGGGAGGCGATTAAGTCACCAGGGCATACCCCTCCTGAGTGGGCTTAGTAACCTTCTGAAAGAGGCTGGAGGGCACTTGTTCACCCCTTCCACCATGGAGGACACAGCAAGCAGGTGCCATCTGTGAGGAACAGACCCTCACCTAACATTGATGTCACCTTAAGCTTGGACTTGCCAGCCAGGAGGACTGTAAGAAGTAAATGTCTGTTGTTTACAAATTACCCGGTCTAGGGTATTTTGTTGTAACAGCCTGAATGAACTAAGAGAAACAGCAACTGCCCAGTTCCTTAAAGGAAATGGGAACTGCCAATTGTGAATTCAAAGTTCTGTTAAGAATATCATCAGGCTTGGGCTGGGATTGTGGCTCAGTGGTAGAGCGCCTGCCTCGCGTGCGTGAGGCACTGGGTTCGATCCTCAGCACCACATAAAAATAAATAAAATACAGATATCGTGTCCATCTACAACTAAAAAAAAAAAGAATATCATCAGGCTTACAAAAGCCAAAAAAAAAAAAAAAAAAAAAAAACCCGTCAAAGGCTTTTCTCCAGAATTATGCAACTGATACAGGGTTTCAGAGATTCCTGACAGATCTTAGAGATTGAACACAGCTTCTGTGCCATCTATCACTCAAGTTATTTACAAGGCATTGAACACCTGGTAATGCAATTGTTATATTAGCTCCCTTTTAAAGCAATTAAAGGAAAAGGTGAACATATACTTTATATACTGTTTGGTGAGGAAGTTTCATGACTTGGTCCTTTCAGTGTGATTTAGTTACAAATTTGTATTTGTAGTAAGCACTGCCCCTGATTTACTGTGGGGTTTTGGTAGGGACATATTTAATTTCTTTGGGTATCTACAAAATAAGGTCCATAACATAGTTTAATAGGAAATATTTCTTTTGAATTTCTATTTATCTTTAGAAGAAAATTTTCATTGGTACCATATAAATGCAAATCTTCTCTTGAGCATATCTTTAATTAGTATTTACTGAAGAACATTAATTTAAGTGATACCATTTTGTCCAAAATATAAATTAAACTCTTGGCAAACTCCAACATGTTTTGGAAACAGAGAGAACAGTGTGTTGGAGGCTTCCACTTATTTTCTAAGTAAAGCGGAGAAAATCAGAATCCTGGAAGCTTATACCACCAAGGAGTCCTGCCAAACCAAGGTGAAGCTTTTGTAAATCCTGGGCTCTCACGCCTTATTTCCGATTCACTTGTTCCAAGGAAATATATCTCATCAAGAGGTTTGAGGATAATGAGTGTCCCTGGAGTAGCACATGTTGATTTTCATGATGTCTCAACTGGGGCAACAGGTTGAGAAAAGAGCCAGACAGTGACTTTGCCCTCAGCCCCTTGATGGCAAAGCTACCACTATTTCCTGTGAATGTGTGGGTCATTGTGGGATGCTTTGTCTAACGTGCTGGTGCTCTCAGCTTTCTTGAAGTACTTGTTGTACTTGAAGTACTGTAATCCCAGTTTGGCTTTGTCCACGTCATCTTAGCTCCCATAAAATGATTAGCTTGTCACCTGGGTGATCCTATTATCTCTGCTTATTCTGACCTTGGCCCCTGCTCCGAGTTCTCTCTGGCTCCATGCTGCAGGTCCATGTCTTGATTCTGGTGTTCTGATAACCTGCTTGGTGCCTACTCTCTGGGTTGGTCCTGACCTTTGTCCTGCACTCTATCCTCATTTTTGGCCCTTGGTTCTCGACACTTAGAAAAACTTCCATGCTTTTCTTCACCTGGTCCCTCACGAATAGAAGGGCACAGGGCAAACCTGCTTCCTTTTCTTTCTTTTTCTTTTCTTTCTTTCCTGCCCTCCCTCCCTCCCTTCCTTCCTTCTTTAGTTTTTTAAAATCACTGTACATGCAGTAATCACTGTACATGCAGTTTCAATAGCATAATTTAGGAGAAAATTTTGAGCCTTGCAAACAGACATTGAGACTTCTGTGTTCGTAACTGACACACCTGTGAAGAATTTCTAGACTTTTTAGCTTTGAATGGGATTCACTGAGGAAGGGAGAGAGATGGGGAAGAAGGGCAGGAGTGTGGGTGGGGTGGGGTGGCAAATAGATATGTTTTGGTGAAGCACTAAGAATACCACGCCCTCCCTTGTTGAACAAATTTCTTGGCTCTGATGACTAGCTCAACAAAGGCAAACACCATGAAATACTAATCTAAGAGAAACTCAGGAAGGCAAATATCCTTGGAAAATATCATACGTGCATTTAAACAGCTACCGTAAATGATCCGTGGCATGATTACCCTGCATTAGTGCAAATCAACACTTGAGGTGACTCTACAGTTGCTGCAAGGTAGCTGGTAATTCCCAATCAGACTGAGCTCACAGAGTTTGAAGACAAAGCAAGGTTAAGTTCTCTCTTTGAGATTAAACTAGAAACATTCAAATTACATCATAGCCAAGTGCACAAGAAGTAGTTTGTATAATCATTACTACTATAATAATTCTACAATCCTCAAAAGGTACAAGGATCCTAACAAAAATACATCCCGAAGAAGAAATAATTGGAGTGTACAGAAATCTGTAATGCCCTTGGTTGTATTTAACTGGTTTGGCTTAAGCAATATTCTGTGGGTGACAGATGGACTCTTCTTTTTTTCTGGGTCCTCTTCCCTTTGCAAATGGAAATGTGATGAACAGTGACAGAGGAGAGAAGAATCTGAAGTTGGAGGGTGGACGCAGTATCCTTAGAACAGAGAAGGGAAATTGATGGGGCTGTTAAGGCCTGATAATATCCACCTCCTTTGTTCTATTTCTAAAATCACCAGGAAGCCTATGTAATTTGATTTCCTGAGTAGTTCTACCTAACAGAAGGAAATGTGCAGTTGGCCTAGCTCCTGGACCAAGCCATGTCACCAGTTCTAAATGAATAAATTGGCATTCTGGTGTAGTGAATCAGACTCTGGAGTTGATTCGCATGATCCTAGCTTCGGAGACACATCATCTGGGGATGAGATTAAAAATTGGGCAGTAGGATCCAGGAAAGGGATTTTGGGGTGAGACATGGATATAGGTGCAAGAAAACTCATAGCTTCTTTTTTTTTTTTTTCTCTTCAAATTCTTAAAGGAGACCTGATATTGAAATTGATGTTTCCTTGAAATTATGTGTATTTTAAAGCTGAGACCATACTTGGGTCCTGGAGTGACCATTTCTAGGTTCTCACACAGAAACATTTCTTCTTAACATCCTCAAAGACTCTTCACATCTTTAGCTGAAGTAGAGTGTCTCCTTCTGGGAATCCATAGGGCTCAGTTCAGTTTTTTGAAGGTCAATTATTTCATCACTCAGCAGAAATATCTTACAGAATTGCCCCACACCTCAGTGATTTCTACAGTGTGCTATGAGGAGATACACCAAGGTTCTTCTCTGCATGTGTTATCTACAAGCTGATTAAAAATTTAGCATTTTTACTTTAAAGAAAGAAACTCCAAGACTTGAGAGAAGAGACAGAAAGAGATTGCAGAGAATGGAACAGCCAAATCACCTAATCTGGTGAGGAAAGGTGCTACATTTCATTTCACATCTGCTCTGTGAGGCATTATTTTCCTCTTTTGCTTTTAAAAAATTAAGAATAACATAGGCATTTCAATTTATGATTTTTATCTTTACATTACATCACAAGCAAATCTTTCAGTTTCTGGAAATCATCAGTCTCTAGCCATCATATAGATTATTATACATTACTGTAGCACAATAGGGAACCTCTCAGATATAAATTTGAAGTGCTAATAATGTTAAAACAGTGAGATTTGTAAAAGAAAGAAAAAAGGAAACTTAAGATTCTTGCTTTATTTTTGTGAGAAGAAATCTTGTTAAAGGGTAGTCAAGAATCATATTAAATGCTTCACAAACTCTGGGCCCACAAGGACAAACAGTAATTAATAATTGCTTTGTTTTTTCAAACTTGAGGCTGACAAACAGAAATTATTAAATGGGAGGGTTATGAAATATAGTAATTAGTTCAGGCAATTCCAGTGCTGCTCTGAGCACTTTATAGCTGATGGGGGAGGTGCCCAGGCAGCATGGTAGTGGGAAAGGGGTGGTGTTGTTGAATGGAGAGGATGCAGAGGCCTCCCTTAGGTCTAAGGGCGAAGCACAGTCACGTATACATGTGCAGGGTGACCTGTGACCCAGTGGCTTTTAGGCTAAAATACCAAGACCTTTTATTGGAAAAATAGAAAAAATGGCCAGGGTTAAAATCGAATCAAAACAAAACAACAATCACCTCAGGCAGCAATTCAAAATATTTATATTCATTGGAAGCAAATCAAATTCTAAGTAGTTATATGGAGTTCTGAATGGGTACATTTATAACGTAAGTGAATGAAAAATGTCCACGTAGACCAAATAAATCTGAGGCTTTGGTGATTTTTATAATGGAATGATAACCTTTCATTGCTGGAGTTATGAAGTAGATGTCCATAGACTTTTAATGCTATTAAGTCTAATTTGAGTCTCTTGGAATAGTAGAAAATGCCATGAAAGCCAAGTGTCATGGCGCATACCGGTAATACCAGCAATTCCAGAGACTGAGGCAGGAGGATCACAAGTTCAAAACCAGCCTCCGCAAATTAGCAAGGCCCTGTCTCAACGTAAAATATAAAAAGGACTGGGAGTGTAGCTCAGTGGTAAAATACAGCACTTGCCTAACATGTGTGAACAACCTAGTTCAATCCCCAGTAGTTAGATCCTTTCTTAAAAAAAAAAAAAAAAAATTCTTCCTAAGGGGCTGGAGTCATTTCCTCCACATTGTTTCTTCAGGTTTAGATTGCTGCTTCCCCTCTGAGGCAGTTCGAAAAAATGAACTGTAGAATAATGGGAATAATGTGTCTTTTCAAGTCAAATGCAAACAATTCCACCTTAAAATAGCAGAGCTCACCTTAAGCCTGATTTGGCAGCCTGCCAGAGAAGGGCATGAAAGCTGCACTTTAATCAAAAAGATGTGTATTCTTTATGCAGACTGTGGAAAGAACAGCTGGGAAGAGAATTTTTATTGATCCTTTTTATTTCCCTCTCTTCTTTCCCCTTCCCCCACTCTTTCCAACAAACACACTTAAAATTTACTGGCAGACTTTCTTTTTGGAAACCTGCTAAAATAAAATCTTTTTCCCTTTCCAAATTCACCCTCAATAGCTTGGAAGCATCCTAATAGGGCTACCAGCTGCATCCTGATACTGCTTTTACCTTGGCTGAAATCAAGTGCAGGCGAAATGAGTTGCACAAGGATCCCCAGAGAAAAGGAAATAGTGAAATGGTTTGAGCAGAATGAGTCCCTACTGGAGACCGGATGCAGGCAGCCAGTCTCAGTCCAGGGATTGTTAATGCTTTGATTTTAAGAGATGAAGACACTAAGATTCATATACTGCTCTGCCTTTAATGATGGCAGTACTGACAGGACTATAAAGGGTGGCTGTAATTGCCCATAACTTTTACTGCTGTACTAAGTGAGAAAGAACTTTAGGTATGTGGCAGATTTGGGTATATCAGTAGTAATCAGTAATGTCAGCAATCAGCCTTGAAGACAGAGGACCACAGGACAGAACAGACATCACATCATGAGTATTAAAAATAATCTTTGGGCCAGGTGCAGTGGTGCATGCCTGTAATCCCAGCACTTTAGGAGGCTGAGATAGGAGAATTGAGAGTTCAAAGCCAGCCTCAGCAACGATGAGGCACTAAGCAACTCAGTGAGACCTTATCTTTAAATAAAACACAAAATAGGGTTTGGATGTGGCTCAGTGGTAGAGTACCCCTGAGTTCAATCCCCAGTACAAAAAAAAAATAATAATCTTTGCAAGAATCGGGGACCAAAAAGTTCAGAAGGAGCTGTGATTAACAAATCCAACTTGACCTGTTTTGTTTGGCTACTTAATAGTGTCTCTTAATTTTTTGAATCAGTGTTAACATTTGAAAATTAGGAGTTGCCACATAAATTCAGCTTTTCAGCTTCTCTTAAGCAACTAGAGATCTGAAACACGGAGTATTTATCTCCAAAAGAAAACGATTGGCTAGATCTGGGTAATAGTGTCCCCCGCCTCCCTTAGATGAGGCAAATGTTGGATAGGTTGACAAACACCACCTTTCTGCTTATGTGACCTGCCTGGCCTAGGCCGGCATTTGAGTTTACAATCCCTGAAGCAATGTGCAGTCGTTCTATGAGCAAGCAGCTACTAAATGTTCTCTACTTAAGTGCAGATTCTATTATGGGACTTCCCAGTTGAAAGCTTTTCATAGCTCTCTGTTTTCAACCCAATAGGGTCCAATGTCTTCAGTTTGGAATTAAATTTTCCAACTTTTTGCTGTGATTTACTAATGCTGAGTTCTCCTCTCACTCCAATGGATGTACATAATCTCTTTCTTAACATCACTGGCCTTGCTATTCCTCATTTGTGCCCCCGCCCCCGGCTAATGCTGCCTGCTTTCCTTATCCCACCCTTCTTCCACATATTTAGCTGTGGAAGTCTTCCCTACCTGTAAACCACAGTCAAGGCTGATTGGTCAAAGACAGTGCTTCTCAACCTCTTTGTTTAAAGGGCCAATTTCCTTTTCTCTCTTCCTTTCTTCTTTTGCTTTTATAAATTTCCAATCTGTTCACAGCATATAAAACACAAGTTGTTACTTTCTTTTTATTAGACTCAGTGATCATAAATTTTATTTTGTCAATTGCTCTAAGAGTTTCCACGTGCTCACTCTCAACTTCTGAATTAAATTTCTCATGGAGTTGTAACAAGCATGGATCCTTGAACCACACTTTGAGTAGGTTTTCTCAGATGCTCTTAGGTAAACTAATCTTCCTGTTTCCTCCATTCAAACAGACATGTGTCTATACCTTTGCCATAGCAGACTATATCAGGTGTCTCTCTCTACTGTGTTTTAAACTTTAAGAGGCTAAGAGCTCTGTTGAGCCCCATCATTCATCTTGACCCCTCTAAGTCTAACTTTTAATTGAAAAAGGCTCAAAGTTGAACTTTCAGTACTTTTGCCAGCAGATGTCCAAGTAGAAGGATTCAGGATTGTTTAGCCATAGATTCAGGCTTTAAGGAGTTTACAATAATATTGAAGACAGGACTAATGTTAAAAGGTGAATTTTTTTGCATATTGAAATTTTACAGTTTATTCGAATAAACAGGAATTCATGAATTAGCTCCGAATTAGAAGTGGTTTGGACTCCACTAGAGGTAGCTGAAGGGAAAACTTTTATGGAGTCGATGAGGAAGCCTAACAAAGAAATTATTTAGTTGTTGAAGTTTGAACAAGTTCTTTATTTAGGTTGCCCTGTAGGAAGTTCAGGACAGTATAATTGATGCCCAGTGTCCACCTGTGATTCAATGAGCTTAAGTTTCTTTTGTTTTTAAAGTAGCTGCTTAAGGGAAATGAGTCTGTTAGGTTTCCCTTTGCTCAGGTAGAACCCCAGGATATTCAAGTTATCTCACTCTAGTGACCTCTCATTTAATTATTTCCATACCAACCTGCAGAAAGCTATAGTAAATACACACAGCATGAATGTGTTGAGGTTTATGATAGATCTTATAAAAATGTTATAGAAAATAGGGTGCTCAGTGAGTGCTGGGCCAGTCTCAGATTTCCAGGTAAGACATGAGAGAGACCTTCCCATGGAATATGGCAGCCCTGACTTTTGGCTTATCTTGGACAAACTGCACTGTGCTTCAGTTTGCTTTTTCCATTGAGGGGTCCACTTAGGGAAATTCCTTATTTTCTCTGACTATATGATTTTTAAAACAGAAGTGTCAACACTGGAATAATCTACTATGTTATACAGTTAACAGAAAATTGTTAGAATTTACATATTTTTAAATATTTTCTCCCAACCTACAATTAGGTGAAAATCTAACTTAAGATATTTCTTTATCATAAAATCTTTATAAAACAAAAGCGACAATCCAAATCCAATCCTAATGTGGATTCTGAGTAATACTATTAGAAATATTAAAGGAATCAAGCAAATTCCTGAGAGTTTGTGATGCTGGGATTTGACTGGTCCTTTCATTGGTCTTCTCTGTTATATTTGTCCTTCATTTTGCTGCCAAAGAGAGAGGACTTAGTGTGGCATAGGCCTCAAGCCCACTTTCAGGATCTGTACAGAACAACACACCAAGAGTCTTTTGTTTTGTCCCTCATTTGACCTCCTTCCAGATAGAGTGAGTCCACTTCCCTGAAACGTCTGGGCCGGGAGAGGTGACTGCAGCTGTGTTTGGATTTGGACACCTCCTTTCTCTCCCTTGGCTTTGGCCCAGGAACTTGGGCTCACCCTTTCAGTCACACAAACCACTTCATTATCATATTTTTGAGGATGTTGGCCAGAGGAAAGGGCAGACCAGTCAGTAGCCTGGAAAGTTAGAAATGTGTGTGTTTATTTTCCCCTCCCCTTTCCATGGAGCTTTTGGACCTGGTATAGAAAGAGAATAGCAAGACACAGCTGCCCTTTCTTGAGACTGGCAGCCTGGGAGGGGTGAAGAGGAAGCAGGGATTTTGCAGGCATTTGATAATTGTAATAAAGACCATTAGAAGCTCATTGATCAAACAGTCACTGCAAATTTCAATTACAACTTAGATACTTAGGTACTTTTGAAGGAGGAGCCAAAATGAGCAAATATATTAAGTACTTGTCACTTATGATTTGCACTGGGGCTGAGTTACATAGAGT
This sequence comes from Geosciurus inauris, assembly GCA_004024805.1. Lineage (NCBI taxonomy): Eukaryota > Metazoa > Chordata > Mammalia > Rodentia > Sciuridae > Geosciurus > Geosciurus inauris. The sequence continues at coordinate 110,339 of PVHX01001448.1, forward strand.
GAAAGAAAATCAAATTAATTTTCTCCCTGTAAATGTGTTTTGTATAATAATAAAGTGCTATGTAAATAAGTTGTAATCGTTTCCAATGCATAGAGCTATGTCTTAGCCTTGGTGAATATTTATTTTTAACTCATCAGGTCTGATTATCACTGATGAAAGAGACCAACAGAGATGTATTAAATTCTAGTATATCTTTTAAATTGGGTACATGTTTTATGCAGTGATTCTATATTGGTTATCCACTAGATTATAATTACCTGGACCAATATATTGAAGACTTTATGATTCCATGATTCATGTGCTGTTCATATATGGTATTAATTTATTTTACCTTCATAAATACTATTTGTTGTTATCCCCTACAGATGAGGAAGCTAAGGCACAAATTAATGTTATCTGAGACCTAGTCATAGCAATGGAGTTGTAAGTTTCAACAAGATAGTTTGAGAGTACAAAAGGAAACTAGGAGATTTCTGAAGAGGCAATTTCTCACCCTTTTGCACTATAAAAACTCAGGAGGAGTTTGCTAGACGAAGGAAATAGGAAAGTACTGACATACAAAATGATGCTACCGTCAATAACACCACCTCTGGACACCTTTGCAACCCATATATTTAAAAGTACTTTCAAAGTCTATGCCACATTTTTTAATATCCTCAACTGTGGCAGAACTTCGAATTTGAAAAATATCTTACTGTTGTAAAAAGTGAAATATCATTCACATCCAATTTTGCTAAATTAAATCAGTGATTTTGTCAATATTAGCAAAGGGCTTAAACATAATTTTTGTATGTGACTTGTATATAATTATAAATTAGCACTAAGGCTCATTCCAAAAAAGCTTAAAGAGCATTTTCAGCCAACCTTACAATTAGAAGCCTAAATAATAGGAATATAAATGTACATATGCAAATGGGAAATCTTCATTTTTAAAAATAGAATGTGAGCATCTGATATATTGGTCCCCTGAGCTTTTGCGAGTCTGTGTATTCATCTCTACAGTCTCACTGTGCATGGAGGGTGGCTGTGTCTTCCCCTTCAGGCTCTGAGATCCCTGGAGGCAGCCATTCAGTGTCCTCAGAAACTGGCACAGCGCCTCAGGGTAGTGACTTCTCTGTAGATACTTATTAAATGAGTTGTATTAAATCAGCAAATTTTGATCTTTCCATAGATTGACACACCGGAATGGTGGCAAAGAGATGATTTCTCATTACAAGCATCCTTCACAGGCAGAATAAGAAGGGGCTTATTTATGTTGCTAAATAATTCAGATTCTTGTTCCCACATTGGTCTCAATTAGTGGATGTCTCTACTGCGCCACTAGATTTTATGTGTTCCTGGTAACGTTAATTGAAGGAGAAGTTGCCCTGAGACAATTCAGATGGAAAAATAAATTACAGCACATAAACTAAGCCATGATTGTAAAGAATGGAGAGATTGTATCCAACTGGGTCTTAGGGTATGGGGAAGAAATGTATTCTTGCGTCATCAGTTTAAGGATAAGTGCCCTGAAATATGACACAGGCTCGGAATGAGCAGAGGAGAGCATTTTAATTAACAAGGCACAACATGAAACACCATGATACTCTAAGACCTTCTCCACTTTGTCCGAATCCCATGTACCCTTTGAGAGGCGGTTCTCATTCAACCTCGTTCCTGAAATTAACCCTGGGCTCTGGATTCTGATTAACACTGCCTTTCTCCAGATGTTCAGAGCAGCTTACCTCTTCTTTCCTAAGGAGTATGACACTTTCAGTCTTGTTTAACTCTTACTGCTAAGTCACCTTCCCTACCCACCACTGTGTGCTGTCCTCTGTGGGAGCAGAGTCTGCTCACCTTTGTCTGACTTCATGAAGACACAGCCATGCAGGTCTACAGGGAAATGAACTGTAGGTTTATTTTTGTCATGTTTGTTGTTTTCAGCGTCAAGGCGTCCAATCCACTACACTGTTTTCTTATGCACAGATGGAAACTTATCATGCACAAGAGTCTCTGAAGGAAATCATTTTTGTTTAAACTTTGCCTTGAAAACTTCAAGGGAATCCAGAACAGGATTTCTCTAATGATCTGGCTGTATTCTAGTGCTGATTGCCAAGCCGAAAAATGTTTGGCAGAACTTTTGGCTTCTGAGGTCTTGGATGCCTTCCAGGTAATCTGCCTCAGAATTTTTGAAATATAAATAAGTGAGTTCCAGTTCAAACTTTTTGGAATTCTGAGCTGTCAGGCCTTTATTTTCTCTCTCGTTTGAACGTTTTGGTACAGAAACACCAGCCAAGTAGAAAGAAGATAATTAATCAACATTTTTAGAGGTTATTAATGGCTATGATTTAGAAGAACAAAATGAGAGTAAATGGTTTAAAAATTCATGTTTCTCAATAGTCCCTGACTTCTGGCTGGTGGCATTTATTTTCCAGGATGTTTTTCCCACTGTTTCGATTTGGGAAAAGAGGATGAGGGTGTTCTTTGGTGCTTTGATTCTGCCAGCAGGAAGATTCTGAATGTTCCTTTGTCAAACACTACACACTCGCTTTGTTTTACTTTCTTGTCTGGTAGCCAAGTATTTTTCAAGTCACTCAACACTCTACTGAGGCATGCTAGTCCACTGAATACGATTATAGAGCAAAGTTTAACATGACTGAAGAAGCCTGGCAGGGTGCATAGCTGCCGAGCACCACACCCACGGAAGCCCAGGGTGATGTAGCTGGATGATGTGACTTCAGCCATCTCTATAATTCTTAGTCAGTTCCTGCTGAGTTCTGAGAGGAACATGATAGTAGAGATTGAACCTAGGGACATTTTACCACTGAGCTACATCAGCAACCTCTTAAGTTTTAAGACAGGGTCTCGCTAAGTTAAGACTAGCCTTGAACTAGCAATCCTCTTGCCTCAGCCTCCCGAGTTGCTGGAACTAAAGGCATGTGACTCTACGTCTGCTGGGAACAGAATTTTTAAAATTAAAGACAAGATAAAGAAAGAAAACTTCTACTCCCATTCCTTAAACACACGTCCCCTCCCCCATGCCTGTGGGGTGTGTGCGTATATATGCTCAGTATTGAATGTGATCTATGTGGACTTGTGACTGCCACTCTACTGCTGTTGTCCTAGTAGGCTGGGGTAACGTCACCAGTATTCCAAAGAGAAGAGGCCAGGTGATATGGTTTAGATATGACGTGTTCCCCAAAATTCATGTGTGAGACAATGCAAGAAAGCATAGAGGTGAAGCAATTGGGTTACGGGGGCCTTAACATAATAGCATGAATCCACTGAGATGGATTAATTGGGTGGTAACTGTAGGCAGGTAATGTGTGGCTGGAGGAGGTGAATCACTGGGGGCATTCTTGTAGGGTTTGTATTTTGTCCCTGGGGAGTGGAGGTCTCTCTCTTTCTCTTTCTCTGCTTCTTTGCTGCCATATCCTGAGCTACTTCTACCACACCATTCTGCCATGATGGTCTGCCTCACCCTAAGGTGAGCAAAGGAGCTGGCCATCTATAGATTGAGATCTCTGAAAGCTGAGCTCCAAATAAATGGTTCCTCCTCTTGGTTGTTCTTGTTAGGGTTTTTGGGCACAGCAGTGAAAAAGCTAACTAAAATGCCAGGTGCAGAGCAACTGCTCCTAATTTTAAGAAATCTCTCTTTTTAAGCCTATACTGACTTTTTTCTTTCATGATTCCTATGCATTTACAATAAAAACATATCCCCAGGATAAAATGTCCTTTGAAGGGAGATAATATTACCTTCAAAATTTTCCCTCAAAGTTTCAGATACAGTGAAGTTTATTTGTCCTTCACATTGGTTGGGCAAAGAAGAATGGTATTTCTGAGTAGAATTCAAAGAAATGAGATTTAAATCATCTTTTTCACATAAAATTTTGAATGCTTTTTTTTTAACTTAAAAAAATTTCTGTCCATATGGGAGATTTTGACAGAAAAATACATATTTTTAGTGTTTTGTATGATCTTTGTCCTTTTATAGTGTCCTTTTATATTGAAGTTGTGTCCTCACTTATAAGCTCTCCTCACAGGCTCATGGGAACAGAGCAGCTTAGCCCATCAGCTACGTACACAACCTGGACATGGGCTGGTAGCACAAGCGAGCAAGCCACTTGAATCCTAGAAACGGTGTTGACCTCTTGACTCTGACAGGTCTCACTGTTTCAGCCACTCAGCTCATTTTGACATTTTAGATTAGAGTAGGCCTTGAGAAATCTAAGAAGCAAGACAATAAGAATGTTTTCCCCAGGGAATTGACATACTCCCTCTTCCCTTCTTCCTTCCACCAGGTACTTAGATCCTCTTGTGGGCTCTCCAAAGCCCTCCAGTGTATTGTGTCACTCTCCTGGATAAGAACCTTCTCTCTAGGAGATTTGTGACTCTTCTTTTCTTTACCATCCTATCCCCAGACTCCAATTCCTTCACTACTACAGACTTGGCATCAGAAGGTGTTGTTATTGCCATAAAAATAAGCATAACTTTTATCACAATCTTTCCATGTGTCATACCCTTTGCTAAACCTGGTGGCTAACCAGCCTCATTTAATTCCTACAACCTTAATGTTATGGCTAGGGTGGTGAGGGAGTTAATGACATATGTATATCAAGTTGCCAGCATATGGCAGCCTCTCAGTAGATAGTGATCCTGACTTTCAGTACTGTCAGATCAGAGCTATGCTTTTTATGAGCCTTCTGATGCCTCGCCCCAATGCATGGCCAATTCAGTAAGTCCTGGCACTACAGTGATCAAGTGGAAGTTGATAGTTTTATAAGAAGTTTGTGGGGAGATCTTCTTGGTCTCTACTCGGCATGCAATTGGGTGCATTTGGTAGGGGCCTAGCTTTAGGCAAGAGTCTCTGCCTGGACAGGGTTGGGTAGTACGCTCAGGGCAGGTGCAGGAGAAGATCTGGCATTTTCGTGGACACAGCATATGGTTAAGGCCTAGAAGAAAGGATAGGAGTTGGTGACTAGGGGAAAGGAGGTAGTGCCACCTGTGTTTCTACTGAAGCCTCTCATTGGAGTTTGAACTAGTCAGTCAAAGTAAAAGCATTTTTCTTCATGGCCATCATTTGCTGTGGACATTGGCAGCCTTTTTTCCTCTAATTGTTTTGTTCTTTCTCTTAATGGGGAACTTAAAATGCTCAGCAAATGTAGAGACTATCGGGCCTTATAAGCGATGACCTAACTGAAGACAGGGTAGCTGTCTTTTGTGGTTCTTATGCAGTGCAGACTAGATGATTTCAGTGGGGCAGTGAGAAAATCATCTTTTTCTTTTGCACTCTGAGCTTCTCTAGGTTTCCCCTTCCCTTTTATCAGCTATCTTTTCTTTCAGGATTAGATGCCAAGGGACTTCTGGCCTTCCTCTTACCCCATTTATTAAGTTCTGTGAACAGAAAAACCTGTGCTCCCAGGAGTTCATGTAAAATGCAAAGGCCTATAAACAGATGAAAGCAATGGAAAATAAACAGTTAAGAACAAACAAATGTGAAAAAAAACCTCATCTAATAATAGTTTCTTATGGCCCCTGAGACAGAGATAGGTGCCCACGTTCACCTACATTTTTGTTTTGGTCTCTCTGAACACATGGCAGCTCTGTATTTTCCAGGTGAGACCCTGTGATGCAGTCCTCGCTGGTTGGATGGGAGCTGGAGTGACAGGCACCACTTGCAGGAATGACCCATAAAAGCTTCCAGGTGTGGTCATCACTTTTCCCTGCCTTTCTTCCTGTAAGAAAGACCTGTAAGGACCAAGAGGAGCGGGGAGCCATGAGATAGTGAAGGTCTTTGTCCTGGAATGGCTCAGTGGAAGAGCCCCTCTCCTGTTATCTCTCACTGAGCTGTGAAGTGAGCAGGAAATAAAATCCATTGTGTTCAGCAGCTGCCATTTGGGGGTCATTTGTTACATAAGTTAGACGACTTTAAATAATACAGTCCTTTGACCTTCTTTTCAAGGAAAAGAAAGAAATGTTACTAACTTCCTAAATTGCACATTTATTGGTATTTTTAATTATCGGGGACTTTTTAAGTGAGGAAACCAAGAAACTATATAAAGATACAAGTTTTCTTCTTCACTCAAGGTCAGTTATGTCACAAGGGTTCTGAATGTTTGTTATCTCAATTAATATGCTCACTGACTGACTCAGAAACTTGAGAGAGAAGGAAACTGAAAATCAGAGAGATTAAGTAACTTGGACAAGCTCACACAGTGAGTGTTTGCCTCAGATTCACATTTGAACGCACATGTCTTTTCATTTCAAAGACCTTGTTCTTCCCAGTATGGTAGTACACTATTGTAGGAGCACATTGTGCATTCCTTTCAAAGAAAAGAGCAGCTGAGAAAGGGAATATATACAGAGGATATATCTAAAGACTTTCTGGGAGAGGTAGCAAAACCTTGACAAATACGTAATAGCTAGGTACCAGGTTACAGTTAAGAAACTCTATAAGATGATAACAAAACCAAAAGTGTGAAAAAGAAAGAGGATAATTATGAGCCCAAACTACAAGATTGGGTTCCTGGGATACTAGATCAAAACTTAGTTCAGAAGTTTTTGGTGTTACTCTAACAATATTTAGGTATGATTTAAATGATTTAATAAAAATTTATTATTTGCCCTGAATCTCTTAGGTTATTATGCTCAAACAAATTCCCTTTTATTGTAAGTTCTGGATCTAAACCCTAAAAGGTTATATGTTAGTTCGGGTTTCCTTCCTTCCTTCCTTCCTTCCTTCCTTCCTTCCTTCCTTCCTTCCTTCCTTCCTTCCTTCCTTTCCTCCCTCCCTCCCTCCCTCTCTCTCTCTCTCTTTTTTTCTTTCTTTCTTTCTTTCTTTTTTTTGATACTAGGCACGGGATCCAAGGATGCTTAACCACTGAGCTACATCTCAGCCCTTTTTAGTTTTATTTTGAGACAAAGTGTTGCTAAATTGCTGAGGCTGGCCTTGAACTTTCAATCCTGCCATAGCCTCCAAGTTGCTGGGGTTACTTAGGGTTTGTGTGTTAACTTGCATAGACCACAGGACCCAAATATTTGGTTAAAAATATTTATTTCTACATGCACACAAAACCCATAGGATGTGTGTGCATGTGTATGTTGTTGTATGTACAACATACAACATGCACACACATCCTATGGGTTTTGTGTGCATGTAGAAATAAATATTTTTATTATGTATATACATATTATGTATGTTGTCATATTGCTGAACGGCAGGGATACATTGTAAGCAATGTGTCATTAGTGCATATATCATAGAGCGTACTTGACGCAAACCCAGATGGCACAGCGGCGTGCACACACCTAGGCTCTGATATGATCTTGTGGGATTCCTGTTGTGTGTGTGGTTGCTTTTTGACTGAAATGCTGCAGTGCAGTGTATGACTATCCACAGATGCTTCTCAACTTACAATGCATTTGTCCTGATGAAACAATCATAAGTTGAAAACAGCGTAAGTTGAAACTACATTTAATGCACCTAACCTACCACATACCATTCATTTAGCAACACAATACATTGTAGAGTGCCATTTGTTTACCCTGGTGATTGAGTGATGACTGGGAGCTACCACTCCTTAGCATAAGAGAGAAGAATCATGTCACCTGTTACTAGCTGGGGAATGATCAAAACTCAAAATTCCAAAGTATGATTTCTACTGAATATGTGTCACTTTTATAACATTCTAAAATGGAAATAATAGTAAATTGAATCATTGTGTATCAGGGACCATCTGTGTGTGTGTGTGTGTGTGTGTGTATGTGTGTCTACTATATGTATACAAGAAAGAGAAACTCTTGTTGAGGAAGTGCCTGAGACAATTGTGTGGCTGACAAGTCTAAAATTTTCCAGGAAGGATGGCAAAGTAAAAATGTAGGGAAAAGTTAATGTTATAGCTCAAGTTTGAAGGCATTTGCAGGCAGAATTTCAACCTTTTGTTTTCTTAAGGCCTTTAATGGATTGGATGGAATGAGGTCTACTCATACATTATGGAGGGTAATCTGTTATATTCCAAGTACACTAATTTAAATGTTCATTTCATCAAAAAAAAAAAAAAAAAAAAAACGACTTTCACAACAATATCCAGACTTATTTTTGACCAAATATTTGTGTCCTCTGGCCGACTCAAATTGACACACAAAATCACACTTCATAGGTTTGTGTCTAAGTCTAGGTAGGTCCTCTGGTTCCTGGTTTGGTGATGCTCTTCCCGAATAGGACTACCTCACTCTTACCTGTCTCAGATAGAGAAATAGAACAGCTGTATTGTTGAAACCCACAAATATATGCTTAATTAATCATAGAAAGTGAACCCCAAACATTAAAGTGAGAGCAATTTCAGGCATCACCCAGTCGGTGTGTTTTGGACCACAGAGCACTGTCTGCTTCAGCTGCACTGAATCCTGCTCCTCAATGGAGCTTGTTCTGCCCTCCCTGCCCAAGAAAGCTTCTCAACAGCTATTGAACTCAAAACAACTGTCACTTGCTTAATGCTAATTTTTCTGCATGGGCGTTGGCCTTTCATCTTGTACCTCAGCTGGAATGTACTGACCCAGCTATGTGTCATCATGTCATATCACATCCCTGTGTTCTTTTCTCCGCAAGTCTTTTCTAGTCCTGTCTCCTCTCTCCTGGTACTTGCATCCAAGTGCAACCAACAAATAATTATTTTTATGGAAAATTGTTAGGTGACACAGTTTTCCTTTTGCACTTGCCTTGGGAATATAAAAAAATGCCACAAGCATATTTTAGTGAAGTTATAATAAAATGACTAATAAACAGAAAATGCTATTTAATACATGTGTCCATCACAAATTGGCTGTGATACATAGTGACTGCTAATTCATACCTGGAAAAACAAAAGCAACCAAATGACAAACATTCATTCTCACATGATCTTGAGGAAGGGTTATTTTGTGGTCCAGGAATCACTGATCCATAGCTATAGCTGGACCTGTCTAAATGTGCTGATTTAAGACCTCTCTGATACCTCTGCATCAGTGTCTCCTTTGTCCCTTCCTCTATCCATCACATGTGTCACATGCTAGAGGGCCCTCTTTGAGAAGCTCTGACTTCCTTCTTTTTAGGTGTGATGGCAAGATACACAAGATTCACACTAGGATGTACCATGGTTGCCTCTGCTGATAACCTTTGCAACATAATGTCATTGCTGGAGATCTATCTGGATTTTGCCATATATGATTCAATATGCTTTTTGCCAGTTTTGGAGGGCATCTTAATGTGGTTCCTGGTGGTCAAACCATCCTTTCCTCTTCTCTGTTTTGTTGTCTGGACAATGAATCATTTTCTGTTTCCATCTATAAATGGATGGACCTGTAAGCCTTTCTCATTCTAAAATCCAACACATTTTATCTCCCCAAGTGGGTTGTAAAATTTTAGAAATACACAACTACTTCATATTTGTTGAGTATCTTCACAAAGCAACATTGAGTACTTTATAAATATTTAACAGGTTTTAGAAGCTTAATTTGTTTGTTCTGAGCAATTTGCTGTCTAGTTAATAAATGGGCAGGAATTATGTAAGGTATATTAAAAATGTATTCATACAGAATGTTAGTGATAGTCAAATTTGATTGTGGGACAGAATTCATGTAAAGAAAATATCTTCAAGAGCAAAAATGTTTCTTCTTCTCCTTCCTCTTCTCCTCCTCCTTCTTCTTATTTTGAGAGAAGTACTGAAGAGTCATTGCAAAGAAGTGAATTTCATGTACTTGAGTTACTATTAGATACTCTGTCAACAGGGCTTTGAGTGAAGTATATGTTTCTGGACGTATGCTTAGCCAGATGATGACTAAAGTGGTTGACTATGGACACACTGGTTGTTAGCTTCACAGAGCAGCTCTGAGAGCCCAGGGTCAGTGCAATAAGGAAAGAAAGAAAAAAGAAAGAAAGAAGTAGACCAAAAGAAAAAGAAAGGAAAACAAAAGAGAAAAAGAGGAGGCTGTGGGGAGTTCTTTCTGATCCTAACTCTGAGATCTTATGAGATCCTGAAAGAGTCTTCAGACAGAGGTGGAATCATCTCCGTTTCTCAGAAAAAGTAACATGTGCCCTTAAGTTCATAACAGGTGAGAGGGAGAGTGGCAGCTGGCCCCAGCTCATCTACTTCCGGGGTCAACATTTCTTCCTCTACCTTGCACTTAATGCGGAAGAGCTCCCTGCTTCCATTCTCCTTAATACATCATCTGTGGACCAGCATTTATGAGGATTTTCAGCCACAATCATGATGTCTTGCAAATCATCTGGGGCTCAGGGAGCAGGGCAAAGGAATGCAACCTCAGGGAAGAAAAAGAAAAGCAAATGGGAGGGAGAAAAGGAGGAAGAGAGAGTGAGGGGAAAAAAAGACGAAACAGCTATTTACCTAGAAGGTTTAAAAATGTTCATTTTGGTCAATAGCTACTTTTCATCTCATTCACGGTCAGAAGTTCTTCAAGATGTCATTTAACTCTCAAACTAAGCTGAGCATTTTTAAATTTTATATGATGGCCAAAGTCTTACTTTTGTTTTTGTTTTTGTACCAGGGATTGAACCCAGGGGTGCTTAACCACTGAGCCACATCCCCCAGCCCTTTTTATTTTAAATTTTGAAACAGGGTCTCACTAAGTTGCTTAGGGACTCAACAAGTTGCTGGGGCTGGCCTTGAACTTGAGATCCTTCTGCCTCAGTCTCCTGAGTCGCCGGGATTATAGGCTTGTGTCACTGCCCCTGGCTTAAAGTGTTATGATATAAAATTGTTATTATTGTTGTGAATCTTTGAAAATATCTGGTCTTTTGGGTCCTGTATATGTGGTTTACCATGGGACAGTTATTTCAGATGTCATTTGTTGTCACACATCGTGCCCTATTTTGCCTTACTGCTTCTGATCAACAGAAAAAAAAGAAAATGAGGAAGCAGAATGAGGAAGCAGAAAATTCTAAGGGATCAGCAACAGTTGGAGTGTTCACTTGTCACTGGGAGGAAAAAAAAATGCTGTTGTTGACACGTGATTTCCCTGCTCCTGACACAAATTAGGTAACTCGCTGACTTACTGTCTCTTCACAAAATTGGTGGGGGTGTGATAAACGTCTATGCAGGATATAGAGATATTCATAACAAAGAGCTATGATTTGAAAGACGTCCTTTGCTCACAATAGAAACAATAACTCATGTTCTATATAATTTGCACCGATACATTTTGTTGTTGTAAATCCTGGTTTACTCAATAAGCTGAAGTTCATTGCTTCACTGTGAATCTTGAGCCCCAAATCTGATGAATTCAAAGGATCAATTATTTTGGCTCCTACATTTTCTGTTTGGCAGCTCTGCAGCCCACATCCATGGGCTTCACCACTGTAATGAAAGGAATTGTTTTTCCTTTACAAAATGATTTTGGAATTCTGATACATAGGAATGTAAGATTCAAAAGGACTTTTTATTTTTCTGTTCTGTTTCCTGAAAGAAATGATTCCAGAGAGATGGAAAATAACCTTGTTTTTGACCATTTAAAAATATACATCCAGTAGTCATTCAAAATATTTATTGATTCCTGGTTTTGATCATTGTATTATGACAATACAAAATGTTAACATTAGGGAAAATTAGGTGAAGGGAATGAAAACATAAAAGAAAAGCTTTTATGGAGCTACTAGTGTCTGCCAGGAGCTGTGTGAGGCACTGGCAGACCGTAGTGGTTAAGCAGAATAATTTCTTCCTCTCTTCATTTAGTCATAAAGCATTCGTTTAATCAGACCCAAGTCTCTTAAGCTGCCATCGAAGCCTATTTGTGTCGTATCTCTTCTAGAAAACTTAAATGTTACAATGTACTGGGCACTTACACTGAGCTAAGCACGTATTCCCAGGTGTTTTCCGTATTTGATTATTTCATTCTTATAACACATCCACTGAGTGTAGATGTGGAATGCAGATGAGGAAACAACTGAGAATAGGTTAAACGAGTCATCTCATGCTATGGAGTGACTGAGCTGGGACCTTCAGCCGGGATAGCTAAATCCATAGATTCTTATCCTCCTCACAGATCACCACTGAGGAGAATCACCTTCACGCCCCAGAATCAAATTTCCTCTTAGAATAAGGCCTGCTGGCTCCCTTTCCTCACAGCCCAAGTCTTATGGCATGTATTATATGCTAGCAAGCTGCTCTCCGACCTCTCATTATGGCTACTCAGTAGAACCACACACTGGACGTAAGTTCCTTAATCATGGTTGGGTTGATATAGAAGGAACTGTGAAAATGGGCACAGATCCAATGTGGTGGAATAAATAGTACCTTCCAGTGGAAAGAATGTATGACTAACAGTAGGTGTTTGTACCAGCCATGAGATAGGCTTGAAATATCCCTACATTTTTAAATGCTACTTCCACCACTCTCTGATAACTTCTCAAGGTAGGCCTTTGTTTCCAGTTATCCTTTAGAGTCAGAAAATAAACAAATATTTGAACAATGTTCTTCATCTGTTATAAATTTGGTTTGCTAACTGTAATATGCAAAGCTTTGTACTGCGTCTACTCAAGTTGTCTGGGCCAGAGTACACTGGTTCTTTTCATCTCAGTGAGATGGAAATCTCAGGATATCAAAGGGACAGAGAGAAGATAAGGCACCTTATTTCCCAATGAACATGAAATGGAATGCTGCCGTCTCCTAGCATCTGTGTGGAGGTGATACTCCCGAGGCTTCTGGGCAACCAGAGCTATAGTTGTCCCTCTGTTACTGGAGCAGATATTGCCAGAGGGGGTGACTCTGTGGTGTAGTCTAGTCTTTCAGCTTCTGGTAAAATCATGGGCAAATTTCTTTGAAGACTCAATATGAGACAGGCTATGGTTATTTCAGTATATCATGTCTCTCATATGCAGTGAATATTTTCTCCTTTTGTGTGGCTGCTAAGAAGCTTAATTCCAAGTTTAAGGGTCTACTGAGCTGTGTTCCACTTGGTCTGGCTTTACTTCACTTTCCTATTCTCATTTTTCATTAATTCTGATTTCTTCATTTATTATTTTTGAAAAAAATGTTTTTATACTTTATATATCTTTGAATGTAATCTCAAATCCTGTTTTTTTTTTTTGAGATTTATTTTAGCTAATGGTTTCAGAGGTTTCAGTCCATGTTTGAAACCTTAATTCCTTTTAAGAATGAGGTTGAATGTAAATGATCAATACTACTAATAAATAATGTTTGAATATCTTTATCCTTATCCACTAAGTGAAATAATTTATCATCTCTATTTCCATCCAAATAATTATACTATAAATGTTCAATGAAATGTTCTGTTGTTTGGAGCAGAGTCAAGGCCCACCATGTTGAAATCTGACTATAGAGATCCTTATAAGAATTTTTCATGTTGACTTTACATCTGAGAAACAGAACACACAGCTGTATTACACATTTTTGATTCTTGATATCTATTATTTCTTTCCAAAAAACTTAATCAATTATAACTGCCACCCACAATGAATAAGATTATCAAAATCACTAATCTTTGCAGGAACTGGGATAGTTTTACTTTATTCGACATTAATACATTGTAGTCATCTCTAAGATTAGGTTTTCCAATTAGGGACCATGTATTTCTGGGAGTCTTCATAGATCCTGAAAAAGTTCCTGGTTTCAGAAAATGATTTTACTGGAAGGAGGAATTTGATCAGTCTTCTAGTCTCAATATTTAGTTGTACAATTTAAATGAGAAGATTCTGACTGAGAAATAAGAATAACATCTAAAAAGATGAAAAGGGATGCTGGGAAGACTTGTTCACCCTCTCTAGTTATAGGAGAATGATGCTGAAGGGTAATAGCATAAAGCTTTATGTAAGACATTTAATACAGGTTTATTGGATGAATTAATGAATTCAATAATCAACTAATTTATACTACTAAAGGTTGAAAAAATAATTTTGGTAAAAATAATATGGCTAAGTGAGTCTTACTTTTTGTAGAACACATTTACATCTTATGTCTGGCCATTCTGTTTTCAATAGGAAGCCACGGATATAATAATATAGGACCATGACATTTCAAACCTTTATGTATTTTAAAGAAATAATTAACCCACATATTCTAAACTGATTTGCACTTAAATCATTGCATTGTTTCTAAGTAAAGGCTACTTGATATCTAAAGAAATGTCTGGATTAGTTTTTAATAATAATTTCTGTCAGTTTTCGCCAAGAACAGAATGGATTAGAAAACCAATTTTTATAAAGTAGAACCAGTTCCTTTGAGCATGGTTCTACATTTCTTATAGTAAACTTCCAATTTACCAAGATACATCTCTGAAAATGAAAAAGAGGCTATTTAAAACATCAAGAGTACAAAGTCAGAGAAGGAGTCCTTTTCTGAAGCCAGTTCCCTCATGTCATCACTTATTAATAAAAACTACAAGTCTCCTCAGTCTTTCTCCTACGCTTTTCCACAGGAAGAGTCTGTTTGTGAAAAGGCCCGTTCAGTCCAGTTGAATGTGAACAGGAAGGTGCCCTTGCTGTGAAAGGGACCTTCTACTTAGTAGGGGAGACAGACAAGGGCCCAGGCAATGAGCTTCAAAGTACTGTGGGACACAGGAGGGAAAAGGTCCATTTGGCAGAGAACAGATTGGAGAAAGTTCAATGGAATAGATGAGGCATTAAGATCATATTAATTTGAACAACTTAGCTAAAATAACTAATTACATGGTTTTATTGTTTACCAAGAGGACCAGGAAGATGAAGTAGGGCAGGCTGGGGTATGTGGGCTTCTCCTACCTGGAACAGGCCACGAAATGAAAATTTGTGCTGGTGGTGAGCAGTGAAAGAAAGTGGGAAGAAAGAGCAGATGAGGCAGTGGTCAAGGCAGGTTTCTTTTACTTTGTGACTTTTTTTCTTTAATAATAATAAAAAATCTTTGTGCTTTTGTTCTAGTTCCTTTGCCACCATTCACGATTTTCTCCCTGCCTGCCCCCAGTTCTCTCTATCCCATCTTTTAAATCTAAGTTCAAAGATGGCTCATGATGCCTTCCCTTACCCTCCAGGCAGAATTTTTCACTCTCTTAGGATTTTAAAAACACTGTAGATTTTAAATGAAGAAGAATGAAGTTATTCTGAGAGGATTTAAAAATATTAAGTTTTTTTTTTCAAATATGGTGTCATAGTAACTGAAGACTCACTGTGCTGAATTCACAATATATAAATGGGGCAATCCTGTGGACTGACATAGTCCCTTAGCATTGGGATTCCAAACCCAGGGGTGTGGGGAGAGTAGGGTGGAAACCTCAGCAAGGCCTTGACAGTCTCCCTGGTGAAATATGAGTTAGGAATGTTCTTGATTGTTCTCAATCATAGTTTCTTTGGAATTAAGATAGTGAACCCCATTAATATAGGTTTACTCCAGCATGTGCCATGAAACTCATCTACCATATCTAGGTTCAACTTTTATTCTGTCAAAGCATTTATCATATTGTTTAGGGTGAGGTCCCAAATAGTTATATGCATTTAATTTATGCAATTTTACCTATAAACCAAGGGTACAGGGGGATAGGAATAAGGAAGAAAGCAAGGCGACAGGGTGAGATCAAAAGAGAAGGGGAGAGAATGAAAACAAAGAAGACAGCTCTACAAAGCACATGCCTTTGGACTGGTGGGACTTTCAACTGGTGAAGTTGAAAGATATACGTCTTTTAAATCTGAGTTAGCTGATCTGTTTAGGCTTTGTTGGAGAATCTCTCTCCATGCTGAAGAATCTAGTGCTTAAAGGTTTTACTCTTTTTTTTCCCCCCAAACTGACCCCAGTTTGGGTAATGTTTTAATTTCAAAAGATGGACTTTTCTGACTCATGGCAAAGATTGATAGAGCAGCACACTGAGACATAATCTTTTCCAAAAGTCCAAACCAAGATGCCACCAGTCACATTGCTGCTCACTCCCCAGGCCAGATTTCAAGGGTCACAGTTTATTTAAATGTGGCCCATAGATCATCTTAAAGAGAATCAACTAGTTGACTTAAAAATGCAGATTCTAGTACCTAACCTCAGACCTACTAGCGCATCAATATCTTTATGGGTGGCTTTAATGTATACTGAAGTTTGAGAACCTCTACTATTAATATATATATATACACACCTAAAGGACTTAAAATCAGCATGCTACAATGACACAGCCACATCAATGTTTATAGCAGCTCAACTCACAATAGCTGATCTATGGAACCTACCTGGGTACTCTTCAACAGATGAATGGATAAAGAAAATGTGGTTTATATACACAATGGAATATTACTCAGCCTTAAAGAAGAATGAAATTATAGGATTTGCCAGTAAATGGATGGAACTGGAGAATATCATGCTAAGCGAAATAATCTGATCCCCAAACACCAAAGGCTGAATGTTTTCTTTTATATGTAGATATTAATTCATAATAAGGGGGTGTGGTGCTAGAGAAGAATAGAGATACTTTGAATTAGGTAGAGGGGAATGAAGGGTGGGGAGGGGTAGGGAGTAGGAAGGATGGTAGAATGAATCTGATATTATTATCCTGTGTACGCATATGACTACATGACTGGTGGGATTCTACATCATGTATAAACATAAGAATGAGAAATTATATTCCATTTATGTATGATGTGTCAAAATGCATTCTACTGTCATGTATAACTAATTAGAACCGCCCCCCCCCCCAAGAAAAAAGGAAGAGCTTAGCTTAGGAGGCCCTACCCAGATTAAAAAAAAATCAAGAAATTACCCTGAATTAATTAATTTTGCAAAGTATTGTCATTCTTATAATTTTTCCCATATAATTTATCCATTTAATCACATATTTTGCTTTTTGCTCTTTGAGTTATTTGTAATTTTATCCTCAGAGATTTATACATGTTTTGTTCAATTTGTTTCTGAGTAATGTGTAATTCTTTTTGTTACTGCAAACAATATCTTGATTTTTTTATTACAGATATCAAGTGGCTTTTACTAATGTACATGAATACTAGTGATTTGTTCATTGATTTTGGTTCAAACCAACCACAGTTCTGCTCACGTTTTGTAACTCAGGTTTTGCTCCTTCACATGACTGAACCTGAATTCAGGACAACTAAGTATTTCACCAGGGCCCAATCAAAGAACCATCACTTTATATACAGGGGAAACCTGGCTTCTTTCTGAAAGCATTTTCCAGTGGGAGTTTGCATAGAGTTTGTTACAATTTTTGTCATTAGAGCTAACTCTAGGATACATACCCAATTTAAACGTGGTTCCACTCCATTAATACATCCATCGATTAGACAGTGAGCTCCCTAAGACAGGGACTTGGCCTTGTTATTGTTCATCTTTTGGTTCAGAACTCCTAGCGCTTAGAAGTGTTTAATAAACACTAGCTAATTTTTTTTTTTTTTTTTGTGGCTTCAGAAGAGCCCCTGCCCACCTTCCTCTTAGATTTAGGATAGATATTAACCCAGATTACCTTCCATTTGTGAATTATTACCCTGCGCTCTCTGAGCATGCCATTTTGGAACTGTCCTTAGGAAATAGACAATTCCTTCTCTGTTCATGGCTGAGGAATGTGGGGCCATCTATGCGGCTTGTTTTGCTTGCATCTTCTACTCATTCCTTGTTTCATTAAGAAGAATCCATGAGCTGCTCTAGAAAGAAGGATCTGCAGCTTGCTCTCCACATGGCAGGTACACAACAGGACAGGAGGATGCATTTGGACAGAACGTGGACCCTTCATTTCTTTTGGCCCATCCTGTGGCTCAGCTGAAATAAAACTGTCCTCTGGCTCTTGGAAAGCCTTAACTGAATTTCTCCTTCTTTTCTGTCCTTCACAGGGAGGTGACTTTGGCTGTGGGTGCTGGCTGAACGAGGGAGAGTGAATGTGCTCCTGTTTAATTGTTTGGAAGCTAAGAGCAGGCCTGGAGTAGGAGGAAACAAATGGGTTCCGGGGTGCTTGTTCAGTGGGGCACTGCTCTGAGCACTCCAAGCCTTCACCAGTTGTTTTTGAAATGAATTGGGGCTATAGCAGTAAGTGAACAAATGAAATCATAGAAAATTGAGAGGAAAGAAAATTGTTTCTCACCATTCCCTTTCCAGGCTCTGCCACAGGGGTGATTCTGGCTCATCAGTATTCAGAGCCCAGCTCCTTCCACTGCTCCCCATGCACATGGTCTCCACCAAATGCACCCTCAAGCCTGGCAACTGCACCCTGAGTGCTGTCACAGGGACTCAGACAACTGCTAGAGGAGAGCACACATCCACCCTGCATTTGTCTGGAGTTGTGGTTGTGGGAGGCTCTTTGGCCTGGCAGCATCTGTCAGAGATATTTGCAGAAACCAGCTTAATACAAAAGACTCACGCTGAAATATTAATGGTAGTCTCTGTACAGTCGATGTTTGAGGACTGTACTTTGTGCCGTAATGTACCTTGATGACAGCTGCTTGAGTTGTCAGGTCCTGTAAAAGCCACAAAAAGAGCAGCACAATACTTATTGGCTGAGTGGTTTTGAAACAGGAAATGCTTCTAGCATAAGAAAAGATGAAATTCATGCTAACAACCAAATAATCTTAACTTTGGATTATTAGAACCAATGTTATATTTTTTAAGAAGCTTCACAAAGCCAACTAACAGACTTTAAGAAGACCAAGTGATTCTAAATGGCATTAGATAAAATGAGCAATTTAATTGTGAATTAGCATGATGGTAATGAACCAGGATTGCTTATTTCCTCTCTGTACTTTTTATCTGGTGGTTAAAGGATAAAATGGTTTTTATAACTGGGAGAAAACCTAATGGTCTCAAAATGGTGTAGACAATTCAGTTTTCAGGTGATGGGTCATGTACATAACATTATTTTCACTGGAAAGCATAATGGATCTCCATAGGACACAAAGTTTGAGTGATTTTTCCCATAATGTCTTTTGTTGTTCCTGTTGGTTTTAATGCATTTGCAAAAACACCACTACTGAAAGATCAGTTTTCTAACAGTATCCAGTGGGGGGATTCATTACCTCCACTGGGCAGGATAAGAAACTAAGAGACGTAAGAACACTAAAGAACAGATTAGAGGGGTGGCCCTGGATGCCAATACACTGATGAAGCAGTAAGGGGCTTTGTGATTTGGTTTTAAACATATGTTTTATTTGTTTTAATGGGAAATAATTCCCTCACAACTGGGAAGATATTTTTATAAATATACATATTTTTTCGCATTGGTAGAATTTTTTAAAAAATGGAAGAGAGAAGAAGTTGAGAAGAAAACATTTCATCTATTTTTCTTCTGCCCTAGGTGTAAATATTTTTTCATCTCTGTTGTTTTCTAAGATGCTATGTGTAAGGATGTACTGTTTGGCCCAGCCCTGCTCAACATTAAAAAACAGAGCCAGAAAGGAGAGGAATGACCCACTATGGGAAAAAACATCGCCCTTTAATGTTCAGACCTTGAAACCCAACAGCAGGATGGGGCCTAGTGAAGAATAACACTACATTATTTTAATGCTAAGAAACGTCAAACCATAATTTTCAAAGTTAGCACAGGATTCTCACACAAATACAGAATGAACCTGAGTCCAAGATTTTACTCAGCTCATAAACTGATGAAAGAAATAGGAAAATCCTAAACCTGGTTCAAAGAGCACTTGAGGAGCTGCATGTTTATGGGAAGTTTAATAAAAGAATGCTAAATCAGATTGCTAGGTAGAAACAAACTGGTTCATCTCCAACAGTACAATAGACCAGAGAATTTCGGAACCCTATTTTTCCCTCTTGGACAGAAAATATTGCTTCTGTATAGTAACCTTTAACTTCATAGAGCCTGAACCTTTAATTGATATTTTAAATCATAATGTGAAGCAATAGTAGATTTTTTTAGAAAATCATATGATCCTTGAGTGGACCTATTAAACACTTCTTCACTGTGACATAGAGATGACATTCAGTCCTCTTTTGTCCTCTTTGTTTACACTTATGGCTAACTCTTCTTAATCAGTGGCATGAGGAATCCTGAAATTACCACCTAATTGTCTGTTACATTTTTGTGAAAACGTGATGCTTCTTAAGATGAAATTTTAATAGAGTCTCTGTCAACCTTGCTTCCTTGACTCTTTCAGCATTGGGGGTTGGCATGTGTGTGCTCTTGCAGCTCGGGAATTAGGCTCACGGATTGCTCCTGTTCCTAGCAGCCTGGCTTGCTGAGCAGGCAGAATGCAAGGCAGTGAAAACCTATTCTACCATGACGGGTGCAGGAGCTGGGTGCTGCGATTTTAGCTATGCTTGTGCCCCCTCCCAAATGTACACAAGCACACGCAGCTGCACACACTCCATGGGTGTGATGTGTTTACACAATCTCCCTGGAAGAAAGTAACCTTCCTTTGGGTTTCCTGATTAGCTCAAGGGATAGAACCAAAGCCTTTGCATTGGATGGGACCTTTGAGGTCAACTATTCCCACTTCCCTGTCAAAGCTGGAATCTCCCGAACAGTCTCTCTCTGTGATCTTTGTAAAATGCAAATCTGATCATGTCACTCTCTTGTTTAACATCAGTCAGTGGCTCCCCATTGTCCTCAGGATAAAGTCCCAATTCCCTAACATGACTTACAAGGTCTGGTCCCCCTTTTCTCTCTGCAGTCTCAGACCTCATCACTCACACCCCCTTCACACTTTTTCCTTCTAGTACATGGACTTATTCATTCATTTACTTATTTTTTTTTAAATTTTTTGGTACGGAGGATTGAACGTAGAGGTGCTTAACCACCGAGCCACACCCCTAGCCCATTTTTATATTTTTATTTAGAGATAGGGTCTTGCTAAGTTGCTTAGGGCCTTGCTAAATTTCTGACTTGTGGCTTTGAACTCGTGATCCTGCTGCCTTCTGAGCCACTGGGATTATAGGCGTATGCCACCTCACCCAGTGGATTTATTTATTTATTTTAAAATGTGCCCTTTCCTTGTTGACTGCTGCAAACAGGCTGTGTCTTTTCCCTGGGCAGTGAGTTCATGGTCTGTAGAGCACATCCAAAGAAAATCTTGTGAATTTTACCTGAAGTTGTTATTTGCTTCTTAGAGTAACAGTCAGTGCCTTTTGTCCTTGAACTGGAACTATGTATGAAAAAGCAAACTAGGGTTGTAGATCAGGAAAGTTCTGGAAGACAGATATGGAGCACACTGAGATTTTGGCTAGGATCATGACAAAGTAGTTCATGGTGCCTATGGGAACAGTAAGAAGGGATGTAGTTTGGATCACGGTGCCATGAGTGGAACTTGTAACTGGGTGAACACAGAATCTCAAGGGGGCCTAAGGAAGAGGTAGCTAGCATGCTTGAGGGAGGTCTCTGTCTTTACAAACAAGAAGTCATTATTTTCATAAATGTTTTAGTGGTAGTCTATAATGGCATGCTGGACTCCAGTTGGGAGAAATTAGTAATTTAGATGAAGATTATTTGACAAAGTATTCCAGAAAAATTAAAATAATGGGTTCTATCTAGCCAGAAAAGATTTTAAGGGACGAATCCTAACGAAACAGCACAGTGATAGGCTAGTATGAGCATAGAGAAGGAGATTTCTAACAAAAATTTGGTGAGTCTAGTTGAGAGTTAAGTTCCGCTTGAGTCCCTGGGGGTGACATGATTTCCCAAAATGGTAGATTCCTTGGTTGAATTAGTGAAAACAGTGTGTATATGGAAGAGGTTTTTAGTGTCTGCTTTTTCTGACTTGCTCAGCTCAGAGATGGGGATCTGCTTGGGTTCAGGTGCTGTATTTCAGGAAGCTGGCAGCTGCGGTGTGTGCAGAGGAAGGTGCACAGGCTGGAGAGGAACTGAAAGTTTTGGGGTGGGAGGTTTGGTTGAGGACATTTTTCTGCATTGTTTAGTTTGGAAACAAGTACTAATTGGTTTCAAATATTTAGAAGGCTAGGACATGGATGACGGATTTGTTTTATTTGGTGTTCTTCCACAGTTCGAAGTAGGACAATGAGGGAAAGTAATAGGGAAAGTGGTTTGATATAGCCCCTGTCTGATGGAAGGAGCATCCCAGATCAAACTGTGAGCTGTTTATGGCTGAAAATGTTCAGAGGCAGACAACCAAAGAGCTGCTGGACATGCAGAAGGGGTTCAAGTGCTGGGGGAGGGGATGTCACCCTTTAATGTTCTTTCAATATGGGTATAATTGTTGTTTCCTTATTAAGATCTATATTGTATATACTATATAAAACTAAATAAGTTTGTATAAGGAGCAGATTTACAACAGCTTTATATAACTTATAGACATAATGGAAAAGCCCATGTTCTGAAAATAAATAGGTATGGCACAGTCTGACTGTGTGGTCCTGGGCAAATTATTTCATTTCCCTGTACCCCTACTTTGTAAACTGAAAGAGACAGGACTGACACTCACTTTTGGGTTAGATAAAGCACAGAAAAATCATTAGACTAAAAATAATAATATGGAATAAGCTACGTATAAGTGAGTGCTAAGACATTGCAGGTTACAGAACTTCAGACAGACGCTGGATCCCTATGAACTGGTAAGAAAAGCAGTTCACAGTTCAGTGTCTAGCCCAGGCCGGCTACTGTTTTTGCATACATCAGTTCATTTCATCCTTTTCCAGAACCCCACGAGGAAACAGGCACAGAGGAGACAAGTGCCATCAAGATCTCATAGCCAAGTCAGGAAATGACTCCAGGCCGTCTGGCTCTGGAATCTGCACACTTTCTATCTTTTCTGCCTGCAAAGAACATGTCATAGATGGGCAGCGCCTGGCACAGAATATGGTTGTGGTTGGGGCCCAAAACAATCCTGCAGGGAGATCTGGAACTGGAATGGCCCTTGAAAGTTGTCCCATATCAAGAGCCTGGGGGAGGCAGGGCCTTTGTACCACCACATCAGATCGAGGTTGTACCCTTTCCTAAGGGCTACCGAGAGGCAATTACTGGCTGTACAAGAGATGGTTCCTAGAGAGGAAAGGGGTGGGGAGGGCACAACAGCCAGTCTTCTCAGACTCTGGGGATGGCTATTTAGGTGAAGAGCAGATCAGGGCAGAGCCCAGTAGAAGCCACTTCACCTGGCATATACCAGGTGCGAAGCTGGAGATGATGTGATGATCATTACAACTGAGGCCTGTTCGGGTGGCAGCACTGCCTAAGGGCCTTACTCATGTTAACTTAGCCCTCCTTGAAAGGGTCCCTGATAAGGGTGCTTTCATTTATCTTTAGTGGTAAATGAAGTGAAGCACAAAGACATTTAGAAACTTGGGCAAGATCATTTGGTCATTAAGTGGCAAAATCAGAATTCAAAAAGAAAGACTTATTTTTAAATTTACGCCTAGTAAAGTTTGCTCTTTTTCTGGTTGTTTCTAAGAATCTTGACAAATAACAAATGACGGTCAAAATACGGAACAGTTCCATCTCTTGGTCCCTGCAGGTGCCCCAGCTTCCGTTCTCACCAAGCCCCATTCCTGTCCCTAGGTCCAGCAGCCACTGATCTGTTTTTACTCCTATAATTTTGCCTTTTCCAGAGTGTCATATAAATGGAATTACACAGCATGGAGTCTTTTAAATTCAGCTTCTCTCACTTCATGTGTCTAAGATTCACACTTGCTGTGGTATTACATATCACTGGGGAACTAGAATTAGCGCTCCAGCTCCCGTTGGGCTCTGAACCCTGGCTTCTACAAACTCCCTTGGAAAATCTAGTGGGTAGCCTTGTGATATTGCTTCTTCCAGCATGGACATAGAAATTATTTAGCTCCTAGCCCTCCTATTAGCAACTATATTAGAATTTACTAAAAACTATTCATTTGTTCAAAAAGTTTTTCAATGAGAAAAACCCTCCAATGGACTTTGATTGAATTAATTAATCAATGTGGATTCTCAATGGGGAAGGCTTGGGTAGGTAACTCGTAACTATCTTTGTACAGAAGTTTACTATCTTTGTACAGAAGTTTACTGAGTTGTTTTTTTTTGTTTTTTTTTTTTTTTTGAAGAAGCATTGAGAAAGAAGTTAATTTGGATTTATGATCTGTCTTTTGGAATTGAGCCTGATCCTGCCATACACTGTTAATGGATTTGCTTAGGGAGTATCTGTTCTGTTCCAATAAAAAGGGAGGTGTTTCATAAGTAATAATGGCCCACAAGCTTGGATGTGCAAAGCTGAAACTTTATAACTGAACTCTCTAGTACCTATTTCTGCTTTTAATGGAAAACTTAATCTTGTTGCTTTGACAACATTCACTTCTGCTTTAAATCTAAACTAAAATCTAAAGTTGGTCTAAAATTCAGTTTAATTAGAATTTTCTCTTTCCTTCTACTTCCCTTAAATTCCTGGCAAGACCTTGTGGCCAAGGAAAGGGAATCCAATTTCATTGTCCTCTTCTGGTCTCTTTGGTCTCCACGAGGGAGTCTCCTTCCATTTGGTCTTTGGTCTTCCCCCAGCCTGCATCCTCTGCACCAGACCATGAGTGATCATCTCTCTTCTCAGATCATCTCTCTTCTTCTGTGACTCTCAGGGCGGGTGGGTAACTTCTCAGGAACTCTTGGCCATTTTCCATGTACCACACTGTGGAAGCCATGAGTTTAAGAACTGCCTTAGGGAGGGTTCTGCCATCTGTATCCCTTTTCAGCCCTTTGAACCTACACCTGGTCATCTTGTTGGACTTGGTGCTTTGAGGTAAGCTGGGTGGTGTTAGAACCATATGGTGAAAAGCCTGGAAATGGACTCCTCTCCACATGTAACTTCTGGTGTATGCACAACTTTGTGCTCTGAATTCAATTCAGAGCTGAAAAGGGCAGGGTGCTAGGCCACTTGTCATGTCTCACAACTGGAGAACCCCTCAAACTGTTATCCCATATCCAAATGGTAAGAAAACTGCTCTTGAGATAGTTTCCCCTGAAATGTTTCCTACTTCATGAATCCTTTGTTCTGGATTTTCTTGGATTTTGCTTTTATAATTCAAAGCCAAATCTTTAGAATCTCCAAAAGCTTTTTATTTTCTCTTTTTCTCAAGTGCTCGCCTCTGCTAATGTCATGAATCAATTGTGGAATTGTAAAGCCGAAAATGTACTGTTTGCCATACCCCCAGCCCACTTGTCCCCAAGAGACTTGCAGGGAGGAAAATGATTGCTGAGAAAGCAGAATACAAACGTTGCCATTATCTTGGGCGGGAGAAAAGATGGTGAGGTTAAGCTAAAATCTGAGGAGTGAGAGGCAGTTAGGTGGGAGGGATGGATGCCATGGCTGGGCTGTGGAGCTTGGAAAACCTCCTGTTGTGATTTTGACGTTAATTTTCCCTCTCCCTTGAATCTCACTTTCTATCAACTCTTACCAGTGTCTTTCACTGTGTGATATATTTTTAAATATGCCACTGTACTTCAATAAGTTGATGGTGGGTTATCATTTCCTACACTTCGGGGTGCCCCTTCTTTCCTTTTATTCTTAATGAATATAAGACCTAGCTGTATTGTCCATCCTCATGTCTTCCAAATTCAGTGTGGTGAGTCATGTGGCAGAGATTCCAGATATATCTATTGTGTGAATGACAAGGTGGTGGAAATGATACTTAGGATTGGCTTCGGGAAAAAATTATGTCCGAAAAAATAAAGGATGTGATGCTACCGTGATTTGGAAGGAAGAATGATTCTGGGTTAGGCCAAGGAGAGAAGAAAGGGAAAAGCAGTTTCTATTCAGAGGTTCATATTTTGAAACCAGGATGGCACAAAGAGTAATAAGTTATTTGTACCCAGGGCTGGGTGGTTTTTAGGTTCTATGGACAGGACATTGCATCTGCCTTTCCTCTTAGCTCTTGTGCAATAAGATGTAAAGTTCTGGTTACTCTGTGGCCACCAAACAGGAGCCCTCTGCGCTGTCCTGTTGTTCCAGCCAGGTCATGTCCCTAGAGTCCCACCAGGAGAGATTCAGATGGAGGAAACTTCCCAAATAAGGGTTGTGTTTCTCCACAATGTCTTTCTTAGTGATTTCCCTATTTATTTTCTACCTTTTTAAAAGCAGAAATAACAGTGGAGCTGAAATGTCAAGCTGGTAACTTTCAAATCAGTTATACAACATTTTAGACTGCTTTCTATATCAGAGGATGAGGGAAAATGATTTTAAATTCTGTAGTACTGTGTCCTACATTGTACTTGTGTTTTTAAAGTGGTGTGGTAGTGAATCATTGGTGGTAATATATTAACAATCCCATGACAGGTCTGTGGTATTTCTTACAGAAAGCCAACCTAGCTGGTTCTATTTTATTTACTTATTTATTTATTTATTCTTCTGGGAATTGAAAACAGGGGTGCTCCACCAATGAGCTATACCCCTGGCTCTTTCTATTTTTTATTTGAGGCAGGGGTCTCACTAAGTTGCTAAGGCTGACCTCAAACGTGTGATCTTCCTGTGTCAACCTCCTGAATTGCTGGATCACAAGAGTATACCACCAGGCCCATGCTAATAAATTTTTCAGTCAGGAAATAACAGTGTATTAACTGTTGGTCACAGTCAGATTAGGTAAAAATGGAAATTTGGACTTATTTATTAATGTTCTATCTACTTGAGATATTTAAATATTATTCTTTATTATATTTTGATTATATAAGCAAAGATATTTTGCAATTTGCCATTTTTACTTATTTACAGCAAAGTGGCCTTAACTAATCTGTCTCTTTCTATCTATGGTTGTGTAAGGAAAAGTGTTACTCCTTAAGATCACTGAAGCTTAAAATATTAGCTTGAACCTTTTCATGTAGATGAGTTGCAATATTTTGATAAAATGCTTTGTGATTATTAAGCAACCAAAAATTTGATAAAGTATGATAAGAATATGTTTCACCACCAGAATAAAAGA
Source organism: Geosciurus inauris (assembly GCA_004024805.1). NCBI lineage: Eukaryota > Metazoa > Chordata > Mammalia > Rodentia > Sciuridae > Geosciurus > Geosciurus inauris. The sequence goes on from PVHX01001448.1 coordinate 137,113, forward strand.
GAGATGTAAAGTTAGTGATACTATAATTTGGAGTTTAATTTGATAGAAAGTGCACACTGAAGCATTTTCAAAAAATATGTATTGAACATTGAGTATGAGTAAGGCTATTCTCTGAGATAATTAAATGATGAACCAGATCCATTTCCTACCCTCAGTGGTATGTAGAATATATAGGGAAGGGAAGGTGTAAAAGTAACTCTAATCAAAAGCAAGATGGAAACTGGAAAATATCCTAAAGGATTTGGAAAAGGACCTGCTTCTAGCAAGAGATGAAGGAAGAGGAGCTGGTAGCCATTGGGTATGAAGGAAAATCCTTCTAGGTAGAAGAGCAGTATGTGAAGCCAATATAATTTGGAGACAGCTTATACTTCAATTATGTTTGGGGTAAAACACATGTTGAGGCTTGGCCTAGGGACTTAACCAATTATAGATCCATTCTAGGCACAAAATGCCTTGGACAATTATCCTCTTCTGGTCCAAGGATATTTATGTTTGCCTCCAATGCTCTCTGCTCCCCTCCCCCAGTTATCTGCATGCCTTTCTTCCTCACCTCCTTGGGTCTCAGTGATACCCACAACCACACTATTTTAAATTTCGCTAGTCACTCCTGTCCCTCTTTCCTGCTTTGTTTCTACCATACTTATTACCATCTAATATACTGTATACTATTCTTAATTATTTTGTCTGTTGTCCTCAGTAGAATATATGCCTCAAGAACACATGGATTTTTTTTTCAATGTTTTGTATCACCAGATCCTTCAATAGTGTGTGGTGCACAGTATGCATTCAATATTTATTGTGGAATGATTGAGTGAGAGAACAAATATGGAGAAATGAGTTGTTCTCAACAGTTTAATTAGTTTGGGACACAACGCAGCTATAAGCTGAATGCAATAAGTTGTTCCAAACAGTTTAATTAGTTTTGGGCACAACATAGCTATAAGCTGAATGTGCATGCTTTTTCCTGGTGATAAGAATCAGCATATGACAGCTAAGAGCACACTTACTTGCTGTGCAACCTTGGGCAAGTCACTCTATTTCTTTGTGCCTCAGTTGCTTCATCTATAAAATAGAATAAAGTCCCTGTCACATAGAATTATCCCAAGCATTAAGTGGGTTAATATATTTTCATGTGTCTGGCATATGGTGATTGCAGTATGGATGTTTGATATAATTACGGGTTTCCTTTTGTAGACTTGAGTTTGGTTTTGGTCCATTACAAACATCTGTAAAGACTCTGAGGACAGATCAGATACTATAGGCTTTTCTTCAAATATGCATTGCTCTGCATTGATGGTTACCCTGCCTCTTTGACAGCTCTCATCTGTGTTTGTGTTCAAGCCTCCCTCCCTTTAGCGTCATGGTCTGGTCACCTTTTGTAGGTGGACTTTTCTCACCTTAACTTCCTTCCTTTGTCCTTTGTGCTCACAGTACTGGGCATGGAGTATGTGCTCAGACAGTATATTTGTTAATCATTATCTTAACTGGCTTTGGCATTTCCCTTGGTGTTCCTATCCTAAGGCATAACTTACTCTTTGTGTTTTTCAGTGCACCACACAGAACTGTTTTATCTGAATTTCATCTTTCTACATTATCCAGTCATTGCCATATCCTTTTCTATACTTGACCATGAAATACATTTCTTTATCTATTATGCAAATGACAACAGAGGGAAACAAAAGTTTTGCTTAAATACTTTGAATTGCCTTTCTTGAACACAAACACAGAGAAGAGCAACAAGCCTCTCTCTCTTCTTCAATCATTTGCTTTGGCTTCTTTCCCTTAGTTGTCTTAGTTTTAGACCTAAGAACTGAAAAGAATTGTGATAGTTCCTTTTAGATTTTGGAACAAATTGTTTCCACGAGGGTTAGTTTCTTGGGTATCACTGTTTACAGTGGTTGTAAAACATTAGTTCAAGCTGTCTCTTTTGTCTTTTAGGTCTTTGCGGTCGAGCAGAGCAGGCCCACAGAGGCTCAGTTTCTGGGCAGGTCCTCCTAGTGTAGGGCTGGATGTGACCACCTCTGTGACCTCTCTATCCCTGGAGCCTGCTGGGGAGCTCAAGGCTGCTGAACACTGTGTTACACTTAGGGTTGTACAAATGAGCTGTCACCAGGTAAGAAACAGCCCCTCTTCAGGGTTGCAGAGACTCACCGTAGGCCTTTAGAAAACATGGAGTAAAATGTTAAACAAATCAATATTATTTTTACATAGAAGACCCTACTTTTTTTTTCTTTCTATAATGCATTCCTGGATTCAGCAGTTGAAAGCAGAAAAATGAAAAATGAATATCTTTTTTCTTTATAGACTCTACATTCACTCCATAGCTAACAGTAAGTTAAAAATACTTGGCTGGTGAGAAAGGTGAGAAATGGATGATTCAGTCCCTCCAAATAAAGAATCTGCTGCTGAAACCAGGCTGGTCAGACCCAGTATTGCCAGATGCTGTTTTTAGACCTCTCCTGCTAGACAAAATTCAAGGTAGTGAGAAGCAGGGGCTGCCTGTATCTAGACATAAAAACCTTTGTGGAGGTGACAAAAATGTCAAAATGACAAATTTGAAGAAATAAAATTCGACTCTTACTTCAAATTAGAAATACCAGAGGGAACATGTAACACAGAAGTCCTTGTCACAGCCTGGCCTCTGTTTACCCCACACTTTCCTCTTTGGGGCTACCTTGTCTCACTGAGAGGCTGTTGCAGGACCATTTTATGACCTTGGCCTGCTCACTCCCCACAGCTGACTTGTTTTTGGTTCATAGTCAAGATGCTAATTGTGCTTATGAATCCACTGAAGCCATTTTAATGCATTGTTCCAAATCCTTCTTGGTATCTAGACATATACTTTCACTTCTTTTCCCTTCAGTGCTGATACTTCAGTATCCATTGGATTGAAAGCTACTATTTTTGACTGTTAACTTCCATCTCTTCTTAATGCTCACCTTTTCTATTGTCTTTTTTTTATTCACCATAGCCATTTTCCTTTTAAAATTTTTTAATTAAAATTTTAGTTTAATAGTTTTATAAAAATACAGGAAACAATGAAAAGATAGTGCAGGGAATTGCCACAAACTCATCACTCAGTCTCCCTTGTTATTAGCATTTTAAGCTATGTTTAGGGTAATAAATGAACTCATATTAATACCTTACTTATTTTTCGAAAATATTCATTGTTTAAATAATATACAGCTGATCGATTATAACAAAATGCTTCTATTGATTTTTGCTGAATTCTTATGTCACATGGTAGCTCACCTATGTTCAACTATCATTTGATTATGGGCCTGTTTCTTGATGTACTAACCCTTTCCCAGTTATCATTCAATATGATCTATGATCTACTATTGACTATTTCTCACAATTGGACAAATTCTATCCATTAAACTCTAATCTCTTTTAGCTATAGCATGAAATCAGGCCCATATGTGTTGTACTTGTGGATTTCTGTCTTGCAAATATTCCTACCATGATATGTTACTTTTAACTAAAGTCCATACTTTATTTGGCTTTCCCTAGTTTTGGCTTAATCTCTTATTTCTCTTCCAGAATCCCATTCAGGATTGCACATGCCACTCGATAGTTTTGTCTCCTTATACCCCTCTTGGCTTTGATACTTTCTCAGAACTTCTTTGTTTTTTAAATATATTGACAATTTTGAGAAGTGCTGGTCAGGTATTCCACAGAGTAGTCTTCAGTTGGTATGTATCTGATGTTCTCTTGATTGGACTGGGGTTGTATATTTCAGAAGGAAGACCACAGAGGTAAGTGCTATATGCTCATCACTTCATATCCAGGATGCTTGCTATCAGTGGGACTTCTCACTGTTGATGTTTGCCTTGATAACCTGAGATACTGTGTACCAGATTTCTCCACTGAAAAACTACCCTTTTTCCCTTGTTTTCCACACTGTACTCTTTGGAAAAAAGCTACTGGCCACAATCCACAGTTAAATAATGGGGAATTGTGCTCTATCTTCTCGAAGGCAAAGTGTCTGCATAAATTATTTGGAATTCTTCTGCACAGGGGTTTTGTCTGTTCTCCATTTATTTATTCATGCAATCATTTATAAACTATCAGCATGTACTCATGGTTATTTATTGTATACTTTGAGTTATATGTAACCTAATGCTACTTTATTTTGTTACTCTGTTGGGGACCAACTTTACTTTTAGGAGTCACTTATCACTCCCATATACTCCTTCCCTTAACATTCTCGATTATCATAAGCTGAATAGTAAGGTCTAGAGAGTTTATCAACTCGATTCTACACAGCTATTTTCAAATGTTTTTGTTCCAGATCCTCCTCTTCTTTACTCCTTCATTGTCCCAAGACATTTGCAAAAATAATCTACATTCAGGGGCCAGCTGATGAAAATGCTTCCAATTTTAGGTAGCTGCCCAAATTCATAGCATTCTTGCCCTACCACCTGCTCCACTTTGCTGATTTAAGTTTTTCTTCTCATCTTCTGTGTAGGGTCTTGAACCCTGGCCCTTAATAAACAGGAAATGCTCATCAATCCAAGGCATTAAGCATTCTCAGTTGAATATTGAATACAAACACAAAGTTGTCATAGTATAGTCAAATTATCTTTTCTTTCCTAGTGGGTTAAATTTGAACTTTCTATTTATAGAACATAGAACATCATGTTGTCCAAAATATAGTAACGATCTATTCCCAGAAGGCACTTTAGAGTCAAATGGAACTGTTTTAAACCAATAAATCTGTTGCTAATTGTAGAGTTTCCTTTATAATATTTTTAAAGTTCATCCCAAGCCATAAATGCCTGTGTGACCCCATGTGATGCGAATTCTGAAGTTTTACTTCTCCACCACATTCAGTCGCTGGGCCCCTTTTGCCTGAGGAAGGAAGGACTGGTTATCATTTGACTAAACTGTTCTAACAGCTACAATGGCCCCATCATATTAGACTTCATCAAATTATTAGTCACAGGTACCACTCCAGTGATTAGAAAGGAAGCTTAGAAAATCTGTAATTTGAAAGGTAAAATTTAAAAGATTTACCCTTTAAATGCTGTTCCACTGATTGACTTAAAACTGTTGCTCTTTGGGGGCTGATTTTTGTGTTGTTTAGTAGATGTCACTGAGATGCTTTCTTTAAAAGCAGAATTAAGCACTGAGCAAGCGCTTTTTACAGAGTGCTCTTCTGTTTCATTCTGGATGTCTTGTGTTAGGTTTCCTTACTGTATCTGATTTATGATGTTCACAAAGCCAGGCTATTCACCTCTGACTCCATGGGGCTCTCTTGGTTAGCTGTTGCTCTGGATTAGCATTTCTGATGTTCAGTATGCTTTAGGACACATTCATCTGCCCTGTAGTCTTACAGTGATCATGTTTTTTGTTGTTGTTGTTTTTGTTTTAAATTCCATAGCTCATTTTCAGAAGGATTTTGAAAATTCTGGTTGGCAATTTCTTTGGGGCCTATAATAGATAGATGTTATGGAATTAATATCTGATTACCCACTTAGGAGTCTAGCAATGTGTGGGAGAGTTGATTGGAAACTGCCAGAGATGGCAGTCATGAGAAGGTGCTTGCAAAGGGGTGTACTGTACAATTTTGTCGTGTAGGAAGCTGACAGTGCCTAATGGGAGAAAAGCTTTATGTGAGAGGCACATGTAGCTGCTCTCTGAGTCATAGAAGCAGTGAAGAAAGACTTTGGGCTTGAGGGCTAAAGTCCTGAGCTATGGTCCTGACATGGTGGTCTCCAATTGGTCAAGTCACTTGAACTCGCCAGACCTCTGATTCATTTGCAACTGAGCAGATTGGACTAAGACACTCTTAACTCTTAAGGTCCTATGATATTTAATAGTTTGAAAAATTTTCAAAAGATGCCTTATTTGACAAATTCATAGAGGATCAAATTTTGTGGATATAACAAGTAAATAAGTAAATAAGATGGTTTTAAACCATCTTTCTTTTACTAAAGACAAGAGCAAATTGAAAAATTAAATGGATTGAAATGCATTCCTACCACACACATTTATTGAGTGTGTGAATAAGACACAGTTACTACCATCAAACGTGCTGAGAATAAGACACAAAACATGTCGGCGTCCTCTCTTGTTTATACACTTTCCCTATCTTGCAAAAAGCTCAGGCTGGGACCGGATCTTTGCTTGTTTTTTTTTTTAAAAAAAGCTCCAAAATCCCAGGGTTGAGGCACAGACCCTTTGGGGGTCCAAGTAAATTCAAGTGCCTTTTTTTGAGGGGGGGTACCAGGGATTGAACTCAGGGACACTTAACCACTGAACCACATCCCCAACTATTTTTTGTATTTTATTTAGAAACAGAGTCTCACTGAGTTGCCTAGGGCCTCACTAAGTTGCTGAGGCTGGCTTGGAACTCAAGATCCTCCTGCCTCAGCCTCCCGAGCTGCTGGGATTATAGGCGTGACTACGCCCAGCTCAAGTGACTTCTAAAATGTGAGAGTTCTTCTAGTCTCAGCATTGTCAGATTTTTTAACAATAAATTATTATCTAATTTATTTGTTGCTAAAGTCCCAAGATGTACCTTTTTACAGATGAGGAAATGTATCCTCTCCAGACAAATAGCAAATAGATGTGCATCCTTTGTGTAGCAATTACGGAACAGCCCCCACTTCCTGCAGACCAACAGTCCCTGACCAGAGGCCCTGGTGCAGTGAGAGCACATAGCAAGTCTCAGCTTCTCGCCTGCTCTTGGTAAATGCCCTACACAACCACACCAGTTTCCTTGCCAACAAACACATTCAGAGTCTTGCTTAGCACATTCACCAGGAAAGAAGGGCTCTTCTGGAGCCGCCCTGCTAACAGAACCAGGCTGTTAAGACACAGTCTATTTTCTTCATGTTTAAAATACGACACCATGTGTGTGAGTTGCCTCAGGGTGTAGGCAACAAGGCATCCTATTTTTGCTACATTGCCCTGGTTTTTTCCCCTTCAGTGTCCTGAGAAGTCCTTCTGAGTGGCAGCGTGTCCCCTTTAATAAATCAAACCACCCATGCAAAATCACACTCCTTGAAATAAGACTGTGGAATGTCTAGAAGCCAGCTTGCTGGTGGCGCTGCCAGACCAACGTGGGCTGGATTCTCCACCACACACAATCTGATTTAATTGGCCTAATGAGTTTGGGTTGATGTGACCAAGTGATCAATCAGGTTAGAGTGATGAGAGGTTGAAAAATGGGATTACAGACGAGAAAAAGGCATTTGGCAAATTGACGACAGGACAGGGAGCTGAGAAGTCTTGATTTAACAATTGAGTAGTTGCTTTTTATTTTTTCTCCCATCCCTTGAATGCTGATAAGTCATAACAAAACCTACTTGGATGCGCTTGCTTGCTCATGTTTCATTGGAATTCATCTTGCAGTCCCCCCTCTGTTTTGATTCAAAAATGCTTTTCTTTCTTTCAAACACAATAAGCTAGAAGTTCTGACTTGTGTGAGACATTCAAAAACACAATGCTATCTAGAAAAGTGAAATGCGTCTATCAAACTCTTGCTACCCTTAGACATTGGTAATACATTCTGTGGGGGCAAAAATACAAAAGAAAACATGAGTTTTAACATTGACTTGTAACATTAGTTCCTTTTCAGCATTAGTCACTTTGTTCCTGTTTACATAGTGAGGTAGATGATTGGCCAGAGAAGAGTGATTCTAGTATGTGGATCCCTCCACTGCCCACCCACCACACACTCCTTTTGAAATAGCTATTTAAGGGACAAAATCCTTGGGTCATCTCAGGCCAGTAACTGAAACCTCTTGAGGCATTCTCTCAGCTATGAGAAAGTTCAAAATCGAGGGTACTTACCAAGCTTGGCTGGATTTCTGGTTGACTTGCTATGTGTGAGGTAAATATGGATACCTGTGGCATGTGGAGTTCTGCTGTTCATTTACAGAGACCTAGGGGCTGGAGTTTTTCTTTTTAACTTTGAACTTTGGCCATACTTGTAAAATGGATATGGATTTGTTCCTCAACTCTAGGGAGGCAGTTGTATTTTTTCATGTTCAAATAAATTTGGCTCTGTTCCCTCCTGTCCTTTGCAAGGTTGGAAGGAAATTTAATCTCACCCACTTTACCCTGTAATTCCCTTTGGTCACTAGAGGGAACTGATGATCTTAAACCTTCCAGAAAAATCTGAGGATGGTCCTATGATCTTGCTGTGCAAGGGGCTCATTGGAGTGCCAGTGGATCTCAGGCCCAGCTTGGCTACAGGGATCTCTGATCATTCCTGAACCATGGGGCACATCTCATTAGCCGCCCTCGATGGGATGGGGCATATAGCCCACTGGGGTAGGGCCATGTCTCTTGGGACACTTCCGGGGCTTTCAACTTCCCTTTTTAAGCAAATTGGCTGTCTCCTTTGGGAGACCTGGTTTCTTAAATCTCTCTTCCTTGGGGTGAATCAGGCCTCAGACATGCAATACACAAAACTCTACTCTCGCTGTGAAATGGAGCCATGAAGAGTAGCTCTCATTCTTTCACAGTAAACCTACAAACATGCTGTCATTAAATTTACTTCTGTTTTCCCACCATACATGATATCTTCTTAATTTTTTTCCTTCTCTTGAACTGCTGAGTTAGCTACCAGCATTTAAAATAAGTTCAGGGTCGTGTAGCCAGGAAATAATCTTTAATGTCTGTGAAAATATTTGTTGTGTTCTTGTTTGTTTGTTTTTTCCTTCTTTCTCAGTGCGTGAAGTTATTTCTCATTGCTTCCTCTTTAAGTCCAAGTATAGAGTTCTTCTGAAGGGCAGGCTTTGTGGTTCACATGGAATGTAAATAGCTCCAATGGCCCCATTTCCAACAAACTAACCTCGTGACTGAATGAAGCTTGAGCTTTCTCCTGTTATGCACTAGATTCCCAGAAATACTTTGAGCATATTTTAAAAATAAAGTTATTGCACATACTTCTATATCTAGGGAGAGTTGTGATTTCCTCCCGTCATTCACTCCATGGAGAAGGATCAAGGCCAAGGAAATATCCAACTGAGGTCTGTTCTTGATGGTGAAAATTGCAATATGATGAAAAGTTAAAGAATTTCTTCACTTTGGCCTTTGGTCTATGTTTGGAGTCTCCTCCTCTTTATAACCTTTGCTTTAAGTTCTTCTCTGATTCATTCATTTTTTTATTCATTCAACAAATTTTCTTTGAAAGTTTACTATATGTCAAACATTGTTTAGGTCCTGAGAAGAGCTCAGAGATGGTTCAGACAATGCCCCTAGCTTATTCAGTGGACTGTTTCCCTTGGAACTCAGGTGGTACAAGGAGATTTTCTTGGGCCTGCCTATCTCTTAGGAGAGTCCCTTGTCCTGAAAAGTGCAACTGGGAAGCAGGGTGGGTCTTTGAGAAAATCATCATGCATATTTATGCTTCCATAGCCTACCTAGTCAAAAAGCTTTGAGTCAAAAATTGTTCATTCCAGCCCGCTTTTTCTTTTAGTAGCAAATACAGAGCACCTGCACTGGCAGGTGAACTTGATAGAATCCCTGAGTGAAGACGACTATGGGCATCCTGTAGAAATTGTTTGTCTGTGGTCACATGTCCTCTGGGGACCCAAAGGTCTTTTGATCTATAGAAAGAGACTGACTGATAATTCGTGATCTAGAGGTCCACCATCATGCTCTTTCTAATGTCCTTTTCAGGGCAAAATTTCCCATCTTTATAATCCAGAGAACGTCAGAGAACATAAACTATTTACTTGCATTCTGTTCTTTTTTTTTTTCTTCCTCCACCTTTTTCTTAACCTTAAAAGGTTAAGTGAATTTTTATTTCATTTAGTTTTAAAATGCCAATACCTTTGTTGTTTTTGTATACATTTTTAATTTTAATTTCTTTTGCTTCATTCTGGTATTTGACCTATGTTTGCCATAATGTCCTTCATTATTCTCCAGCTTCCCTGGAGATTGAACCTAGAGGTGTTTACCACCAAACTACACCCCCAGCTCTTTATATATTTTTATTTTAAGATGAGGTCTTGCCAAATTGCTGAGGCTGGCTTTGAACTTGTGATCCTCCTTCCTCAGCCTCCTGAGCCTCTGGGATTACAGAAGTGCACCATCACACCTGGCTAGAATTTCTTTGGTTTGTACCAATTCCTACTTGTACCACATATTAGATCATTGGTCCTGAGTTCCATCCTCTTGAAATTGTTACTGGCTCAAGTTTTACAAGAAAGATCTGGCTACAAGACATTTTGTTAAATAATAAGCATCACAGAGGTCATTGTCTACTTGTGAATTCCAGGATTCAGAGGTTCTGGGGGGTTGTAGTTGCCTTAGAGAGGGGATAAGGGGCATTTTGGAAGCAGTGGCACTCTATGCCTGCATGATTGATGCCAAAATTGGAACACTAACAGAGCATGATTGTCTTCTTACCACTGCCTTTTAATTTGGTCAAAATATGGCAGGTTGGATTCTCTATGAATTTCTAATTCCTTCACTAAAAAGCTGTAAGAAAGAAGAAAACTCATTGCTCCCCCAGAAGCCATGACAAACATTCAGAAACAGCTCATCTGTCTCTGGCATTTACTTGTGAGAGACAGAATTGCTGCAGGAGGAGCTGTGACCCAAGTTCATTGACAGATATGACTCTGCACATTTTTCCTGCACAGTCTTGTGCATCAACTTCTGCTATTTTTTTTTTTTAAGGGTCAGTGTTCAAAGTGACATTTGGGAGATATGCCTGACTTCTGCCTGGCTCTCAGCAAATCTGGAAACTTTTGCTCACAGGCCCATAGCAAATGCTGGCAAACATTTTTGCAAACATGGGCCAAATTTTAGTTTCATTATAAAATGTAAAGTCAGAGCTGGCTTTGAATTTTGCACTAACATTTTGCACAAAACTAATCTGCAGTTCTTCCAGATGGGGTTCAGTGTCTATGGCATACTGCCTGCTACTCTAAAATGCAGAGGATGGTGGTGGCGGAGGGAATAAAGTTTATTCTCTATGTAGGGAAATATGAAGGTTTTAGGATTTAGGGCAAGATAGAGTTAGATTTAAAAATTACCCAGTAACAGCAGCTTTCTCTAAGTAGTTTTTGTATCAGTGATGGAAAATGGCAGAGAACCAGCATTTTGTTGGATGATTAGTGCTAGGTGTTGTGTTTGGCATATATTATCTCATTCAATCATTATCATACTCCGTGTGTGTGTGTGTGTGTGTGTGTGTGTGTGTGTAGCTAGGAAAATGACTTATTTATCTCTGGACTCTAGAAATTACGTGTTTGTTAAAAATCAGCTGTGTGATTGTGTGTATTTATCAACAAAAGGACACTTTGCTGGCAAGGACTCAAAAACACCCTCCAATTAGAGGCAGACCCAACTGGATTATGTTTCCAGCTCATGAACAGGGACAGTACACAGTTGGGCAGGTTGCTCCCCACATGAAGGTTCCTGGCCAGGGCACAAGTAGGAAATGTAATCCAACCCAGACTTCACTCACCAAGCTGACACACTGGTGCAAGACTCTGTCCATAAGGAAGGGACACCCTTTTCTAATTTACTCAGCTGATGCAGATCCCTTGCAACACATAAACAACGTAAGAAAGAAACTTTGAAACTCTAGTTAAATGGTCTTCCATTCTGCATCTAGGGTGTTGCCTCTTTATTTTTCCTCTTCTCACACATATATCTTGGGGCTGTCCCTTGGGACTCCAGTTGTCCTGACTGCTGATCTCACTCTGGGACTACACAGAAGGGTGGCTGGATTGGAAGTACCTGCTGTCCTCTCTCTCTCTGTCCCCTATCCACTGGGCCTGAAAAGCTAGTTAGGATGCAGTGCCCTGGTCCTGGTCAGCCATTGCTCTGCATAAACTGCTTAGATACATATCTAAGGTTATTTTTTATTTGTATTGCTTCCCCTAAAACTGCATAGACCAGTAGGAGAGTATGTATTTTTTTAAATCTCCAGAGTTTCCAACTTTGGAAAATGAGTTAAAAGAAAATTTAAAATTTTTGAATTCTTGATTGAGTATGTTTAACCACATAGATGAATGAGTTTTAAGAAACATCAAGAAAAAAAGAATTGTTATTAATCAATTAACAAATGTTTATTGAGCATCTGCTTGATTCTTAACAATGTGTTGCATTTGGGAACAGAATATAAAATTAAGACATGGTAATGGATTTATAACTTGACTTAAAATAATGTGAAAGTCATCAGTATATGACCTTAGAACTCTGGCTAGGCTCTCCCAGAACTGACTCTTCTATCCCTTGTCATCTTACAATGTTGACTGACCTTGGCTTTTATTTTCTCTATTTGGAAGTGAGATTCCACTTTCTGTAATACCTTTCCCCAGAGCTACTGAATGCCTGGACCAAGATCATGGATGTGCAAAATGTATAAGACTTCTTATTACATTGAAAGATTCATTATTTTTAAAAGAAGAGTGACGATCTTTTCTTTAAAATACACAATTTTTCTTCTTAAAATAACACATACTTTGTGTGAAAATGTGGAGATGATAAAGTATACATTAAAAGATAAAACCCATGAAAATCTGAAAGCCTCCAGAGATAATTATGGTTAATGTTTTGATGTATGATCTCACAGTCTTTTGTAAATTCACATTAATTTATCCCATCCTAGATACTATTGTACATACATTTTTAAACCTACCTTATTCAATTCTATATTGGTTTCAGAATTTAGAGGAAGTACAGTGTGGCCATCTCTCTGAGTTATGACCAAAATCAGCCTTCGATGTAGTTCAGCTTTTAGATGTGTTTAGATGCAAACACAGTGGCCCTTCATAAAATGATTTTCACTGGGTTTATGCACAAAATAAAGACATCTTTACAATCATTTATATATAAGTTCAAAATATAGTAATTTCCCCTTATCATTTTTAAGGTTTTTAACTTGGACATTTATCTTCATACTTTCAAATTGTATCCTTTATCAGAAGTTGAGAAACTCAAATGATTTCAAATAAGATATTCAAATAAGAAGATCCTAAATGGAATGTTAATATATTCAGGGGTTAAAAACCATGCTGCTTTTCAGTACTGTTGTCCCCTACTAAGTGATCAATCAGCTCATGATAGGCTTTAAAAAAAACAGTGTGTTAAAATACCTCAAATATCCAGGTAGTGTAAAATCATAGAAAAAATAATTACCTGGAAATTAACTCTTGAAAACTGAACATTTTCTTTTCTTTTTTCTATTTGTTTCGGGGATTGAACATAGGGTCTCTTAACCACTGAGCCAACAATTCAAGGTACACTGGGAGTTTCAAATCCTAAAAAATACTTAAAAAATACCTTTTTCAGTGGACACTGGTAAAATACATTTTGCCTCCTTTGGGCTATTTAATTTGTATCATCTGCCTCAACTTGCTTGGTTAGTCACACCAGTATGCTCCTGATTATATAAATTGTCTTAGGTGGCAAGATACTTTCTTTCCTAATCATGATTGAATGTAAAATGGCAGAAACATTCTTTTCTGGCAAATCACTTTTCTCTTTTTAAACCCGTTCTATCTTGAAATGGAACACATGAGATGGAGGCCGTATCAATTACAAGTATGATAAGGTTTTATCTTATCACATTTTCCTCCTTGCCCTGACCTCCCCTCCCCCACTCCCTACTCCTGTTTCTTTGTATGTCAGGTTTTAACGAAGAAAAAAAGTGACAAGAACATTTAGAGGGTAAGAAAATGTTAAGATGGATCTCAGTCTCTTTGCTCTGTTAATGGTGAGTTATATAACAAATGCCACGGGACTGGTAGGTTTACTGCAGCTGCTACATATTAACAATATTTATACTTTCTGAGGTATTGTTGAAGTGCTTGGATACCGCTCAGCCAATCACAGAGAAATCGGTTTCCATGGAAGCAATATCATGGATTTATTTCATTCACAATGAAATCCACACAGCAAGACAGATCTGTAAAAATAACCAATGTAAAATCAAAGCAAAATATTTCTGAGTGTTTGTTCTAGGCCTTTCGGGGGGTGTGTGTGTGTGTTTCATTTTAAAAATAATCCAAAAATATCTGGGCATTCAGGAGAGCTTCCAGAAAAGCCGGTGCTCTTACTCCTGCCTCAATGTCTGTTTCTGATCTTCTGGGGGTGTGTACCTGTGTGTTTAAGGTGTTTGAACCCCTCCCTTGTTAACTTCCTGAATACAACATCTTTGACCTAATTGTAAAAGAAAAAAACAGAATATTCTGAAGTCTGGTGAGCACAGAGTACTTTAAAGGACATTGATATACCAATAATCAAGGAAGAATGATTAATGATTTTTGGTTTTCCTCTCTGAAAGTCTTCCATAATTCTCTGAACTAGATACTACTGTAACCTGCATTTTACAGATGAAAAGCAAAGCTCAGAGAGGTCAAGTGACCTCTTCAAGACTGCATAGTTAATAAGCTGCAGAATCTGGTTTCCAGTACAGATTTGCCTAATGGTCGATGCCATTATCCTAAATTACTATGCCATGTTTTTATTTTCATAAAGGAGAGTCAAGCATATCTATGGATCTATTTGTGGATCTATCCATCTCTATCCCTGCAAACCTATATGTGCATACTAAAACATGCTTACTGCTTTTATCATTGCTCTCATAACAAGCACTTATTTTATTACAGAGGCTATTTGTTTCCTCAGAGCTAGATTCTGAGTCCAAGTGATCATGGATAGGTTTGGGTTGATTTGGATATTTCTTGAGGCTACAGCTGCTTGGCACAATTACTACTTTATATAAACATAGTTAATTTAGACTCTACAAGAATTGAAGTGACAGGTAAAGGAGTTTTAAACAAACTGTTAGCAAAAGCACAACTGGACTGTGGCTGTGGGCTGCTGTTTGGATAGACAGAACTTTTTACCTCCGTATTACCTGACTGGCGAAGCGTGCCAGGCATACTGGAATAAATGACTGAAATTAATGTCTGGAAGCTCTTCAGAAGCATTATTTTTCAATGTTTATTATGATAATTTGGGAACATGCTTTCTAATTATTGTTTATTAAAACAGCTTTCTAAAATTGAAAATACCCTATGTACATGAAAGTCACAAAACAGGATTAAAAATGATAGAGAAGACTCTTGTCAGTTCTCCCTCCATTATTCTCAATTCTTGAACTTGGCTGGCTGGCACACTAACTCTTGCTTAACATCGAGGAATCAAGTGCTTTCAATGTGAAGTTATTAAAGGTACATTGTATATATCACTGCTTTCTGAAAAACCACTGCAAATGGATAATTATCTTGGATGCATTGCTCATCTCCCTGTCTTAATAAGGAGAGTCTATCAGATGTGACCTGACCTTTTCTTTATGAGTCAGCACCATCACTCTGACTGTTATTTGTAAACCATAGGTCGCAGGGTGGTATCCTCAGGTGACAGAGCTCATAAAGGACTGTGCCTGTCTGCTTAATTTCTCTTTTAATTTCCCCTCTGCCATATCCTATCATTGACTGGTTTCTCTGGGTCTGCTTCATGCGTACAATAGATTGTGTGTCTAATTTCATGTCCTCTGTTGGTCAAGGCTGTTCTATTGTTTTCATGGGGTACCAGATAAGTAGGCAGGCTAAATTAACGTCAGTAAGAAGAGCATCTGAATGTGTCAATTATCTCTGGCCCATGCTCCAGGGTGCCCTCATTTATCTTCTCCTATAAAGTGTATGAATTTGGTTTAAGTTACTCAGCAGTGCTAGTCTTTTTGTTTGTTGTTGTTGGGAAAATGTATTTGGTTGAGTTTCTAGAAGGTTGTCTG
The DNA here is from genome assembly GCA_004024805.1 of Geosciurus inauris. NCBI lineage: Eukaryota > Metazoa > Chordata > Mammalia > Rodentia > Sciuridae > Geosciurus > Geosciurus inauris. Next base: position 152,831 of record PVHX01001448.1, read on the forward strand.
CTGATTTTTTGAGGCTGTAATAATTTGCAACAAAGATCATAATCTACTCTGTTATTTTTGAGGAAAAAAACATGTTAAGAGGCAGTTTCCTTTGGGAATATTTCTAGAAATTGTGACTTTACATGATTGTATATATGTATATGTACATACACAGTTACCTATAAATGTATATTTGTGTGAATTCACTTATACTCTATATTATTTCTGAAAAGATTTAAGGCAGTAGTAATGACAATAGGAAAGAAAAATGAATGAAATTCATGGCCCTACATAGTAATTGATGACATTTACCTTTTATTAACTTGTCAGCCTGGAATTTTGTAGTGCTTTTTGAAAACACTTGAAACTTCATCGGATGGTGACGGGAGGTCCTTCCTCCAACCCCAAGTGACTATTGAGGGTGGCGTGCTTTGGTTACAGTTAGTCTTGGAGAAACGTTCAGTGTTTTTCTCTAGGTGAGTTCTTTTTTTTTTTTTTCAAGAGTATACAAGGGATACCACAGACCACTGATGTGTGCTTTCAACTATGAATTTATGAGAAGAGTCTTGAGATAACCAGAAAGAAAGTCAGAGCGGTCTAAAGGGAAATGACTCAGGCATCATTTTGAAAAGATCTCAATTAATATAACTGTCATCCTGTGGACTGGTTCAGGGTTGAGGTTTTGCCAGGAGAGGCCTTTTGGTGTGAATTTAACCAGAGTAGACGCGTTTTAACATAGCTTGATAGCCGGGCTGCCCCATCTCACAGAAAAAGTGGCTGTCTCCCTGGTGTGACTTAGAAGTGGAAGTCCAGCCAAGCTCACCTCCCCAGAGACCTGCCTTCACTTGGAAATTTTCATAATTAAGACATTTGACTATGTAAAGGCTTTGTCTCTACAAGGCCCTGATAAACAAGCCTGTATTTTACCTGAATTTACCATTCATGCCCTTTTTGAATATATGAGCAGATGGCTGAGTTATACAGTTCTCACCAGCCAGAGTCTCAGGACTGAGACACAAGATGGGTACATTTAGGATGAGAAAATCTCAAGCAAGAGGCATTAAGGGACGTGTGAAATATGAAGCCATAGGACACAGCAAGGTGGAGATCTGGGAGGGGCAAGGCCTAGTCCAGCGTTCTATTCAAGGTTGGTTCCACTTTTTGGAGTAACAGAGAGGGTAAACTTTTTTGGGGGGGGTGAGGTATCAGAGATTGAACCCAAGGGTGCTTAACCATTGAGCCACATCCCCAGCCCTATTTTACATTTTATTTAGAGACAGAGTCTCTCTGAGTTGCTTAGTGCCTCCCTAAATTGCTGAGGCTGACTTTGAACTTGGAATCCTCCTGCCTCAGCCTCCTGAGCTGTTGGGATTACAGGCACATGCCACCACACCCAGCTGAAAGAGTAAACTTAATAAAGAAAGAAACTGGATCTTTTATTACTATTGACCTTTTCCAATTAGGTTGTACCCTAATTTATGAATAGGAACTCCTTTGGCTTCCTGACACAACATCCCACCGAAAGGGCTCTGTTCTTTTGGCTTCACCTTGGCAGGTCCTCTTTAGTCCCTGACCCTGAGATCACACTGGTTCCCAACGAAAAGCAGTGATAGAAACAGTATAGAGGGTGTTTTGTTTGTCTCGCTCCACTCTCGTGTTCCAATTCTAGATTATTTTTGTTCTTTGTTATTGAGGTCAATGCTCTCTTTGTGTCTAAGATACCATAAGTAAATACCAGCTCCATTCATTCATTCACTTGTTGAATATTTACTCAGTGCTTGCAAAGTGTCAGGTACTATGTGAGGTGCTGGCAACACAGAGATGATCTGAACATGGTCCCTGACCTTCAGAAGTTCCCTTTAGTGCTGGAGAACTTGCTAGGCACTCCCTGCAGTTCCTGAATTCCTCCAAGACTCCCAGAGGATGTCTTGAGTCCCCAACTCTCTTCTCTTTCCCTAGGTATGGGAACCTGCCCCAGAACCACACTTTATGGCCAGAACCCAACTACCCTACTATGGCCTTTGGGCTTAGGATGTCTGCAGGAGAAATGGAAATTAATTTAAAAACATTTGGAGACTCTCCAGAAGCTTTGAAGGGTTTTTGTTTGTGTCAAGGGTTGTACATTTTCCTTCATTGTCCTTATAGAAGAGGGGGTGGGGGTGGGATTCAATTCACAAGAAGAAACCACCAGTTTATGCATCCTAGGAATTGCAGCCCTGAGGAAAGCCCTTTGGCAGAATGCTCTATTCTTTTTCACAGCAACTGCTTCCTGTGAAGAGTATTTAGACAGGGAAAGCTGCTGGTGACATGAGCTTTGATGTTTGCTGTTTAGATCTCGAGGTTAATAATTTGGAAGAATTAAAGAAATGTTAGAGGTATTGCCATTTCTACATTTTTATATTTGTGATCTGTGCTGTTTTCCATTGAGTTTTATATAATTAAGGAAATGAAAACAAAATGCTAAATCCCTGCTTTTTGAAGCAATCTTCCCCATCTCAAACTCATAGGGAAATTTCTCTTTACCTGGCCCTATGAGGTATCTTTCTTTCCTCTCCCCATTCCCTTTTTCTCTCTTTTACTCAGGTAAATTCAACCAACCTAATTTACTTATCTGTAGAAGAGATGGCTAATTTTTCATGAATAGTGGCTCATTACCTGCATTTCACAGGGTAGGGCTGTTGCCAGGAACTGGTTGCCCAGCTAGGAACCACATTCCCAGCCTTTGTGCCCATGTGGCTGCTGCTTACCCATGCAATGAGAGAAAAAGAAATATGTCACTTCAGGACCCAGGTGGTTGGTTACAAAACAGGAAGCCTCTTTATACCTCTATTCCCACCTGTGGAGAACGCAGCACAAGATTCCATGGCCATGGTGTGAATGGAACCACACATTGAAATAAGCCTGAAACCCTGAAATACTACCTAGACAATAAGGTGTCAAAAAACAAAGAGTTGGACTGGATGCAGTGGTGCACGCCTGTATTCCCAGGGGCTCGGAGGCTGAGGTAGGAGGGTTGCAAGTTCAAAGCCAGCCTCAGCAACTCAGCGAGGTGCTAAGCAACTCAGCGAGCCCTTGTTTCTAAAGAAAATACAAAAAGGGGCTGGGAATGTGGCTCAGTGGTTAAAAGCCCCTGAGTTCAATCCCCTGTACCAAAATAAAACAGAAAACAAACAAAACGAAAAACAACAAAAACCTAAGAATTGGTTGTTCATCTGTTAGCGTACCTAGCATTGCTTATACTGTCTACTTAGTGCAAATCACAGACTTAACCTCTTTAGGTGACACAAAGATGAATGAGACATAATTGTTGCTTTATGATTTAGAAATTTGAAGAAGGCAAACAATTATAAAAGGACAGATTTTAATCATTTAGAACTTTAATAAGACTTTTGCAATAAGAGTTGCAAGTGACAGGCATCTAATTTGAAGTAGCATTATCAAAGGAGGAATTTATTATCCAGATGCTTATTATTGATAAAATGACTGAAAAATCAAGCCAGGAGTTAAGTAAAGATGTGATTAATTCCAGAAAGAAACTGAGACCAAGGGGACTTACTCGCTGCTAAGACTGGCTCCTCAATCATCAGGTATGACCAGGAGAGGGGGATGTCAGGAAGTGGCAGCTTGGTGCAGGTGCACAGCATGGGGCCCTTGGGGTAGGAGGAAGGACATCCAGAAGAAAGGAAGCCTCTTTTATTCTTAGAAGAAAGGAAAGCATATTCAGCAGGCAAAATAACTGGTTTCCTCTACAGACTGAGTGATTAATTTGCCAACTCACCTTTCCTTTTTGTTTTTTCTTTTTTTGGTTTTGTTTAGTATATTTGGCATTGTTAACATTTCCTGTTTTTATGTCTGGCTCCAGAGTTCAAATTAGATCTTTTCTTTTCATTTCTCTGCCTTCCCTCACCCCCAGCAGTACTTTGTATGTACTGGGGGCCCGTGTGCGTGTGTGAGTGTGTGTGTGTGTGTATTTTTAATTGGCTAAGAGAATGTAATTAGAGTGATATGGTGGATTCTGGTTTCTTGTAAATGTCCCCAAACTAGACACTCTTTTATCATCACCGTCTCTTGTTCCTCTATAGGAAACCTCAACGCTAGCCAGCCAGTGGTTCTGGACAAGGCTGTAGCAAGCAGCCACCTCTGATGTGTCCCTGGTGTTCTCCCTAGTTTTGGTCCTCGGGAGCTTGGCCTCTGCCTTCCAGCCAGGCCAAAGTCTACCATCCAGGTCTTTTCAGATGCAAGGCAGGTCCAGTCGCTGCTGGAAAGCCTTCCCATAGCACCAACACACCGGCTTGGCTTCTTCTAAGTTCTTGTCACCTTTTACCACCTATTGGCTGGTAAATGTTTGTTACATTGTCTATGTATAGTTTTACACTGCTATATAAGTAAAAACTAAAATAAATTTTTCTTCAATTAGATTGTAAACTCTTTGAAGAACAGGAGTAATATGCTATGGGCTTCATTGGGACCTATAAAATAAATTGAGTGGTAGACTCCTAATAGGTCTTCACTGCTAGATTGAATTCATTCCTGTCTTCAGTTTCAAGACAGTTACTCCATAGGTAGCATAGTTAAGAACTGCCAAACTTTCACATTAATGCACTGGTTTCTTAAATGGATGTTTTCTTTTTCTATTTAAATTAAAGGGATCTGCCAAGTGGTGAAGTAGAACATATCAGATTTTTCATTATTTATTTATTTATTTATTTACTCATTCATTCATTCATTTATTTATTTGAAGATGAAGCCTTAGAGATAATGAAACCTTTTGCACAGAGAGAAGCCAGAGTCACACTGCTGCTTATTGACTTGTAGAGAAGCAGCTTCTCTAGATTTGTAAATGGTAATCATTAATTGGACTGCTTTTTCTGCACTGCACTGGTTAGTGGTGGACAGTACACATGATAATCTGAATGTGGTGTGTATAAAGCACACAGGATGTGTGAGAGGAGGTGAGAAAAAGCTAGACAGGGGAAGATGGAAAACTACTATAATTTTTGACAAGCTGCAGGCAAGCAAATACCTCAGCTCTAAACAGGTAGGCATATTTGAAAATAAATTCAATTGTTTCTTTATCTTCCCCAGTAAAACACACATCTTCTTCTAGGGTTCTGCCCCACATCTGATACCTTCTAGAATCTTCCTACTGCCCTCAATATCTTCTTTTAGATCATGATTATCTCCTATTTGCAAAGAACACAGAAAGTAGAGGCTGTTTATTTTGTGGCTCACATTCTTTTTTGGGGGGGTACCCAGTATTGAACCAAGGGGTGCTTAACCACTAAGGAGCACATCCCCAGCCTTTTTAAAAATATTTTATTTAGAGATGGCCTCGCTAAATGGCTGAGGCTGGCTCTGAACTTGCAATCCTCCTGCCTCCGCCTCTCAAGCTGCTGGGATTACAGTCTGTAATCTGTGTGCCACCACTCCTGGCTGGCTCACAAAATTGTGAAAAGGCTCTACCTGCAGTTCCGATAGACAACATTTTTGTATTAGAGATGTATCTGCTCTCAATCTTCCCCAAAACTGTTTTCATTAATTGCTAAAAATGGAACATGGAATTTGATATTTGAAAATTTTATAGGATAATAAAATGTTAAAGGAAGAATGGCTTGAGGGCCTACCTTGTTTAGGCCTTCTATTTTATAAATTGAAAATAAATCTCAAGTCCACATAGGAAAAGAGCAAAACAATCCAGAAAGCAGAGTTCAAAACCAGTGTCCAACTATTTGATAACTAAAGTATACACTTTTAATTTTGAAATTCAATTTGAAATTTAAAATTTTGTTTTACAAATCCAACAGATAAAAGCATCACCAGATACACATATGGTTTGGCTTATGTTTTAGTTTATTGACTTTTCAGTCAAAATACAAACTCTCAAAACCTCCAGTTTTCAGAACCATTATTTCAGTGGACTCCCAGTGGTTTGTGGCTATTGGTACATTAATGAACCAGCAGGCCAGATCAAGACAGGCATGGCCAAATCATTTCCTCTCCAGACTTCTCTCTCATTGAAAATCAGCTCATTAATTTCTTTTTAAAAATTATCTCCCTCGGGGCTGAGGTAGTGACTCATTGGTAGAGAGCTTGCCGAGCACGTGTGAGGCACTGGGTTCGAAACTTAGCACCACATAACAATGAAACAAATAAAGGCATGCTGTTCATCTACAACTACAAAAAAAACATTTTAAAAAAATTAATCTCCCTAACTTTTTGCCATTCTGACATACTAAACTGATTCAATGTTAAGTTAAATACTCTGTATTTTTATTCTTCTTAAAGTCCTTAGGTCAAGAAGACCATCAACTGCCCAGTTTAATACTGATTGTTACCTTATTTTTTTCTTTCCTCATTACAATGTTAATATTCATCAAATTCTTATCATGAACCAAATTCTTTGCTTACATCACTACAGCAATTTCAGTGAGTGAGGTGTCTATTAGTATTTCCATTTTTTTTTTTTTTTTTTACTGAAGCCAAAATTGAGGCCCCAAGAGGTTACTCAGCTTGTAACAGCCAGGAAGCTAAGATCTGGATCCTGGTGGTCTAACTGCAAAGATCACTATATGCTAGACTGTCTTTCCAGGCAAAGCTCTGGTGGGCTCAGGGGATATCAACTTTTTTGGCTCTGGCTTCACACCCAGGAACACATGAAATAGATCAAAGTGCTCAAGAGGATACCAGGTCCTTTTGGATGATTTGGACAAAGGAGAGTGTAGTCAGGTACAGAGATGGTTGTCCCTTTTGAGGACAGAAAAGGGATTGAGTTAGGGAGCTGTAGTTTTCTTTGGCAGTTTTGCTCATGAGCACAAATGGTCTGGTAGTCACTCTAGGGACGGAAAGTGCAGTTAGAGTTTCTCTTGACTGTTCAGATCAAGATAAGGACAAGAGGGTAACCCTTATACATGTCAGCTATGGGTATCCATTTAAAAAAACAGTTCCCTGCCTGCCAAATGAATGGATATGGAGAGTGCCTGTATTTTTCAGGCTAGTCCAGATATTCTATCCTATTTTTCATTCATAGTTCTCAAAGGCCAATATTTCGACATTCAAACCTTAAAGATGACCTAAGGGCAGTCCCAGAAGTCATATGAGAATCTGTGAAGTCATACGAGAATCTGTGATTTTCAGTTTGAAAAAAATGTATGCTTAGCTTAGAGACAGGCTTCACACATTCTTCTCAAGACAGAAATCTTCAGGCTGAACTATAAGACCACATAATTTATTACAGTTTCAGTGCAGTTCTATCCCCTGCAAAGATAGCACATGGCAAACAGGTTACAGATGATTGGCATAACCTCCCAGGGAGGGGTGCTTTCTGTACAGGCAATAAGAGCTCAAAATAAAATGGAGAATGAAGGCCCAGTGGTTCCATTTTCTCCCTTTGCGTCGCTAATAGTGAACGAGGCTAGCATTTGATTCAACAGTGCTTCCAGAGCCTCAGCTTCTGTATAAGTGGACCAGGTTCTTCCTCACAGCTAGAGCCTTCTTTGATACTCTCTTAATTAGGTTATTTCAGGGTAATGAGGACATCTGTGCCTTTCAACTGAGTCAGCCAACATTGCTGCTTGTACTGGGCCCAGATAAACACAGGTACTTGCAGGACTGTGTTTTAAAGGTGGTGCCAGCCCTACCAGGTTGTGACCACCAGGGACCAAGGATGAGCACATGAATGCAGTAGCCTGGATCTCCCTAGCTCTTCCCTTGCTCTTCCCTTCAAAGTCCAAGTGGAGGCTGATGGGAAATCAAGTGAAGTATGTCCCTATTAACCATACCTAACACATAGTAGGATCACCCAGTCCAGGCACTTTTTCCTTAGCCCCTTGAAAGTGTGCCTCATTTAGTTCTTATAATTACCCTGTGACATACAGACTGTTACTATTTGAATTTTTAGAGGTGAGAAAACTGAAGCACAGAGAGGTTCAATGACTTTCCCTAGGTCACGGAGCTAGGAATTGGCAGAACTGAGATTTAACCTGATTGATCTAAGAAAGAGAGGGCATGGAGCTCTCTCCCTCGTTCCTGTGACCTAGAGCACTATGCAGTGCCCTATGCACAGGACTGTGCTTCCCTCCTTGTCATTTTACAAGGCAAGGTTGCCTACACCTGGAAGACAGAGGACCTTGGGCGTTCCCTTTGAATTTACCCTGTGGCATGATTTCTAGGGGTGTGCTTTCACCGCCAAACACTCCCACAGTACAAAGGTTCCTTCCTCCTGGCTGCTCTGGGCCAGGCCACAGCTCAGGCTGGAACCAAGTTGTCTCTGAAAACAGAGGACATGGGCAGAGAGGCGGCTGGGTCTCTCCTGTGCCAAGCAGGCACAGTGCCAGTCTGCCCTGGAAGAACTCTACCCGTTTTCCTTTCTCAACCCAGAGGGAGAGGGAGGCCTTCTTCAGGCAATTCCTCATTGCCTTTGAACATTGAGTCCTATTCTAGGGAGATGAGAGTCTGAGCATTTATTCTGGGGTATGTTTCTAATGAACTCTGAAAGGTCGGCTTGCCCTTCTTATAATAAAAGCCAGGCTTCTTACCATATGCATGACCGGGCTGTGTGTGTGTGTGTGTGTGACCTAAGCAGCAGCAAGCTCCTCATTGAGACTGTTTCCATAATATTTGAAGTTGGTCGGTCTATTGTCTGGGTAGAAAGAATCCTTGATATGGAATGCTCAAAAATGGAGTGAATGTCCTGTTCTGAATTTGAGGTCATCTTTTTCTCTGTTGGTGGGCCTATGAAGAAAGCACAGCATGTAAGTTTCTTCAGGTGTGTTCTGAGATGGTGTCTGTCACCAGGTCCCTTCCTTTTGTAAGGCTTATTCCCCTCGGGTGGAGGAGGAACTGCACGGTTTCTGCAGCCCTACCCAGATGACATAATCATACAAAAGGGACATTTTCATAGGGGAAGATAGCAATTTTGCTCCCTGAGCTCTACAGAGCTCCAATGCTCTGTGTTAGTACCCTATCTCCCTCCATCAGAGCACAATCAAATGCAACCCTCAGATCCAGCAGAGCTGTAGCCAGTCCTCAGAGTCCCTCCAGTTATGGCACTTATGACCTCTAGATCCTGTTAACAAATACATACTCATATCTCTTTTTGCATATGCAAATGTATATTGTGTAGACCACCCACCCATACACAATACATATCCAGAAGAACCATGTTGCCTGTATATGCAAATAATGACACAATGGATGATAGGTATTTCTCTTTATAAATGAATTATGAGAAGAAAAACTACTTAATGAAAATAATCAAAGACTTGAGAATAATGTTTTCAATTTCCTGGGTAGCAAGACATTTTCTAAGATTACATAGTCAATTACTACTTTACTGCTGGTATGTCTCAGGTTAAATTTCTCGGAGTTCCCTTGAGTTCATTCCTGTGTTTTGGCTGCTTTATTTATGTATATGACTCTGACACTTCATTTGATGGCTAGAATTTGGTAAACATCAACGGATTAATTCTTCCTTCCCCCTTTTCCTGTCTGTGGACCTCATCCCTCATGACTCCTCTCTGTTCTCCCCACCTTGGCTCCAGAGACAAGAACACTTACTGCTTTGTTTTATGGCTGCCCTGAAAATAGACATCAGCTCCTTCATAGCGTAGTACACAGAATTTTAATGAGCACAAAGCCAGCAGCTCAGTCCTTCACTCTGATATGAGAGAGGTGACGTCAACCTATCCAGGAAATACTGAATTGATTTTAAAATTGCTGGGAGGGTGAGTAAATCGGGACCATGCATTAGCAAGAGTCTGCCTGCGCCCTCGCCCACCTCCCTGTTTGTTTGACTCAACGCCAGAGTTATTAGAAACCACCTGGATAGATGCCTTTCAAAATATAAGTCGAGGGATCAGGAAATGTTGATTTTTTTTTAAGAATAAATTTTGCAATTTGTCATTATCCTAGAGTTTAAACTGTTTGACGTGTTTAGCTTCCAGTATTTTCTTTCCAATTTTAGAATTTGATTCATTTATTAAAGTGGGAAATGGCTATCTTGTATCACCTTTTTGGACCCTCTGTCTTCCCACATCCCTCCTATCCATCTCTGCATGGTGCTTCAGCTTAAAGGGTACTATATAATGTTTGGTTTGTTTCCCATTCAGCTACATGAAATGAAAAACCCTAGCATCCACTGTGTGAAAAGCTGGCATTGTGAGCTATTTGCAAGAAGAGACAATGTTCAGTGAGACACTAACAAGAAAGCGAGGTGAACTCTCTTCTTACCAAAAACCAAACAAAAAATGGAAACCCTGGCCCCAAATTATCCCCAAATGTACAACACTCCCCACTTTTCAATTCTCTAGAATGTGATTATTTTTTAGATTGCTAGTATTACAGCCATTAGCTTTCCTTTTTACAAACTTCTTTCCAGCTTGCTGGTTTAGCTAGTGATTAATGAGTTAATTAATTAGCAAAGATTTTTAAAGCTCTTCAAAGAATAAACATAGGACTTACTGCAAGGCTGTATTATGTAACATTAAGAAGATCATTTAATTCTCCAAGCTTAAAACAAAACAAAACACCAAACACGTTTAAATTCAGCTGCAGTGACATTAGACATTTTGTTAACCTTTTTAATAACTAACCTTTGCAACTCAAGGTTTTTATTTTTTGCTTTTAGTTGATTCCATGAACATTTTTCTGCTGAAGACAGTTGCCAATAAATATTCTCTAATAATGACCATTATTATAAACATTCCTTAGGCTACCCTCCTTCTAGAGAAGCACACCTGTCTATTTAATAATTTGTGAAGCTCCGTGATGTATACAAGGAAATACATGCCCTATATCTTTGTCTGCAAAGAGTTTATGGTACACATAAACCAATAATTTATAATATGAGGCAGAACTCTTATGTGTCAAATTAATGTTACAGAATAATCAGTGTCCTGTAAATGAAGAGAAAGACCTCAGTGTGTGCTGTCACAGCTCCCAGAGGAGCCCAGCAGAGGAGGGTGAACTTCAAGTTGGTCTTCAAAGGTTTCTTGATCTTTGTGGAGGGTGCAGTTCACTCTAAGTTGAAGGAAAGCAGCCACATACGGGAGTGGGTATGCCCGCTGCCTGCTTCAGAGTTAATGCCTAGGCAGGCCTGACTCGAACACTAGGTTTGTTCAAGGTTAAGATGAGTTTGGCAAAAAAACACCAGAGTAAAGAACACCTCAGAATACCAGGCTGAGGAAAATTGTGATTAACTTACAAAGAAATAGAGTATTTCATAATACCTAGAGTTTTCAAAACAAGAAATCATTAAATCCTTTATGTCACCACACTGAAATGGTAGAAGATTAATCTTGTGTGGTAAAATGATTAACCAACCTAGAGTGCAGGGTTTGTGCCAGAACAGAACAAAGGGGACAACAGGACTCCAACTGCGTCTGGCGTAGGGAAGTGTGGGCTTGTTCCTTCCTCTTTCTCAATAATTACAAGAGGGAAAAGAGACACTTAAGTCCGTCAAAATGCCTTCCACGTAGCAGTGTTCGATATGTACTGGATGGATATATGAATAAATAACCATTTGGTTGATGAACCCAATAAAATGAACAAGAGCCATCATGTAAAGCCTGGAAGGAAATTGCCTTTATATAACTCACTTTCTGCTTCATTAAACATTAACTCATTTTTATCTACATATGACATGAGACTGGAGGAGGAAATAGATCCTTTTTACTCCACATTTGAAAGACAAATGAAGAACACAGAGAGCAAACAAAGTAAAACAAACAGAAAACAAAACTAAACAAGGTAAAACAGAAGCCTGGAACATCCCACATGTTAACAAGCTAAAATAATGTATTGTTGATTGGTTGTTCCTTGGGGGAAAAGTAGCTAAACAACCTCTTAAGGAAGGACATTTAAATATTTTCCAGGTGGCTTTTACTCTGTCAGAACCCATTATGCTGAATGAGGATACAAATTTACAGGCTGCTAATACCCAGCTGATAAGAAACCATACCTGAATTATGCCTAAGTGTCCTGGGAGCCCAGAGGTAGCTAAGAGCATCTCTGCTTAGGTGTCATTCTCAATCAATCACAGCTAGTACCTAAGTTGTCATTTACCCATAATCAGGGAATAGGATTTGAACCCGAATCAAGCTTCTATTTTTGTGAGCATAAAAATCAACGAAACAGCAAAGAACTGAATAAAACAGTCAGTTTTAGCAACGTGATGGTTTTGGATTCATTAATGAAGAGCCAAATTGATTTCTAATCTTAACCAATGTTCTTTTGACTGTTCCTGCAAATGTCATGTCCCTTCAACAAGGATTTTGTTATTGGCATCACTGCTAAGATGCTTGTTCATATATTGTTGCCATTTGTAGGCTGTTTAATAAACCAGGCAACATGACTTATTTTTCAATATTTAATATCACCCATTTTTATTATGTAGGTTCCAGCTGAATGCTGGAACCCTTGGGTTGCCATTAGGAGCCACATGTAGGTAAGCCATGTAACTCCTGGATTTTCAGTTTCCCCATCAATTCTATAAAAGTGGAACTAAATCATTTCTAAGGGCTATTCTATTATTATTTCTATTATTATTTATGAACCTATGATTTCATCCAAACTGACAGTGAGCCCTGCAAGTTCAACCTCGAAGAAGAGTAGCATGTGTGTCATGGTTCAAAGCAACAGAGCTGAGTATGCTTTAACGTGAAAAAGCCTGGTTTTGGATGCAGGGATGTGACCCCTCTTTTCTGGACATTTGTCTGATTTGGTTACAGTAGCAGCTCCTGGGCTGTCACTGATACACTGTCAGTATCACTTGGGGACTCATTCGAGCTGTGAATATCAGGCCTGGTCTGAGGCATAGCAAGCCAGACACCGTGGAGGTGAGATACAGCTTTCTGAGTTTTACCAAGCCTTCCAGGTGACAGGTGATGGTAATTGATGCACATTATAGTTTAAGAACATAGCTCATATGGTTAAAGTTACAGGTTTAAACTCGGAAGTGGCCACTGATTTAATTCTGTGCCATGTGTTTAATTCACTCCCAGTATGGTAAATATCCTCCATTCATTGTTCATCTGAGGGATTGGGATACACTACTGCCCAGACCAGTTCTATTGCAACTTGTAGATCTCAAACTATTAATTTGTATTTAGAGTGTTTTCCAATAAGCCTTCAGGGCATCTACTGTTTTGATCTCTGACTCCCTACAAGTGAAGTCTTTTCTTTGAAGTTGTGTCTTTCATCACACTGCGGTATCGCCCTGCCTTTCGTTAGTTCTGTTTCCTTATCGCACACTTTATTCATCCTTGTTTCTTCCCATCTTTGTCTGTTGGCTCATACTATTTTTCTATTGCCTGGAATAAATTATGGACTTTGTTATTAACAATCCAAATCCACCAATACTTGGAAAGACTGTCTGTCATCTCTGAGGAAGTTTGTTTTAGTCTCATTCTATGGGTATTGCCTGGTGAATATTTTTAATCTGCACTACCTGAAACAGCATTCCTCAAATAGAGTTTACAATCTAATCACCTAGAAGAGGCTTTTAAAAATACTTATTCCCCACCTTCTACTCCAACTAAGTGGATCAGGATCTCTAAGTTACAGGATCTGTGCTTTGAATCAGTTTTTCAGGAGATCCCTGTGCTGTTAGATGAGGTGTTTGGAAATCAATGAGCAAGAATAGGTTCAGGCAAGCTTCCTCTATAAAGGGCCACAAGGTCACTATTTGGGACTGATGGACCATATGTTGTCTCTCACAACTACTGAAAGAAGCATCAATCTCAGCTTTGCAGTTATAGTGCAAACACAGCCATAGGCAATATATACACACACGAATATGGAAATGTTCCAATAAAACCTTATCTACAGGGGCTAAGGGCTGTAGTCAGCTGACTTCTAAGGTAGATAATTATTCACCTTGATAAAAGTGAACTACAGTGTAAAAGGTTACCCTACACTCAATAGGTGTTTTACAATGAGCTAATAAATAAAGGAAATAATAGTAATAGTAATGTACTCATTGGAGCATTATAAATTTGAAATAGATGATTATCACATAGTAATATTACTAGATGCTCTGAAATAAAATTGTGCTTACATATGGAAACTCTCAGTGGTCTGGGGAGAGGGATAATGGAAAGCATGGAGTATACATCTGAATTTTAATTTAGCCTGTTCATTTCTTGGTTTTTCCATCTACAAATTACACTACATCTACAAAATACACATAATTGACTTCTCAACAAAGGATTGGTTGAGCAGTAATTTGTTTAACATTTTTAAAATGCTGCATAGATGCTGTTATTGCAGAGAGAGATTTCTAAGGAAGATCCAAAAGTAAGTGGCACTAAAACTGGGTTGTTTGATTCCTGAGCAAAAACTTTTTTAGTTAAATGCCTCCTGGAAAGTGGCACTTTGTCCCCAACATGACTGTCTCTCTACTCTACCATTTTGTTCAGGAAAACCTCAAATACGTCGTGTGGGTGATTTTGAAGGACATTAGGATCAAAGTGTATTTAAAGTTGCTAAGAGGAAGCAGATGTTCTCCTGAGCTAGGCAAAAGATTCTCAGAGTTTCCAATGGAATATAAACTTCTTAAGGCCCCTGGGATCATGCCTGAAAATGTCATGCTTTTGTTTATACCTCTTATAAGCAAAACAGTGGTGAGATGTGTGGTTCTGGGAGAGAGAGAGGAAAGTTAATGAGCTAGAAACAATAAGGAGCTCTATAGTAGGAAAAAAATTGGAACGGATGCTGTCCTTAAAAAAACAAACCAAATCAAAAAAACCCAAAAAACAACAACAACAAAAATACCCTGGGACAAGATTAGAATAATCGTTTCCCTTAATTCATATATATACGTATATATATATATATATATATATATATATGTGTGTGTGTGTGTGTATATATATATATATATTTAAAGTTGTAGTTTGAATTATCCCAGTTGGTTGGATTACCAATTAGTCTTCTTTCTGCCCTCATGTTTTTCCAAGTAGAAGTTTTTTCTTTACTCTCCTATACATCGTAACTTTTTAACTATGGCTTCTAACCAAGAAATAGTTTTAAGGGGAAGACTAGTCAGTGGCTTTTAAACTTGAGCTGAAATCAAAGTGTAAACCAATGCTTTGAAGAGTGATCCAAATGTAGATAATTATATTTTTAGCCAGGAAAAAAAATCTAAAGACTTGAATTTATCCCTGATTACAGTGGCATGCAACAATTGATCCTATAAAGAAAGGCTATACAACTGTAATGTTTTATGTATGTTATTTTCCTAAACAAAAGTTGAGGATAATGTAAATCCCGGGAGATCATACAAGTTTCAAGACTAGCCTATAGATATAAAGGGAAAAAGAAAAACCTGGGAAAAGAACTGGATTTTTTTTGTTTTTTTTTCAGTACTGGAGATTTAACTCAAGGGTGCTTTACCACTGAGCAGCATTCTCAGTCCTTTTTATATTTATTTTCAGACAGGATCTTGCTAAATTGCTGAGGCTGGCCTCAAACTTGTGATCTTGCTGCCTCAGTTTCCCAAGTAGCTGGTATTACAGGCATGTAGCACCGTGCCTGGCTGTTCCTAAATTACTGTAGAATGATTTATCTGTTCAGGACACAGGTTAGAGTAAGGAAGGTAAACCTGTTTTTGTTTTTGTTTTTTTCCCCCCTGGTTTATTCATTCTGTCTAAATCAATGAGATTGGATTAATTGGCCAAACTTGAAGTACAATTATAATGACTATGGTGATTTAGATACATAATCATGAATTCGGCTTCTAATATATTTTGTGGAAATTTATTGATTGATTTGAGAATACATTCTGGTGCCACTTTGAAAACTAAGGTAAATATGAGTACTTTTAGGGAAAAGATAGATCTTCAGGAAAGTCATGGGACATTTATCTTAAGGCTTATGAAGAAGACTGACAGGTTTGCATTTTGCAAGAGGATGCTATATGAGTGAACAGCAAAAAAAAAAAAAAAATACAAGCTGTCTTAGGGTATAAGCAGCTCATCTTAGAACCAACTCTTAAGCACATCCTCACGTCTTGGTGTGGCCTAGAGAGATGGAACATATGATTTTAGTGCATGGGTGAATGCTTGCCATAGGGCAGAATTAATGCCTCAGTTTTGAAACACCAGTGACTAGTTACTGGCTTGCCTCTCCATCCCATTTCAAGAAATTGGATGAATTATTCCATCTTGCAATGGAATAGAATGTCAGCGAATCATGGAGTGTTAGAACTGGAAGGCACGCCCGTGATTCCATAGTGATAGAAAAAATTGAGACTCCAAAAACATTAACATTTTAACATTCTTCTTCTTCTTTTTTTTTTTTTAAACTTTTAACAAGCATATATGTGGGTTTTCAATTCACAAAATGATTTTCTTTTCATTATTTTTCTTTGATTTCTATAACAACTTGAAATATACATACTGTTAGGATAATCTCTTTTAGAGATGAAAAATCTTGGAGTCCAACATGAAGTAACATGTAATCTTTACCTTCATCCTCTCATCATCCTGTCACTAAGCCTACTTGAAATTTATTCTTAAATATTGCTTGAACCATTCCACATTTTGATATACCCACTGCTGCTGCTGTAGATCAAATATTCTTACATTTTTCTCCTGATCACAGTAACAGTTCATTATTGACTACTTGCTTCCAGGCTTGATCCAAGCCTATCTCCAAATATTCTAAAACAAAGGTATAGTCATGTTACTACCAAGTGTAAGACCTTCACTCATTTCCAGAGTACACTTCAACAGTGTACAGCATAGAAGGCTTCTTTATTTAGATCTGCCCCTCAACGCTTGCCACTCTTGTTCTCACTCTGCTCTTCTTCCTTTACTTCCAGGTGCTATTTTCTGTTTTATAATTCTCATAACATTAGCTGATCATGGGGAAGCTGCAGAAGGAAAGGGAAAACCGCTTTCAATGCATTAATCAAATTCACTTGAATCTCGATTGCCTAGCATAGCACCAGATATTTGATAAGTACTCAACAAAGGTTTGCTAAATGAATGGATGATTGAAAGCTGGATCCCTTTATTTCTATTCAAGGCCAGAATTATAATATCTCTATTTAGGAATTGCAGAGAAGTGTAGTTTGCTTTCTCAATAATTGTTGACATATAATGATGGAAATGGAGGTTTCATTTAGGGTTTTTTTTTTTTTTTCCTTTTTCTCAAAACTCGTTCTAATAGCCTCCAATCACTTTAAATATTTTAGACATTGCCTGATGATCTCCCATGTATCATGTTGTCAGGGTTCTCCAAGGAAATAGAACCAAAAAAACATAAGAAGATACACATTTAAATATGATTTAGGAAGAGAGTTATTATAAGGTTATACGGCATTGGTTCACATGACTATGAACATTGTGAAGTCCCATGATCTAAATCTGCAAGCTGGACTCCCAGAAAAACTGGTGGTTTAAAGTCCTAAAAATCAGAGAGCTCTCCAAGTATAAAGGCCTCCATGGTTCTCCCAAGTTGGAAAGCCAGAGAACCAGGAGTGCTGAGCCAGAGGATCTCTGTTCCAATTTACCATCAGACAGAGTTATTGCAAGATTCCTCTATCTTTTTGTTCTATTCAAACCTCCAACATATTGGATGTGGCCCAACCACACTGGGGAGGGCCACCTGCTTCACTCAGTCCATCAATTCCAATGCTGATCTCTTCTAAGAAAACCCTCACAGATATAATGTTCAACCAGTGATCTGGTTGTCCTTTGACCCATTCAATTAACCATTCACATAACTAACCATTGCAAAGATAATATGTGTATCCTTCAAGCAACTTGACATTTTAAAATATTTAATGAATAAAATATTAATTTATTAAGTTGTTTTAAGTTTTGAAACTTGCAAGAATAAACAGTAGAAAGCCTTTTTTTCTGAGCTTGACAGGTGTTATTTTCTTTTAAGCTTTACTTGTTTTGTCCAGGTATAAAACATTTTAATGTATGTATGTTGTTATATTAGGGATGAGGATTCCATTTCATTCATTATTTGAGGTGCAAAAAGAAGGACAGCTCTTTCATTAGCCTTCCATCTGGTAGTATTAACATGGACGTTTACTTTCAGCAATGATTACCAAGTTCTGTTTTCTGGTGAGCATATTAATGGTGTGTTAATATTTTCCTCCTTCAATCTTTTCAGGAAAGAGGTTTATCAATTTCTTAATTGACCTCCAATGTGCTTGAAAATTAGGAGTAATAAACACATGCAAATTAATGTCTATTTATCATGAACAGAAAATTCCTTTGGGTTAAAGGCATTTTGAGCTCCAATTTTGCCAATATTGTTTGTTTCATTTCTTTGGCACTTTCTCTTTTTATGAAAAGCATGAACAACTTTTATCTTTTGTCTTGGTAATCTTATATCTTTGAATTGATTTTAGTTACCATTGGTTGACATTGATATGCCTTTCAGAAACTCTTTTATTTTCACCTCCAAAATGTTGGCCAGCTATACTAGGCTTGAATATACATGTTTTGATGGGACTGTCAAAAAATAGAGATAAGAGAAAAAGGGACAGGTATCCTTGAAGGATTCATGGAGGGCATGACCAACCAGTTGGGTTTGATAATGCCACTGCTCTGCCCATCAGCCTAGGCCCTCTTTTTCTTTTTTTAACCCCCACATTTTGTATTGGTGCTTTATAATTATATTTAACAGTGGCATTTGTTGTTACATATTCATACATGCCAACAATATAACAATAGAATTTGATAGATATTGTTCCTCAAAACTCTTCATTTTATATGAGGATTCTCTTTAATTGGGATGGTGACCTATCCACATGGTAGCATATCCAGGTGTGGAGCCCACAACTGTACAGAGTGTGTTTTATGATACAGACTGTATTATTATAACAGAAAGTAAGTGTCAAGAGGTACGGCTCAGTTGTTTTGAGTAGTGATTGCAGAAAACTCCTATCAGTTTTACTTGTGCCACACTTGTTCCTGAATTAACTCTGCTACAGTAAAGGACATTTTATTATAGCCACATCCCTTGCTACCATCTCCAGCCCAGGAATGATTTCCACATGGAAGGTACACTGACCTAGCTATGGCTTAGATGTGACACTGATCATTTTTGGTACCTACTATACAACCACTAATCGGCTTACTGACTGCACCAAGCCCCAAATGCCTGAGCAACCCATGGGTCGTACTGCTTCCTGCTACCTTCTCCTCCACTTTGTGTCTGGCTGGCTGGCCACTGATGCCTATATGCCTAAGTTTGCATTTCTGAACCATAATTTATTGACTTGCTTCAAACTAAGTGATTTCAGCATTGTATTCTACAGCACATCAGTAACCCTAAATCTTTACTGGGGTACTAATTCTTATATATTCACCTGAATGACTTCTGCTACCTGGATCTTTTATCACTGACCCTTCTAATAGCCCAATACTCAAATACTGGGTTCTGTCCCTTCAGATCTCTTTATCCTCCCAGCAGTCCCCAGAGCTTGTTGCTGCGATGGGGTCAGTAGTTCCTGCTCTGTCTAAATAATTGGATGCATCTGCCATTCCTCCTAGCCTCTCTCCTCCCATATTTTTTACTTCTGCCCAAGTGGGTCTAAATTTCAAAGGTGCTAAAACCCTATTAGTGTGCTAGGGTTTTAAAATCCTACTAGCGTGCAGGTGACAAATATGTGTCAAATGAATTTTTCCCAGGAGGCTGAAAATAATATATTCTAGAGGCAAGGAAACCTTTGGGACTTTTGGACAGGAATAAAGGTTTCAGTAGCCCATGATCTTTCTGATCTCACTTTTACTGTACAATGTTTTCTTACCAGAAGCAGCCTGCTGCCATCCACAGCTCTGTTGTCATTGTGTCAGAGCTTTAAAGGCTCCAAGTTAGCATCAGGACTGGAATCACAGTTCAGACAGATAATTTAAGCATGGGCCCCTTTGGATGTGAGAAATAGATGGACACAGATTTCACGGGCTATCTGAAAGGCCTCTATCTGAATGAGTAGAAGTGATCTGAGAAGTAATGATTTGTACCTGTGTGGAGTGGACCCTGCTGATGGCCTGGGGCAGGAGGTGGCTAAGTGACTGGATTGTGGCATTGTTCTGAGTGCAACAATCTCTGAGGTAGGATTCAGGGGTAGGTAATTTAGATTCCTGAAGAATATGTAAGCATATCAATGCAAAATTGTAAGTGAAAGTTTCAAGAGAAAGCCAAAGACCAGAGAATATTCCTCTGGCTCAGTTCATGTTTATTGAAAGATGCTCCAGGTTTCATTTTTCATTTTACTTTTAGCCTTGCCATAAAATTCTTTTGGCATACCAACAGATGGAGTTAAGAAGCTTAAGTTACTTTTTCTAATTCAGATCTCCTGAAAGTGAATTCTGAGCATTACTTGTACCAGTATCCACTCGAGTGCTTGTAAAAATGCAGATTTCTGTGCCCTGAGAACTACTAAATCAGCATGTCAAGGGTGAGAGCAGTGAATCTGTCCTTGTCTTATGTACTTTGAAATTTGAAAATAGTTTATTTAGTTTTGTTCAACCAGGGAAACCTTCTGATAATACATCATAATAATAAATTATAAATTATAAATCTCATAATAATAAATCTAGATAAGATTTATATATATATATATGTAGATATGAAATATACATATCTCATATATATATACACACACATATATGTATATATATAATATGTACATACCAGTTATGTTCTAAATGGTAATAATATTTTAAAGCATTTTGGGGCATGAGGAAATGCTTTTACTCTATGGATACACATTTGGCATTCAGGAATTAGAACTGTAACCCCCCAGAGTCTCCTGTGGGCATGGACAGACAAATGAGTAGGATGGATGATAGATGATCCACTGGGGATACCCTGGGGAGCCAAGGAAGTTCAGAAAAACTTCTGGAATAATGGAATAATTTATCCTTTGGGGTCTAATTTTAGGTTTTGTAAGTGATGAAGCTCAGAGTAATTTACCTAGAGTTCAATCTCTATCTAGTCTTCTCAGGATTGTTTGAAGATTGTATGGAGCTACTTCCACCAGAATTTGTCTATGAACTTTCTCATGGAGGAACTTAAATTCATCCAATGGAAAGAGAATAGAGCACATAGTTGGAATCCAGGGCTCTGATGGGCTTATGGATGTACTGGATGACAGGAAGGACAGTAGTGTCATGTTGCTAAAGAGTGATTATCTAGATGTGCAAGGCTCAATTGCAGTGGCAATTTAAATCCATTAAAATTAAAGAATATTAAAAATACAGTTCATTAGTTCACACTGCTCTATTTCAAGTGCTCAATAAACACAAGTGGCCTTCATGTTGGACAGTGCAGATAAAGAATATTCCCATCGCTGCAGAAAATTCTACTGGAAAGCACCAACAGAGAAGAACCAGCTTTGGTAGGGTTAAAGAGCCTAAGTGCTTTTATCTACTGCTCAGTTCAAGGGGTGGAATGAGGGTGGGGAAAATAATGGTGGTCTCTGTCAAAAGGGTA
The DNA here is from genome assembly GCA_004024805.1 of Geosciurus inauris. Classification (NCBI taxonomy): domain Eukaryota; kingdom Metazoa; phylum Chordata; class Mammalia; order Rodentia; family Sciuridae; genus Geosciurus; species Geosciurus inauris. Next base: position 174,269 of record PVHX01001448.1, read on the forward strand.
AGTTCTTCTCCTGGGTATACCAGATTTGGCTATTTTCAACCTGTAGAACTTAAGCACTGTATAGTATCATTCAGTGGGTTGAGCTCCCAAGGTTAGTTCCTCACACCATTTGATTCTTCTGAGCATCTGCTTTCTTGTTCAGGAGGACTTGGGGAGGAACTTGAAATAGACGTCCACCAAGGAATGTGCTTGTTAATGTGACAGGTGGTTTGCCCTGTGAGGTTGCTAATCAGGAACCAGGCTTGCATATTTTGTTAGAAAAGATAAAGCCCTATAGAGATCCCTGTAAATGGGACTTTATCCAAAGAAGGCAGACACGGGAAGGATGGTGAGGAAGCCAGCTGCTTACTTCATTCAAGTGACTCAAGAACAGAACCCGAGTTCTGCAACTCTGAGTTGGGTTTAATAAGCCAAATCCACGAACCCAAGAGAATAAAGAATCTCCTAGCAAATGGAGCATGGTGGTGCATGCCTCTAATCCCAGCAGCTTGGGAGGCTGAGGCAGAAGGATTGCCAGTTCATAGATAGCTGTAGCAACTTAGTGAGGCCCTAAGCAACCTAATAACCTGAATAAAATATAAAAAGAGCTGGGGATGTGGCTCAGTGGTTAAACATCCCTGGGGTCAATCCCTGGCAATAAAGTAAAAATTTTAAAAAAAGGGCCAGCCAGAATTCTCCCCAGTGATTTTGAGTATGTGGAAAGAGAAGTGGAAGAAATACAAGAGGGCAGGCCAGATGTTTTCAGAGAAAACAGCTCTCTTTGTTTCAGTTCAGAGTCTCCTTTCTCCCCAGGACTGGGCTGTGAGTGTATCTGAATGGGACTGGGTGGGGGTTGGGGTCCTCCCGGAGTCAAAGCCTGTCTTTCCCCCTGATAACTAAGGCTTTTTCTTCTCAGGCCAAGCTTGTCTGACAATCTCATTCTGTATGAGTTCTTTCCCAGGAGACTCCCCAGTTCCTGGAGCAAACAGTCTCCTGGCAGACCCACCCTCCCAAGCAGCCAGACTTGGCTAAATATCGGTAGCAAACAACGCAGCTGGGACTCCTGCTAGGATAAGATTCATTGGCAGCCTGTCATGTGCCAGGAACTTTCAGGGATATTATTTAGTTGATTTCTCATATTAAACTCATGAGAGAGAAACTGTAACAACTACTCTATACTGTATTGAATTGAGGATCTTAAATATTATAAGATTTCCTCAAGTTCCTGGAGCTGTACTAGTAGGTAGAAGATTTGAACCCAAATATACATGGCATCAAAGCTCACTCAGATTTCTGTTACTAAACTCCGTTGTTGATTAAATTTAACAGTTAGTCTTTGGACCTCAATGCTTGGCTTTTTCCACGGCAGATTTTGTGCTTGGAGGGACAATGGGTGGCAAGGGATGGAAGGAGAACGTGGCTTTAAGACCAAAGAGGCTGGCTATCGATAGGCATCCCTACCTAGCCTGTTTTAGTTTTAACAAATTCTCTTCAAAGTGCTTAGAATGAGAATTTTAGAGAGTTAGACAATAAAAGGGATGAGAAGAAATAATTTCAAATGGGAACCAGGTATGAGGGTGTTCTGTAGGAATCTGTTTCTTCCTATATGGAATATTCAGAATTTCATGAGGTTGACCTAGATTTATGCCAATAAAAAAATCACAATGATCCTATAAGTCAAAGAACTTGTATGCGAGGCATAAAAGTTCAGTAAAAATTCAACAGATGAGAGAGCAAGCCTCAGAACAAACTCTACCAAATTTACTCTAGTAGATTTGGAAAAAATCTACTAGAAAAAATCTACTACAAAAAAATCTACTACAAAAAATTTGGAACAAATCTACTCTAGTAGATTTGGAAAAAAATCATCTATTTTACATGCAGGTCAACACAGTATCAAATGTGAACCAGGCCTCTGGCTGAGAAGGGAAGCTCTTGTGACTTCTTTCCTAGCAGTTTGTCTCTTCTTACCGTGTGGTCTGGGGTTATCACAGTGGGTCATTGACATCTCTCTGCCTCTTCTGCCACACCACAGCCATCTGTGGTGGTTCTCCATGCTCTCAATGCTTAGGGGAAACTCTTGGAAAATAGTGTGAGAAAACCTAGAGTTTATATAGACAATTGACAGGAACTGACAAAAAATGACAATAGAGGAAAAGGTTTGAACCAAAGATTTAGTCTCTTAGAATGTGCATTCTGTCCCTTCCCTTATTTTGTGAAAATGGTTTCTCCAGATTACTCTTATTAGCCCAAGTCTCCTCTAGTTTATTGGCACCCATAGCTTAGACTTAGGAAGAATACTTGAGTGCCCCACTCCAAGCAGGGGCCTAGGGAAATGGGTTCCTTTCATGATTCTGGGCTGAACTACTAAAGTTTCAAGTCATCTTTATAAAACAACAACAGCATAGATGGAAGCCACTGAAGATTTTAAAGATGAATAAAGAACTGAAGGCTCATGCTAAGTATATTATGAAAGGAAGAGGGAATTGCAGATTTACATGTTTGATTCAATATGTTTTTCCCATAGAAATTTAGTTTTAAATGGTATTGAGGATCTGTATATGAAGTTTAAATAAATTATTATGGAATAGTACATTTTCACATGCAATGACTAGCAAATACTTTCAGAATATAATCCTTATATTAAATTGTGAAGAGTTAATGTTAAGATCTGGTGTGTGTGTATTTTTCTTTCTTTCTTTCTATCTATCTATCTATCTATCTATCTATCTATCTATCTATCTATCTATCTATCTTTGGGAGACTTGAGGCAAACTCTCCATCAAGCCTCACTTCCAATTCATCACCAACCCCAATGGCTTCTTTTTTCAAGCACACTGACCTGGCTCTATTTCCATTGCAACAGTTGAGTCTAGTTAACATCATCTTTCCAGTTATGTAAGAGCCTCCAAAACATGTGGCCTGGATTTCATGCTACCTCTCTTCCATCAATTCTCCAAATGCAAGTGTGGATGACTGTCTGGAAAATATGTTATCAGCTTGAACTCATCTCCTCGCCACAGCCCAGCCTACCTGACCTCTTCTCTGGCTGTTCCCCTCCTTCCCTCTATTACCCCTACCACAATTTTCCCCATAAAGTACATATCCTTGCTCACATTCTCCCTGAGTGATGGGCAAGCTCCTTCTCTCTCAGATCTTAGTGTCCCTTCCTTGGAGACACCGTCCCTGATCAGCCAGTGTGAAACAGGCCCTCAGTGATCCCCGTCACATCTCATGTTTATTTCCTTGATAAAACTCAGCACATTTTGTGCTCATTAAGTGAACTTGCTTATTCACTTGTCTGTTTCCTCTTACTTTCTCTTCGTTCCTCAATGGCAGAAACATGCCACCCTGTTCAGTTCAGTACTTGTTGAACAAAGAATTTACAACACAGATAAATGAGTATGCAGCTTATTTTCTTTGAAGTAAGTCACCAGAGGTTTGCTTTAAATAATGACTACACTTTGGGTCATTAAACATACTTAATTAACATAAATATAATTCATATAGAAAAATTTTTAAGTTTATTTATTTATTTATTTATTTGGTACTGGGGCTTGAACTCAGGGGTACTCGACCACTGAGCCACAACCCCAGCCCATTTTTATATTTTACTTAATTGAGAGACAGGGTCTCACTGAGTTGTTTCGGGCCTCCTTAAGTTGCTAAGGCTGGCTTTGAACTCGTGATCTTCCTGTCTCAGCCTCATGAGCTGCTGGTATTATAGGCTGTGCCTCAGCATACAGTGAAATTCTCTAATTTTCTAAATCAAATTATATGTATGATTCACATTATTTTATAGATCTTTTGTCTTAGTTTCTAATTGATTTTCTATTAGATGTGATTTCTAATTACTATCCCAATCTAATCTACAAACAATATACATTTGTCTTTAAATGCAATAAAAGAAATGCTATTTTAAACAACTCAGAAATATTTTGCAAATAAAGTTATTAGGTAATAACAATTTTCACCTCCTGCATTGATGTATTTAAATTTTCTTGTACCACCTTGGGATTTAGGAGGGTAGATCATAGCTAACTCTATTTCATTTATAGGACTTTATGACACAGATGAAAAAAATGTATGGTGATATGAAATAATGCCATGATTTTGATAGTTGAGCTATACTTAGACTTTTAAAAAACCCAGCTCCTATGTATGTTTAAGTCCCCAACTTGGGGCTTTGTTTGAAGTCAAATTCTGAACATAGTCTTAGGATGCTCTGGCTTCTGCTGTGGTTTTGAACTGGTACAGTTTCTGTATGTATTACTTATGCCTTCCTTGGGGTCTGAATAGAAAGCTTTGTGGACTTAGGGATGGATTAATGCTGGCATTTGTGGGATTATAGATGGAACATGAAGGAACTGTATTTCAAACAGGCACAATGCATGTATTTCACTTGAATTCTTTCTTGTGGTCTATGAAGGTGAAAAAGAAAAATACTCTGCTACTTCTGTTGAAATTAAATTACAGAAATTATGTGATCATGATTTTCAGGGGTTGGCTTCACACGTCTACATTAATAGATTTCTCATAATCAACTAAATTAATTTTGATTCATTTGGCTAAAATCTTTCAGTGTGTTTGTCAATCAAATCTGTTACTCACTGAGATGCAGACTGGGTATAAACTAATTTTGGTTCTTCACAGGTTTGCCTGAGCTATTCAAACAAGCCAAAAGCCAACTTCTTGGTCTCAGTATTGCAATCTGATTAATATTTGGACAATGTTGAGTTAGCAAAAAGAAAGGACGTTTTGAAAATCAGCCCTGCCATATATTATGAAATGGATTGAAAATGCAATTTAGGAAGTAGGATAACATCCACAGGGTCTGCAGAGAGCAACTAGAGGATTAACTGAATTTATAATATGTCACAGTTCAATTAAGAAAGAAGAGTTGAGGTGCATTCAATGCGATGTGGTTTTGTGGAAAAATTTCAGCCACTGCAATCTGATACTATGGATTCATATCTGGGCTTTACCATAATTACTAGCTGTTCAAACTTGGTTAAGTTATGTAACTTCTCTGAGTTCCAGTTTTCTTCATTTTAAAATGAAGATGATCATACTGACCTCATAGCACATTGCAATTGAATGAGATACACATATGAAAAGGCTTAGTGAAGAGAATTGCAAGATGCAAAAGGAAGAAGAAAATAGGAAGAAGAGAGGATGGTGGGCAGTTTAGGCCCTTCTCTTCTTCCCCACTTCACACTCCCCCTAAACTGTTTCAACTCCAGACTTCCCAAACTCTTTTTCTCTGGGGCCCTTTTCCCTTTTAGCCCTTCAATGGCTCATGTTTTTCTCCTGTCAGTAGCTGTCTGCTTTTTCTAATATAAAGTCAGTGGACCTTGCTATTTCTCTGGTTCTCAGCTTGCTCTTACTCAAATCTGCAGAATAAAGCCCTGGAGCAGCAAGGAGAAATAGAACTCCTTCGTGGCTTCAGGTGGTAAGGGATGGGTTGAGTCTTCCGCATGCACAGAAATTTGCGTTATTATTTCCCTTGCCTTCCTGCTTTTCCTTTCTTTCTTCTTCTTTTTTTAAATGGAAACCAGAACAATACTATAACTTACTTAACTCTTCACAAGTTGATGACTTTTCATAGGTAGGTAGTTGAGAGAGTTTAGGCTGGTGTTGCCTAATAGAAACACAATGCAAACTACAAATGTGAGCTACATGTATAATTTACAATTTTTTAATAAAAATATGCAACTAAAAAGACTTGGGATTGAGTTTTACTACATTGTATCTAATTAAATATATCCAAAGTATTATAATTTTTATTATGCATTCAATACCAAAAATGACAAGAATTTTACTTCTTTCATTGTTGCCTATCTCAGTTAGGACTGGCCATATTTCATTCTCATGTGGCTTGTGGCTATTGTATTGCACAATGTGCAGGTTTAGACACATTTTTCTGTCTCTTTCTCCTTTTCTCCAAAGCTGCATGAGAATTTTAGGAACAACCTAAATCATTTAACCTAAAATTCTTCCTATCAGGAAAATGAAACTCAGACAAGTTGTTTAACATACTTCAACAGCTAGAACTCGAACTCAGTCTGACTCTCAGTCCATTGTTCTTTCCAACTAAATACCACACTAACTTTTCTGTTTTGTAAATAAAGATACTGGAGCTCAGGTCAATGAAGTCAGGGCACATCATAGTGGGAGGAACTGAGAACTTTCTCCAGGAAAATAGTGAATATTCCTGACAGGATTATGTCACCATGTGATTTTACCAATGCAATCAGAAACCATTCTTCTGAGTTTTATGGAAAAAGAAAACCCCAAACCTGGTTTGTCATTTAAAAAAAATTACAATATTTTAAAAATTATTTCAATCTCCTATCGATTTTAATGACTCTTGTAGGGCAATAGCACTGTGCCTGGGCCAGAGTTCTCTCAATAAATGTAAGCAATCAATTCAAACAGTCAATAAACAGAAGAGGAAATTAAAACTGAGAGAAATATTGGAAACTGTTTAGCAAAGGCAATCATGGTGAAGTACTCAGGAACTCAACAAATTTTCAAACTCTCCCGTTACTGATTCAGATGAGAGAATTGACTTGCCCAAGACAACATGGCTGTAATTTTGGAGAATCCAGATTTCTGTGTACAGCCTAGTGATATGTCTTTAAAGCATGGTTTCAATTTGCATGATTAAATGGAATAAAGCTAAGCTATGTCTTGTGAATGGAAGAAGTTTGGAACCTCAAGGTATTACATCTGATTTGGAAAATTGGGAAAGCATTAACTGAGACTGAAAGAATTTCTTGAGAGTACTGCTAAAAAGTGATGGAAATGCAATTATTTTGGATTGTCTTAGTGCTCTGGTATTTTTAGAATTCCCCATAAACACCTCCCTTGAGGAGCATATAGCACTTGGCACGCCGAGGTAACTCAGATGCTTGCAGCAAATGCAATTGACAACTTGACAAGACATCTGGGTTTGTGTATGTCTGAAAAAGCCCAGGTGCTTATCAAAGATATTCTTGCCTTCTGAGTCTCTGGCTGGACAAATTCTTCCTCTCCTTCTTCAGGCTGAACACACCTTCCTAGGGCTGACCCTGGCCAGCTGTCAGGATGGATGTTATTTCTGACCCAACACAACTGCTAGGCCCCAGATTGCCAGTTGTTCGATAGTGACCCTGTGTACCAGATATTTGATGGTATGTTTATAGAGGCCAGGACTGTGGCAGCAAGGGCAGTGGCATGGCATCCACACTGTGAAATTTCATGAAATCAGGACACTATATAACTTGGTCCAGCACAAAGATGTTGTGAGAAATGAGGTGGAAGAAAGTATGCCCAGGATAAAAAAGAAAGGAATGAAAGATCTTGGTTAAAAAAATATGGATTTTTTTTCCCCTTCCCAGACAGATTGTTAAATAGGCTTTTCTTGTTCAGTGGGGTCTGGTAATGAAAGTTGACAGGATATTAAGGTTATTTCAGGTTCTACTGTCTCCCAGGGTCACATAAGCCTTCTGTTATGCATGTTAATCCATCTCAGCATTTCTGCCAGGAACTGCCTAAGTAGGGCAATCGGTTTAGTGTGCACCCTTTCCCTTTACAGTTTAGTTGAGAGGCAAAGCCTACCAATTAGCAGAATATGCACTGAAAATCAAGGAATGCTTTTCTATTCTAAAGTCATAGCACCAAAACTTGTGATTAATAAATGATGAATCCAACTGCTGTTCTCTTCAAAACGTAAAGCCAAGAGCAAAAAGCACTATCTCCCTCCTCCCCCCATTTCTTTTCTGTCACGGGCATGCCTGAGCATGCACATTTGTACATTTATGTATGTATATGAAACTACATAGTGAATTTTGCATCATGGACTGGAAATACTAGTTGACTCCTGCCAAGTGCAGTTCATGTATTATTTTTTTCCTTTTTCAGTCATAGAGCTTCCTCATCTGAAAACTCCCTACCAAATACCCCATTAGCTACAAAATCACAAAGAAACTGCTAGAGATGTAATTAAATCTTAGAGAAAAGGAAATTGGATAAATGTGATTCTGGAACTAGTCCATTAGTGTCTGTGGTGTGTCTATGGCAATAGACACTCTTCTAGATGAGTCCTTGAAGGACACTATAAACTTTTGGTGGGTATAAAATAACCAGAACCACTTATTCTGGTTGCTATTATTTCAACCTTAAACAGGTTGTTTTCTGTACAACTGACAAGAGTGGCAAGAAGTGAGGAGTTTGGAATGAAACCAATCAGGTTAGAATCCCAGCTTTGCCATTTCTTAAACATGTGACCAAACCTCAGTTTCTTCATGGGTAAAATGGGAATAATTGCACTAATACCTTAGTATTCTTATAAAGATTAAGTGAGATAGTATGTGATGCTTGGCTCTGTAACTTGTGATCCATCAATGGTCACTATGGTAACAATGAAGATAAACAAAAGTTCAAGATGTGTTCTAAGTGAATTGTTGCCACCTTTTATCTGCTTCTTAAAGCTTTTTGACTTTTTATACCAGAGCAAGGATGTTATATGTCCAAACTTAAGTGGTCAGTGCTGAAGAAAAAAATTCCTCTTTCTACCCAGATTTGTCTTGGAGCAAAGCTATAAAAGTGTGCTCCATTCTCTTCTCTTTTGATAAAAGCAAAACATATTCACTCTAAGTGGCTATTAGAGGGCCAGTTTCTGTACAGCTCATTCTATGTAATAGGTACTCAAAACTCATTCACTCTATAATGGCTTAATATTTTCTGTACAGTGACTAGTGGTGGTGTAGGCTCCTAATAAAACATTACCTCAACTCTCAAACCTCTGAATTTTTGAAGCAGATGTTTTCCTAACATTCTGTAAATACTCCAATCACCTGAAACTGCTGGGCTTTCACCTTTGTACCGTTTTTAGAAATGTGCCTATTGAGTAATGGGCCTGTCTAATCTGTTTGACGTTTATTGGTGCTCAAAGAGTAGCAAGGTTGGAAGATGTAGCAGAGCACATTCCAAATAAATCAACAGAAGAAAGCAAACTAAATCACAGGGGGAAATTACAGTGTCCAAGTCATTTATACACTGGTGATTACCATTTCACCTGGGTCCAACTGATGTCACAGGAGAGCCTCCAAAGCCCTAGAAATCATTCATCAACCCGACTAGGCCCGCTCATCCATGGTTCCATATTAAAATCAACCATTGTGGCGGAGGATTATGGTGGTCCAGGACAGGAAGATTAATTAGGGATGAGAAGAAACATGTGGAGAAGAAAAACTACTGGGTGGAGAGGGGTTCTAGTGCCATTTCTGCTATTAGTTAGCTGTGTGATCTTAGAAAACTCAGTTTTATCACTGTCTCACTTTCTTACCAAGAAAATATCTGTGTATCTATGTGTATAGATATATTTTATTTTTGGTAATCATGTTGGGGGGGCGTATGTGTGTGTATAGATAGATAGAGTGTGAGAGAGAGACAGAGATTGTCATTTTCAGAGTTTTGAAAGGACCAGAACCTCCATTTCAAATAATATCTGACTCAAAACTCAATATGGGAAAAACTTGATAAAAGCAATTTTGATATTTGGGGAATGAGCCTCAGAGCAGACTAGACTTCTATTCATATCCTGTGGCAGCTCTAAATAGACTTACGGATATCTAGAGTTCCCTGGACTTAGTGTGAAAACCACTGAATTAGATAAATTCTAATTTAACTTGAATCTGTGAGAAATTCCCCCTAAAGATAAAAATTGGGGATTATGTGAATAATTTATTATTTTAAACTTTATTCATTATTTTAAAAATTATATCAATAATTTATTCAATAATTTATTAAAGTATTTTGGCTTCACATCTCACAAGTCAGTGGCTTAAGGTCTTGTTTTCTTAAAACTACTTTGAAGTCTGAATTAATACATTTTCTCCTGAAGTTTGCTTTTGCCATCTTTATTGTTCCTGCAACAAATGGCCACCTTATGTGGCTCATCTGAAAGTACAAGCTCCTTACACCATCTGCCTCCGCTTGGGAATGGAGAAATTCCCAAGAGATCATTTTGCTTTCATCCTAACAATGAGAATAAATTGGGCATCAACAAAAAAATCAAAGATTGTTTTTACCTACCAGGGGTTTGAGGGACTCAAAGAAAGCTCAAGGAATCAAATTCCAGGAAAGACATGTGCTTCCTAGGGGAGTAGAGGACCACAGATGTCTCCGTTGCTGGTGGAGGAGGAAGAGGTGGAGTGAACCTGACACAGAAAGCCTTAGGGAAAAACAGCCAAAATGTCCTGGCACAGAAAGCTGAAAGTGGGGCTGGAGAGCAAATCAAGGTCCTAACAACTTCACATCTGAGGCTGAGGGTGGACTGTAAAACTCAAGATCTTCTGAGTCTCATAAGGGCTCAGATCTCAAGAAGGCTGACAGGAAGGTCCCTCTGCAGCCCTACCCAGCTCAGTGGGGAACTGAAGCTAACTACAGCAAAGCCAGCACCCAACCCAACTAAAGCCTAGATTGAACAGCACAAAATACTACTGGGGGGCCTGACGGAGGGAGAGAGGCCTCCTTTCTGGGTAGCACAGGGATGGAGATATAAATTTTGTTCACTTAAGTCTCTGCTATTTTTTTCTTTTTTTCTTTTTTACATATGATGTCCAGTATTCAATAGAAAATTTATAAACTGCGTGAAGAAATGGGAAAATGTTAACCATAATCAAGAGAAAAATGGCAGTCAAAGCAGATCAACACATGTTCTAGACTTGAGAATTCAAAACAAAACCAAAACATAAAAAATAAAAAAAAGAAAACCAGGACTTTTAACACCACCATGAACATATATGAATATATTACTGGAAAACATAGACAGGAAACATGAATAGGTGGGGCATGTTAGCAGAGAAGTGGAAACTAAAAGACACAAACAAAAATGTCAGAAATGCTTTGTGGGCTTTTTTTTTTTTTTAGGTTGTGTTGCTCTAGAAGTTACAATATACATGTGGACTAGTTCATGCATAACTAGTTCATAATGTAAAAATGTTACAACAATAATATTCCATTTATACTCCTCTTACTCTTTGTGCTCATGTTATCATACCTTTAGTTCCATATATATAAAAAAACCCAAATACAATGTTACTATTTTGTTTTAAATGTGTTTGATTTGAGTCTTTCAATAAATATTTTTTCTTGTCTTTATTCAACATATATAATCTTTTCTGAAACACGGACCTATAAAGTATTGTCATAGTAACTATTTATATCCTTGTCTATATATTTTATTATCTGTATAATTTCTAGGTTAATTTGAATTGATTGTGGCTCCCCTGAATTCCCCTCCATATAATGGACTGTATTTCTCTTCTTTGCATGCAGGGTAACTTCTGATTGCATGCTAAACTTGTGAATTTTATATTTTGGAGAGCTGTATTTTTAAAAAAACTTACACAGATATTCAAAACATGTTATATTATTCTATAGCATAACTAAGTTACTTGGAAACAATTCAATCTAGCTTTAAAAGCAAGCTTTATTAAATGGGACCAGAAAAGCATTTAGTCTAGGATTAAATTTTTTCACTTTTGAGGTGAGGACTTAGTATTTTAACTTAAAGGTCTAGATAGTTTTCTTCTAAAGACCCAAATAGTAAATATTTTAGGCTGTGTGAGCTCTCTGGTCTCTGTCCCAACTACCCAACTCTGTCACTGTGGCACAAAAGTAGTCAAATACATAAAAAAGTGAGTGTGGCTATGTTCCAATAAAACTTCCTCACCTCAGATGGTCTGCCTGCTCTGTGAACAAAACTGTGTTTACAAAAATAGTGGCTGACTGGTTTTGGCCTATGGGCCACAGTTTGTCCACTCCTGTTCCAGTGGATAAACCATGTGTGAGGTTTTTTACGCTGGCTGTGGGAAACAGGTACTAGTACTAGTCCTGGGTACTCTCCTTCCAATTGTTGTGGGTGATTTTCTTGCCCTCATCTACTTATTAGTACTTAGCTTAATAGGTAAGGAGTATCCTCTGCAAGTCCTGCAAGTTCTCTCTTTAGTCCTCCTTGAACTGTAGGCACTTTGGTCTCCTTAGAGCCTTGTTCCACTTCCTCCCTCAGGGAGTCCTCCTCTTCTGCCCTGGCTCCCTTTCTCTGTTCCATAACTTGGAGTCTCTCCAGGGAGTAGGTTAAGGCCCTCATAGGACTCACCTCCACTCTTTACCATGTCTTAGGGATCAGTGTTCTTTTGTGCCCAGTGTTTGATATCTTGAAAGCTGGTTTGTTCAGTTCTTTTGTTGTTTCAGGCAGGAAGATAAATCTAGTCCCTGATTTTATCTTTGTTGGAATATGTAATATTAATATAATATATCATGTTCGAAGTTATGAAGGTGTTTCTCACATGTTATTCCCTCCTGTAATTCATAAGTAGGACTTTCTTTTGTAAGCAAAACTCATTGACGTCAGCACACAACACATGAATTTAAATATCTGCAAAAATAACCCATTTAAGAGTTGATAGTCGGTAAATAAGTTTTTGGCAAAGTTTTGAGGAATACCTGGGTCCAACTGAGATGACATGGTGCATACTCAGGAATTAATAATAACTAAAGAAGCTGTAACATGATCAACTGAAGTGTGACTTGTCTGCCTAAAACAACTTTGAGACACATTTATTTACTGTTATCTGCAATTATCTGCCTTCAATCCTAGATTTGTAAGCAACTTGATGGTAATGGCATTATGCTTTTTCTTTTTATCGTGGTGCTGAGGATTGAACCCAGGGCTTCATACATACTAGGCAAATGCTCTACCACAGAGGTACATCCCCTGCCTGCATTACTCCCCCCCACTTTTAATATCAACATCTAGAATGGGGCATAGGAATGTCTTAAAGCTCCCCAGGTGAATCAAATATGCAGCCAGGTGATTCTAATATACCTGCATGTTCACTACAATGCTAACTGAAGTAGCATCTCATATTATAGTCACTCCAAACCATAGTAAACAAAAATTTTTTCACTCAACAAGTATTTACTGAAGGTGTTCTATGTACTCTGTACCACAATATATGTATCTACATCTACATATATAAATCTATACATACATGATATGCATCACATATTGTAGATATATAATATATGTTAAAAAAAGCTATCATGTAGTTGTGGAAACAAACTTATATAAAACAATTAAGAAAAAACACAAGTTGTGTATAATTAGCTCCTGAGAGGAGTGATCAGAAGATAAAAGATTCAGTAAAGCAAAAAAATAAGTTCAGGCTTGGTAGTCAAGGCAGACTTTCTCAGAATTACTGTTTTTGTTTGGTTAAGTGAAATATTCTGAATGTGTAAGAACATTCTGACTTTCTAGATCCAGATCAAATTTTTCCCCTTGTTTTAAGATGAATCAATGGCAAACTAAGTACTAGTTAGTACAGAACAATTGATGTGAACGATTTCTAAAAGTGTTTTGATAGCTAATTTACCAATATTTTCAATGTCTGCAGATTTTCTTGGTGATAAAAATCTTTTTTTTTTTTGCCCATAAAAGTGAGACTATCATTATCATTATTATTATTAATTACTCTTATTGTTTTATTGAAATGAAAATAGGGGAAGATATCTTATATCTGAAACTGATTGTCAAATGCTTATTTTTTTTGAAAGCCAAAGAAAGTTCTGTCATAAACACATTTCCTTTTTTTTAATCTTGTGCATATATTAGTTCTTGTCTTCTTGATTATTTTCCCCTAAAGAGTGCTTTGTGGAAACTATTCAATTTTGGAGACATATGTAACTTTTCAGTAAGCTTTTGAGGATGCTGGTTTATTCCTTTACTTACTTATTGTTCTATTTGACAACCAGGAAATCTTTTTGCTCGAGTAGGAATGGTTATAGACCAAGAAGGGCTCCCGATGAGAAAGATGAGCAGAGCCCTCTTCTGACCCCTGGTTCCTAGTTGACTCCTTAGCTGTCTTTGTGAGGCCTGCACTCCTGTTTCGTGGCCCTTGCCTTCTCCAATCTTAGATGGGAGGCCCATTTAAAATAGAAGCAGTGGCGCAGCACGTCTTGTTCAAGGAACAGCAGCGTCTGCACTTAGTGCTGGATGCCCCAAGCAGCTGTCTGAATTACTTGCCCCCGAATTGCCTTTGGATAGAAGTAAACAAATATGGACATCCAACAGAGCATATTTGAAACTGACCTCTGAGGCCATCTATTTTAAGTAGGTTGTAATTTTGCAAAAGGCCTGGAACTATTCCAAAGGTTTATTTAGTCTTGAACAGTCTCCAGTTGGCTGGTTGGTTCACTTTTTTAATGGTGCTGAAGACATTAAGGAAGATACCAATAATAGATGCTGGATTTGCACTCATCTTGGTACCCAGCGATTCATTTCACTGGGTGCCAGACCAAAAATTCACTTCAGAGCAGCAAGCATGAGTCTGGCTGTATGGCAGCTGATTTTCATGACAATGCTATTACTGACACCATTCACACCTTGACTGGAACCTCACATAATGAAAAGTGTCCCTAAAGCTTTCCCAGTTCCTGCCCACACAATTCTTCGTCCTAGAATCCATAAGGCATAGGGCCTTAGCACTGGGTCAAGCTTTTGGTACATGGTCTATTTTTGTCCTCACAACAACCGAAAGAAGTAGGTATTATTGCTCTCATTTTAGAGACATGAAAACTGCTGTCCAGAGGCCTCCCACTGTAAGAATAAAGTGAAGAATCCAGAAGTTGCTTTCATTTTGTTTTATTTTATGAAAGATCCTTATTAACCAGACTTCCGCTCCTTGAGCACTTACACTGTAACAATTCTTTTTCCATCTACTTATCCCTGATCTGAATTTTGTCTTCAGGGTGAGACAAAAAGAATACTGGGGGGACTGGGGCTGTGGCTCAGTGGTAGAGTGCTTGCCTAGCATGCGTGAGGCCCTGGGTTCGATCCTCAGCACCACATACAAATAATAAATGAATAAAATAAGAATCCATCAACAACTAAAAAAAATATATTAAAAAAAAAAGAATACTGGGGATGAATCCTCTATTCTCTTGTAAATGGTAGCAATTTAGTGTCCAAGTGCCTTGATCTCTGGTCTTCCCCTTCTCCTCTTTTCTCCTCACCTAAAGTGATTGGCTGTTTCACTGAGAGAGACACAGCTAGACCTGATCCTGACATCCAGTTATCCCCAGTGGCCGACTGGTAACTATGCTGTGCGTGCAAGTCACATCCGACTCTCTGTAATCATATTAGAATTACTTTCACAATCACAAAGTTCTGCCTCGGTGCAAATCTTTTGCTCTAAGCAGCACTTTTAGGAACTTGAGGAATTGCTGAAGGTAGGGAGAAATTTTAGAAGACCTAGATTCTAATTAATTTTTCTCTAATTAACTCTGTCGCCATTCCTTTGTGAATGCAACTGAGACTGTCAAAGTTAAAGGAGCCTGCTGACGATGGCAACAGCCCAAGTCCAGGAAGCCCACAGAATCCTTCTCACTCCCAGGACTTTAAGGCAAAAATCATTACAGGAATTTGAGTGGCAAGAGAGGGAAGGGACAAAGGGGTTTTTGTACATGTTATTTGGATGTTATTGTTCTTCATATCAATAAATAATCATTCTATAGATGAGCGAGTATGTTTTCTCACTATGTCCCTGGGTTCTGTGACTTTCTTTCCCTGGCATTAGTGGCTCACAGGATAGGTTATGATAAAACTTCTCAGTACTGCAGATCCCCTCTTCCCATTCCCTTCCTTTCCTCCATTCTTTCTTTGGTCCAACATGACTCATCTCACCATATCCCGCAAGATGCTTTTCCCACGGTGGTGTTCATGGTGTTTGCTTATCTAGGAAATTTCATTCAGTTCTTTCCTCTTTGTGCAAATTCTCCCTTTTCTCTGAGACCAATTTCAAAGATCACCTTCTCTAATAAGGTGCTCCCAATAATTAGCCCTCTGATAAATACGTAGTCACTGATAATTTTTCTTGGTGATTTCTGCCATCATTAATGGTTATTTGTCTTCGAAAATAGAGCTTCAATGCAATTTCAATTTCATTCAGCTCTTATTCTGTCTTTCTACTTGCTTATGGTTTGTACCACTTGAATGTGATCTATCTAATCAGGGGTTCTCTACTCTTCATAATTTTACTCCATGACTGTTTAACTCTGGTCTCTCTATTGCAGTAAGACTCTGTCCATGTTTCAAGATCACAATGCTTTTCCCTTTGAAAATTTCTTTATTGCACATTTTTGCTATTTCCCTGGTTTCAATTTTAGCACAAAGCACAGTTGCTTTTTCCATGAAGCTCTCTTTTCAACCTTTATCTCCTTTCATTCCTTCTGCAAAAATTGCCATCAGGTGTTGTTTCTCTTCCCATGTCACTTTCTTTCCAAGCATCAATCACAAATCTGATGTATGCGGTTGAGAACACTCGGGAAACCTTGCTTCTCTTCCTTTCCATCTGCAACCATTTCTGGCAAACAGCTGGACAGTTAATGGTCCTGCCTCAGCTTTTCCTTCTAAAAGCCACTGTTGCCTCTTACAAATGCACAGGCCAAATGCTCCCAGTGGTCTGTTCCCTCCTGCAGAGCTCTTGTTAATGGAACTAGGATTGATACTCACCCTCAGAGGAACCACAGAAGAGCTCAGAGCCTGGGGCAACACAAGAGTTCAGCTGTGTTCCATTGCCACACAGCTGCTCCCTCTCAGTGACTTTGACTCCCCTGCAGAACCTGTCAAGACCATCGACCACCCAATTTCTCAATGACCCGATGAAACCATTTTGGTTCTAAATTGTCCTTTCTTCTGTTATGCCTCTGAGCTGCTCATTGATGACTGGTTCACCCTTTCTTGCCTGACCACTGGTGGCCCGGCCTCTCATCTGGAATGCATGCTCTGTTCTTTAGACTGTGGGTCTGAGCTACAGCTTCGCTCTGCCTCTTTGTCTTCTGAAGACATGTTTTGCTCTGGTCTTTACTACCACTCAGTTCTTCAGGCCTTGTCTGACTCCCTGGGCCTCTTCCCAGATGGATTTCCCAACTGCGTGTTGAATATTTATTACATATGTAAGTTATACGTATAACTTACATCAATTATATAAAAATGATTGTTATAAGAACTTATGTTCAAGAAGCCTTACAATTTAATATAGGGATTGTCAGGCCAACTTATTTCTCAAAGTCCTACTGATTTTCGTTACCTAAGTGAGATGCAAACAGGGACAAGTCCAGTGGGGTGTGGTGTGTGTGTGTGTGTGTGTGCAGGGTGGTTATGATCAGGGTGGAAGAAAAGTTTATTTTGGTTCATAGGTTCAGAAACTCAGTCCATAGTCATCCAGTTCCACTGCTCTGGGCCTAAGGTGAGGCAGAACGACATGATGGAGGATACCTGCTAGTTCGTTATGGTTGAGAAGCAGACAAAGGGAGACAGAAAGGAGCCACAGGGAAAATGAACCCTCCCTGGGCATATCCCAGGGACCCACCTCCTCCAGCCATACCCATCTGCCTGAAGTTACCACACAGTTAATCTATTCAACCTAGAATGGACTGATCAGGTCAAAGCTCTCATAATCTAATCATTTTACCTCTGAATATTCCTGCATGAACACAGGAATTTTGGGGGGATACGTCATATCCAAACCATAACAGATATCCAGGATGGTTAGATAGTGAGGGCGACCTGATATCAAGGGTGGGGATTTCTTGCTAAACTAACTTAGAAGGGTTCTTACCAAAACTGGATTTTACAAGGAACTACACAGGCCTAGAAGATGGTCTAGGAATGTAAATAAACTTTGATCAGGAAAAGAATCTTTGTCACTCCTGAAGAAGGTATCATCAGCCTCCTATACAAACCACTGAACCATCATTGTCATGTGAGAAGTATAGAAAGGCTTCTGACCTGAGGAGTTTGTGCCATGGTGATATTTAGTGGGCAGCCACTGAAAGTCTTTGAATGTGGTATTACAGAATCTAAGATACTCTTGGGAGATAATTAGAATATTACTAGTCCTTAATTATTAATAATTATAAAGAAGTTGTTGCAACATTCCAAGTAAGGAATGATAATAAATCATGCTGGTTTAACCAGTGATCTACTTTATAGAATAAGGAACTTACTGGATATGGGGCTCCAGGGAGGTATGAATCTATAGCAATGCCCAGATTTTGAACCTAATGACTAGGAACACAGTGGGGCCATATGCATACAGAGGGAAATCAGAGAGAGGACCAAGGTTGAGGAAGGATGGCAAGTTCAGTCTGGAATATGTTGCGTTTGTGCAGCCCAGGGGATCAGGAATGACCGAAGTGGGGCCACCAAAGACCAGAGCCTACTTAATGAATACGAATGGTGCCACTTGAAAGCTAGTTTTTAAAGGTCTTTAAAAAAAATTGTTTCTTGAACAACCCATCACACACATCCACCCACTTAGTCACTTTTTGTTTCAGTCACCTACTCTCTTGCTTGCTTGCTTGCTTTCTATCTACTTTTCTTCTTCTTCTTCTTTCTCTCTTTCTTTTTTAACATGGAACAATACGTAGACTTTATTCCAGTTCAGGTCAGAATGCTTCCCAAATTGAACTTAGCATTTTGAATTAGTGAAAGACCGAGCTTTTAAATAAAATATTAGGTAATGGATGTACCAGGAATGAACTAAAAAAGATGCAAGCTTTTCTTCCTGATTTCAGCTTTATTCCCCAGTGTCTCTTGCTGAAGGAAGGTCATGAGCAACAAGGCACCGGCACATTGGATCCAGAATTGCTAAAGTAAGTTTTCTTCTCTGGTGGAGTCCCGGAGGATGCAGAATCTGGCTGAGCTGTTCAGGGTTTCATATTCTTCCCCTAAGTAAATTAAATCGTGAGCACATCTCATCACAGGGCCTGCACAAAAGCCTCCTATACCCTTTTGGCAAAGCAATGTTTGAAATGGAGCTTTCAGGAATGCTAAAAGCCTGTCTCCTCCAGCCATCTGTGTTGGCTGGCCCAGCTGCGACCATGGGAGGGCCCTGAGGGCGGCAGGGGGTGGGGAAGCAGGGCCACCGTGGCAAGTTTCATCCATGTGGGAGCCAAATCCAGTCCAAATGAACGCCTGTCAATGTGTTCTTTTTTGCTCAATAACTTGATGTAATTCTTTCCTGTAGCAGCCAGAGATTCTATTGGGTATTTGCATGGAGAGAGTGACTAACCCTTTTCCTCCAGCTTTGAAAGGGTTTTAAGTGTGAGGGTAAATGAATACAAATAGGAATGTGTTGGGAAGATACTGTAGGGAAGCCTTCTGTGGCTCTGTGCACCTATACAAATGCAAGCTTAATTAGAAAATCAATCCTGCTGTCCAGCTGATTGATTGCAATCCTCCGCTGGAGGTGGGAAAGAGAGCCCAGTCATGACGAGATAATTTTTTCCTATTACTAAAAGGAGGCCTAATGTACATCTCTAAGCAGTTCAGCGTGAAAAACTTGTTAAAAACTACCACCTTTTCCCTCTCATTAATTGAATCTTTGGGGGAGGGGAGGAAGATGAACACAGCAGTTTGAATTTTGTGAACTCTTGCTGGTTTTTTCTCTAAGGATACCCCAGTTCTGAGAGAGGTGATTTAATAAACTTCCTTCAAAGAAATGGAAGTGTTTTTATAAGGAGGAGGATTGGCGCCTGCTCGCCACACCCACAGACTGATTTAGGAAAGAGGGTTGACTTTGTTGGAGGAAAGAATTCACATCACTAAATCATCAGTTCAAACTTTCACACCAGAGTATAAAGGTCACACATTATCTCCTCTGCTTAGGTGAGGAAGCAGGGGTCCTGAGCTTGACCTGACCAAGGCCACATGGATATGAGTGGAGGAGCCCAGGAAAAGGGCTCTCTGCCCTCAAAATCTCTGCATTTACCACACACCATTTGGCTTCATAAAAAAAGCTACTCTGGTAGGTAACTGTCTGTTTCACCCCTCTTTCATCTTATCAGTTCTTTGGCATCCTCTGATCTGCTTTTAATGCCCCACTTTGGACACATTCTTAATTCAGAACACAGGTCTTGATTGAATAGCTTTCTCTTGCTTCTAATCTGCTCTCTTCTCTCTTCAGTTTTGAAGATGCAAAGCATTTCTGCCTTAACTAGAGTTCCACCGACTGTGTCTGTCGCTTTAACTCTTTTCTCTTTCAGTTGTCATTTCACAGATCAGTATAATCCTGCAGCTGTAGCTCTCTTCCACTAAAGATGATGTCTTCTGATTTTTCTTTCTGGTGAAAGAAAAATGTAAAAAGCCTCTTAAAAACGCCTGCTGCAATGCTTGTTGGAAGGAATTTAGAAACCTTCCTGGCTCTAAGGAGACCAAGAGGGAAAGGAGATCCAGGTCTAAGAGTCCTTGAAGAATCTTCCCACATTCTTTAGAAGCACTTTCTTCGGATTCTTTCCTGCACCCCTATAACTCAGTTACTCCTTAAGCTCTCAGCCCCTCCCCCAATCCACATTGGCTCTTACTTTTGAGCTAAAAATTATTTCTCTCTGTCTCTTGTGAAATTCTGCTACTTGATTGTTTCATGCTCTCCTCCATGTGGAATACATTTGTAATATTTAATCATTTCCAAAAAGCCCACAGCCAAGACCAAGCTTATTAGTGAAACGGAATTCACATTCCTTAAGCAGGGTTCATCATGAACTTCATCTTACGAGAAATACAGTGAGGCTTGCTTATTAAAAACAAGAGAGATTATTTGCTGCCATGGTCAAGATGGTAAGAATGATTAAATTATGAAGAGAGTTTTAAGATCTTATTTTAGGTCTTCACTTTAGCTTAATTAATTTATTTATTATATGATGCCTTGACTATTAAAATAAATCCTTGGAGACAGACTCAGAGAAGATATCAGCCATCTTTCAATAAAATCTATCTAGCTAAAAAAGAAAGAAAGAGTCTGATCAGGGGATGTGACTTCTCTAAGATAGTGCCTAAGGAAACCTCTGACTCACAAGAGAAACATATTTTGTGGGGAGCTCTTGTTTGAGGTACCCATATTTTTCTCCACTCTGTGATCCTTCAGATGAGGTGCTAAATGGCAGTGAAATGGCTTAAATGTGGGAAACAGAATGAAGAAAAATTACTAACTCCAGAGATCTTGAGAAATACGTGTGTGTTTAAAGGAAAAAAAAATCCAAGGAGAACAATAAAATTTCTGTGTAAATATTCTGTGCATTGTGGACTTTTACCACTATTGTTGTGAAACATAGTTCACATATTTTTGGGTAGAGTACAATAATTATTATGGCCATGCTACCAACACGATTTATAAATATGGAAACTGAGGTTCAGAGATGGTTAGATCATTCCCTAAGGCCATGCAAATAATTTAGGTAAATTCCAGAGAACATTCCATTCTATCTGATTGTAAAGCTTATGCTCTTTACCTAAGCAGAGTAACATTGTATACTTATTAAAAGAAAAACAAAAACAAACTGTGTGGAATAAACCTGGTACTTGAATTTGCTGTCTATGATTTTACCCAAAACAATCAACCAGTAAGCTATGGATAAGGAACCAGCTGAAAGCTGCTGATGGTTTGGGTTTCATTTGCTTCCAGTTCTGGTAAAGCTCATGGAGTTAGAAGTAAGTAATTTCAAATAAAAATAGTAAATAAAAAAATCAGACAACATATCTTTGGAGAATCATAGTTTTATGTGCCATGTATGGTATCATGTTAAAGATTCTTGCGGAAAAATAAAGACAGGATAAACATTCTCGTGTCTTTAATCTCTATAACTCAAGTCCCTCAACAATTTCATTTACAATTCTTTATTGTGTATTTATTCTTTATTGGAAAGTCATGAGGAAAGACTGCAAAAGTGTCAATGCTTAAGAAACTGGTATGGGCCGTCAGACACATTGATATTTATTTTCTCAGTGACTTTCCCACCACCAGTGAACACAGCAGGAGGGACATCACTGTGCCTATTTCACAGACAAGTAAACTGGAGCTTGGAGATGCTAAAGACAAATCCAATGTCACACAGCAAATTTGGGTTAGCAGAATTTGGGTAGCACTGCTGTCCTCAAAGCCCAGCCTCCCTTCTGTTTTCATTACAACGCTACATTTCATGAATGTTCCCAGTGACTATTCTACACGAACCTCCTTGTAGAAAAGTGAGTGGAGGACTGTGTGATTTGGGATGAGAGAGGAAGCCAGGTAAGACAGAGTCATTATAGGCTTCACTAGAGATTTCATAAATAGCCACAATTGACAGATTTCACTGCGGACAGATGGCAGCTTTGGCTGGGATCCGCTCCATTCCTCGAAGGTAACTCGGCACTGGTGTTGGTCTCTCCCACACTCATTTGGGCTGGCTCAGCATGGAGTGGGATGTGGACGACTCATCTGGCTTAACTCGAAGCTTCATATTCACAGGGGCAGAACTGAAATGATAGGAAAAGCAATATACTTTGTATATTCTTCTTTCTTTTCAAAAATATTTCCTCAAAGGGACTAAGAATGTAGGTTCTAGAGAAATGTACTTGGAATTCCTATCTTCTTTCACAGATCATTGATACTTAGGGTCAACACAGACCCTGCTCATTTTGAGATCAGATACACAGTTGATAAATGCACTATATTTTAAGTCTGCATTAAAATCATTTTTCCTCCCAAACACTTTCAAATCTATTTGGCCAACCACCTTTTCATTTTATATTCTTGTTTATTTAGAAGAAATATAGTCCATAGATTTCACACTTATTTATACTTAACTCATCAAATGTTATTTGGCAATAGGTATTTGATGTCCCCTAGAAAATTCTCAAGGTGCTTTTGATAAGATTTAGTTCTTATATCTGGGAAATAATGGTATGTCTAGAGAAAAACATGGCTCCCAGTGGGCCCTAGGTCAGTTCAGACCTCCATTCAAAATGGTTGTGGAAGGCCAAGTTTGGAAAAGTACTTCTGTGTAATTCATTACTCTCCAAAACTGCCAGTAGAGATTGCTGGTTAGGGGTTGTTGGACTCCCAAAGCAACCTGGTTTCATGTCTACTGTATAGCGACAAATGAGCTGATTGATAGGTACACTATCCTACTTATCAAAACGTGTAGTATGTTTTAAATATAAACTGAATACAAAGTAGAACCTTAAGGATTTGGCTGCACAAAAAGTTAAAGCAAATGAACTAATAAATGATGTTGACAATATATATTTCAAGAACAATATTGAATATATGAAAAACATTATTAATATGTGAAAATATATATTTCAATACAATAATGTGAATATCTCATTAGAAAAATAGACACAAGATAACCATATGCAAACAAAACAAACCACATATATGTACACATATATGGAATTAATGTATAAAAATGTTCAATTTTATTTATGGTTAAGTGCATACCAATTAAGATAATAATGAGATATGATGTTTTAAACTAGCAAATTGGCAAAACAACATCAAGATATTGAATACTATCAAGGGGTTTCGATAATTTGTTGGTTGAAATGTAAACTGGTGCAATTTTCCTGAAAAATATGTTTATTACTATGAATCAACATTTTAAAAAAGAGTTCATGCCATTCAAGACAATGCTTTTTTTTTCTTTAGGAATGTACCCAAAGTTGAAGACAACGATTTATATGTGAATGTATTTATTGCATTGCTATTTTTAATACTGAAAGTAAAGTAGTCAACTTTTCTAATAATAGAATTAAATAAAATAGGGTACATTCCATGTGCTATTCTCCACTGATATCACATTACCGAGTTTAATATCATGGGAAAATGCTATTAATATAAATTTTAAAGAACAAAAAATAAATCTCTACTATATAATCCCAATTTTGTAAAAGCAAAGTTAGACACATAAATGCATGAAAAGAAAAAATATATTTACGAGAAACTAATTGTTAATACTTGGTAGTGAAAATATATAATTAAACTTTTCTTCTTTATAACTTTCTATATTTCAATAATAAGCATGTATTGGGTTTACAATCATAAACACAATAAATAATGCTTATAGTCACAGAATTCTTTAAATTTTCAGCAGGCAAAATGTAAAAGACTCATTAGAAATGGAAATAGTGATTTTGGGGCTTTGCAATGACCATGAAATAACTAACCCTTCTTCTCTGTGCTGCATTCTTTTGGCTGTAGCATAGTGTTGAGAAATAGTCTATGTGAGGGAAATACTATCATGTTTTCACATTCAAATGATAATCCAAAAGAAAAAGAATTCAGGGTGTTAGTTAAAAAAATCCATCCATAATTAATGTCAGAAGAGTTTTCTGATTTGTGAATAAAACCTGCTTGTGAACTTCTTTAGATACCCTGCTCTTCAGTTTGAAGGCTAAATAATTTTTTGAATAAGCCCATTATCTTAACAAAACATCTTTTCAGAAGGCATTTTCCCGAGAGGTTAGACTTGATTGGCTTGATTTATCTATCTCATTAGGTAGAAGGGAGTTTGGATGCACAGAGGAAGAGGATGCGGTTGAGGAATTGGAAACCTATCACAAATATAATCTAGTCTGGAGAGGCAGTGAGCTGTGTGGGTTGAGTGAAGACCTGGGATGGCATTTTAGTCCTGCCGTTTGGCAGATGTGTGAGCTTGTGCAATCATGTGATAGCTTTTGTTTTGTCTACCTTAAAGGGTTCTTGTGAGGAATAGATGTAATAACACCTGTGAGTTATTACCACTGTCAACGGCACTAGAAACTGGACTCCTGACTAAACCGAATCCTGGTGACTTGGACCTGAAGTGACTGAAATGTTCAATCCAGGCCTTCACAGTTGTCCCCAGAAGTGTTAGATTAAGCCTAGGAAATTTGAATGCTGTAGCTTTGTTTGCTGGTGGTCATGCTCTTTACACTCTCTGGAAATTGTGAAGAACAAGTATTTCTTCAAAATTTTTTTATTGTTCACATGTTTATAGTAAACTATCAAAGTAATGAGACCTATTTTCATAAGCCATGCATTTGTTTATTTTATGACCACACCACATCTGGTTGTACCTTCATTTGAACACAAATCAACGAAATAAAATATAATATTTGTGAAGAAAGCTGTATAAGTTCTTTCATAATATGTTTATAGATTTGAAAAGTTAGAAAATGGTCCTGGATCTGTGTATGGAGGAACCTTGTTTTCAGACTCTGGAGCTCTAAGTGGATAGGCTGGGAGACAGGGACTCCCTTAGGAAGGTAGAGGCCCCATTGGCACATAGCCATACCTAGTCACGAGTCTCAACACATGATGGGGGTTTAAGCTCCAGGCAGTAGACTTCACCCAGCGTGGGCAGAGAATCAAAGAATAAACAGTTTAAATTCATGAAATGACTGAGACATTTTTAGAAAATAATTAAAATTATTTTCCCTACTAACAGACTAGAAAAAAGCAAAGGTCGGGCATTCTCAAGGAGAGAGTAGCAGGCCAAATATAGAGGGAAAACAAGAACCTTTTGATATTATAAAAGTAAATTAAATTTAGACTTAAGTAATTACTTTTTGTTTGATTTTTGTTCTTTTTGAGATATTATCTTTTTATAAGAAAGTTATAATAAGTAAGTGTGTTGTTTTCTAAATAAAGACTAACTTTTATGTAAAAAACCTTAAGTGGAACACATTTATCTTATTCTATTGAGAAAACGTAAATGGAGTACCCACTAAACAAAGGGCATTATGCCAGTCCATTATAAAATTAGTGACTTCCTGAATAATTCAGAGACTATTAGGTGGGACTAAGCAAGACTATCTTCTGAAGAGGAAGGCGAGGTGGGGGAGATGCTGGTGGGGACAGGCTGGCATGGGAAATCCAATGAGTAGGGCTAGAAAGGCATCGTTGGGGGTGGGGAGCTGTGATAGTGACAGCAGATTGAATACACGGGGGAGACTGACCCACTAAAATACTTTGAGGATCGTGGGGCCATTCACGATTCATACTATTTAAGAAGAAAGTTATAATTTGGAAAAGGAGAAAAATGAAATCAACCAAAGTGATATAAGATCAGAATTGGAGGCATTAGTGTGAATTTACAGTTTTTTATGATAGATACATAAAGATATCATAGATGAATATGGATGTAAATATGTATGTTTTTATGTGTGTGTGTGTGTGTGTGTGTGTGTGTGTAGTTACCTCTTCATATCTGCAGTTCTGTGCCCACGAATTGAACCAACTGTGGATAGAAAATATTTGAAAAATATTGTATCCGTACTAACATATATAGATTTTTTTCCTTGTCATTAGTCCCTAAACAATACAGTATAATAATTCTGTATGTGACATTTATATTGTGTCAGGCATTATAATTAGTCTACAGGTGATTTAAAATATATGGGAGGATGTTGTAGGTTATATGCAAGTACTACACCATTTTACATATAAAGAACTTAAGTATGCTCAGATTTTGGAATCCACCAAAGTCCTGAAACCAATTCCCCAAGGATACCAAGGGATGACTGTATTTTCTATCTCTGATCAACAAGTAATCCCTGTAGTAGTAACACCACAATCACAATAATCATACTTCGAGGCTAAATCTTGACTTCTAAATACTACTCTGTGTTAAAAACAACCTTAGTTGCTTGGAGAATTGGCTGACACAAGGACTGGGGAGGGGAAAGCACAAGAGCAATCTCGAAAAAACTTAATGTCCCAAGATGAGAAGAGTGAGGGGAACACAATAAAAGGACATGGGAGCCTCTTTGAAGGCAGACACACAATCTGAGATAATTCAAGCTTCCAAACAGATAATGTTAATAAAGTCTTATAATTCACTGAATAAAATGAGATCCTTAAGTCCATACTAACATAAACAAATCAATAGATAAATAAATTGTGAGGAATGAATGCTAACTAACGAAGTAGGAGGAATAATGATATTAGAAAATCACCAGTTGGCAATAATTCTAGTAATAATTAAGCCAAGAAACATCTACGAATAAAAATTTAGTGGATGAAAATTTGATGAGAAAGTATTTATGTAGTCTAAAAGAAGTGCTTACTGTGAAATATTTATGTATTAAGAAGAAAAAAAGAATAACTTTTAAAGAAATGTGGCAGATAATATCTTAATCTAATCATCAAAGCTAACTTTATAGAAAAGGGACAAAAAGCAATTGTGACTGTCTGATAAGAAGAGTTCTAGAAGAACTCCTGCCAAAAATGTGTATCCTGAATGTAATCGTAATGGAACATCAGACAAACTCAAATTGAGAGACATTCTACAAATAACTGTCTTGTGTTTTCAAAAGTCTCAAGGTCATGGATATTAAGGGGAAGATTGAGGAAATATTTCAGATGGAAGGAGACTGAAGACATTGCCAACTGTTTGCATCTGCATTGAATCTTTTCACTGTAAAGAATAAGATTGGGAAAACTGGTGAAAATTAAATGGGGTGGTGATGAGGGATCACTGTTAAATCCCTTGTTTTGATGGTTTTGTTGTGGTATATAGGAGAATGTTCTAGTCTGGAGGACATATACACTAATTGGTTCAGGGATTATAGGGCAGCATGTGGGTAATTTATACCAAATTAATTCAGGAAAAAAGGAGAAAAGATGCCCATGCTCTTGTAATTTTTTGGTAATTTTACATTATTCAAAAAAAAGTTACCTAAGGTATGAAAAAGAATGCAGAAGAAGTGGCTCCTGCCTTCAAGGAGGTCCATGTACAGCAGAAAGAACACGACACTTAAGATTAGATGGAGCCAGCAGGGCAGAGATGGAGGCAGTCTGGTGACAGAGACACCTGCCTGGGCTCTAGAGCCACAGGGTTCATCCGCTGGTTGCAGTTCTGCCGTTACCAGCAAGGAGACCTTAGGGCACCGACACACAATTTCTGGGGCTCAGTTTAACACTCTACAAAAAGAGGATAATAATAGTATACACTCAGCCGGGCGCATGCACGCCTGTAATCCCAGCACTTTGGGAGGCTGAGACAGGAGGATCGCCAGTTCAAAGCCAGCCTCAGCAACAGCGAGGTGCTAAGCAACTCAGTGAGACCTTGTGTCTAAAAAAAACGTATAAACTCATAGGTGGCTGTAAGAAATATAGAGCACTGGCAGATGCATAATATTTGATAGTTATTATTATCAGTTATGGTGAATAAGCTCAGCGTTATTTGTATTCACACAGCTATACTTAAATTCTGGTTCTGCCACTTATTATGTAACCTTGAGCAAGTTTCTCATTTTTTCCCCTGAGGTTCAGTTTCTTCATTTAACTATAGATAATAGTCATCTTAATAATAGCCATTAACATGGTGGTTGTGAGAATTAATTGAGATGATGCAAAATGTGTGGTACCTCCTAAACACATATTGGTTATTGCCATCTAAAATCAAGATGAAGTACAATAAATGTTACAAGAAATATGGTGATTCTAGTGAGAAGAAAAATCCATCTAGGTGGAAGGACGACAAAGCCCTTACCATGTACAATTCTCCAGGACTGTTGGGAGGCTGTTTGAGCTAAAGCTAGAAGTGGACCATGCAATAGGAAAGGAGGGAAGGAATACGTGGGGAAGGGAGGAAGCTGAGTCGACAGTGATCTCTCATCAACAGACAGTAGACAAGAAGGTTTTACAAGAGTGTCAGGGAGATTGCTGTCAGCGATGACCTTTGACTCTAGAGAAGGAGATGGGGGCAGGCATGTGAGGTGGGTGATGAAATTCTGAGATGGAATGAGATTTCCAGAGAAGGAGAAAGAAGGAGTTCCCAAGGACAGAACGTGGAAAGACATTATCATTTATGAAGTACAACGGGGAACAGGGAGAGGGCAGGGGAGATGGGCTAGGGGGTGAATGAGACAGGGGCGAAGGAGTCTGGAAACTGCTGGCCAGAGGCAAGGGATCAGCTTGGTTCAGAGAAACAAGGCAGAGAGTTTGAGAACAGACTGGGAAAAGGATATATTATTAAGCAATTAGTTAAATCTTTCTGAGTTGCTAGAAAGTAGAGCAAAAACCGAATTCCAAGGGGCTAGTGGCAAGGGAGGGAATATCTGGGTAAAGGGGACAGAACTTGGAGATTCTTCTTAAGGACACTTTCACAGCGAAGGCAGATTCATCACAAAGCAAGCAAAACCTCCCTCAAGCCCCTGAGGTGCCTTTCTCATACCTGGGCAGTGCTTTCCCAGGGCATGTCCTCTCTAAAGCTTCCCGGCATAAGACACTTTGTCAGGGAAGAGCACCCTTTCTACTTAGGCTTTCCTGCCTGGAAAGTAGAACTCTACTTGGCTTTCAACCTTCACTTTAGGAAAGCTGGAGTCAGGATTTAAGGGAATATACTGTGTGCTTTGCATATGGTTAACAAGTAGTTAAGTTACTATTCTCCTTCCACCCACTGGGCCAACTTGCCCAGCACTGACACCAAGTGTGGACGTGTCTTTTGACACCTGGCACTTGGAAAACCATGGGTAGTGGAAAAGAAGGCTAGAAATGCACTGAGCCAGGAGCTGATATGTGGAAAGTTCTTCCAATCATGAGATGTGTAAAATTACAAGTAGAAGATCCAGTTCTTGCCAAGTCCCAGTCAGAATGCAAATCTCCTATCAGATAAGGTGACCCAAAACTCATAATACACCACTGCGATGAGACATCAATGACAAACTGGTTAATGGGAGTTGTCAGTTCAAAGAAGATTTAAGATTAGTCACAGCACAAAGGACTTGAAATGTTCTGTAATCTTTCAACTCAGATATGAAAGAAATTGGATGAAAAATTTTTACACAAAATTAAAAAAGACCCCACAGATTTTTAGATAGTTAAAACCTTTTAAGACTATAAATATGTGAAATTTCTTAAAATTTAACTAGACTGAAAAGCAGGTTAAATCCTTTCTAAGTAAATAAGCAAATTAAGAGAATGCAGCTAAAAAATTTTAGGAAAAAATGTTAGAAACCAGGCGGTAAAGAAATAAATCATTATATTATTTTGTAGATTTTTCTAATGTTTGATACTTATCTATTTTAAAAAATAATTTATTTCATTTTCGTCATTCTAAAGGAATATTTTTTATTCGAACTTTTTCATTTTTTAAAAGATTCTAATTTTTAAAAAGTTAAAGAATTCCACTCCCCCCTCAAAATAATTTTAGCTTCAGAACCTGGACCTGCCCTTGGGTCACAGAAGTAGTAGTGCTTCTTGCCTTGCTAGAACAGAAGGAAGCAGAATGTTGGCTCTAGGAAAGGATATTAAATATTTCATGATTACTCATTTTTAGAGTAGGTGATAACCTGAGCACTTTATGTGTATCAGAAAAGTGCTAGCTATACGGGAGCGATAGAAATACCCATGCAAAAGGTATACTTTTGGAAGGCAGACTTTATGAAAATGGAAAGAAATGGGTTAAGACAGAGTGGAGAAAATGGCTCTCAAAGAGTCACGGAGGAGGGAAATGGATTTTGAGTCTGTGTGTGTGTGTGTGTGTGTGTGTGTGTGTGTTGGGGGTGGGGGCAGGAGGGAGTTCTATTTTTAAAGCCTCATTGTTCCAGTTTCTCTAGGAGGCTGGGTTATCAACTCAAATTTTAAGCCAAGGGGCTTAGAGTTTTCCAGAGCCTGAGCAGGACTCTTGCAAAATGAAACTGTCAGGCCAGGCATGGTGGTGGCACATGCCTGTAATTCCTGTGACTTGAGAGGTCACGGCAGGAGGATTGCAAGTTCAAGATGAGCCTCAGCAACTTAGCGAGGGCCTAAGAAATTTATTGAGACCCTGTCTCAAAATAAAAAGTAGAAAGAACTGGGGATGTGGCTCAGTGGTTTTGTGTCCCTGGGTTCAATCTCCCATGGAAGGAAGGAAGAAAGGAAGGAAGGAGGGAGGGAGGGAGGGAGAAAAGAACGAAAGAATGAAGGAAGGGCGGAAGGAAAGAAAGAAGGAACTGTTAATACAGTGGTGGACCTGCTCTCATTTCCCCTAAGCCTTCCTATGGGTCCTAAGACACTGTACCCAGAGACCCGCCATGGACTTGGCAATTACTAAAATGAATATGGAGTTTGGAGGTAATCCTATTCCAATGTCTGAATGATCACAGAATGCAACTGAGGTGGTAATGTAATGCTGGCAAGGAATCTGTCAAGGGGGGAACTTGAGTTGTTGCCTAAAGAAAGAAACAAAGATTTATTTATATGTGGCCTTATTCCACCCAAGATTTAAGATATCTTACAAGAATGCATACAATAAAATAGAAAAAAATGTGGTCCATAAATAAAAAATCAAGGCTGGAAAATGCATGAAATATAGAAGAGAAGTCTTCAGATGTGGCTTGTTAGTTGTCTTCAAATAACTGAAGGGTTGTCATGTGGAAAATATTTAGGGTTATTTAGTGTGTGGGTCCAAGAGCATCGTGGGCAGGTATCAGTTTGTTTGGGGTGCTCTAACAAAATACCATAAATCAAGTTGCTTATAAACAACAGAAATGTGTTTCTCACATTTTGAAGGCTGGAAAGTCCAAGGTCAAGGCACTTACAGATTCAGTATCTGGTGAGGGGCCACTCTTTAGTTCATACAGGTGCCTTCTAGGTGTGTCCTCACATAGTAGAAGGGACTACTCAGTTTTCTGAGGTCTCTATTATAAGGGTACTGATCCCACCACAAGGAATTCATCCTCTCTATCTAATCACCTCCTGAAATTCCCATTCTCTAAAACTTTCACTTTCAGTGGTAGGTTTTCAAAATATGAGTGTACATAAACATCCAGACCATAGC
This sequence comes from Geosciurus inauris, assembly GCA_004024805.1. Taxonomy (NCBI): domain Eukaryota; kingdom Metazoa; phylum Chordata; class Mammalia; order Rodentia; family Sciuridae; genus Geosciurus; species Geosciurus inauris. The sequence goes on from PVHX01001448.1 coordinate 205,862, forward strand.
AGGAGAGGTTACAGAAAGGCAGATGTCAGCACAAGCTAAGGCAAAAATTTTTAACAATGGCAGCCATTTCATATTGGAATGGACTTCCAGTTCTTCTCATTGAGGAGGCATTTAAACAGAGCTAGCAAGCCTCTCTGCTGGCCTGCTATGGAAGCCAGTGGATGCAACGGGAAAGACTGGCCCTTAGGGTCGTCATTTCAATGATTATGTGACAGGGGCTATTCTAAACGTTGCCCTATAAGTAATGAACTATTTTAAAATACCCCACACGACAATAAAATCTTGTCAAAAGTCATTCCGAGTATCTCTGTGACCTATAGTGTTGTCAACCCACCTTGGAAATGCCACTGCAAATTGCAAACCCCAAACTTCTGAAGCAGAGATGAACAATCTGCACATGGGAGGAGAGGTGGAGTTGGAGGTGATTATCAGCTCATCATTTTCCTGCTCTCTGGGCCATCATTCAGTAGCTTAAAGAGCTAGAAGTATCCATTCTCTCAACGTTCTACAGGTGGCTATTGTTCCCTGTCACACGTCAGGCCCAATGCTAGTCCTAGCAGAGATCAGAGTAAGAAAGCACAGAAGGTCCCTGTTTTCAGAGTGCTTGTTGCTTAGTGAGAAAACTACATGGATAAAAATATTCACACATCTATATACTTACAAATTCTGGCATGCCTTAGGAAGGAAGAGAGAAGAGTATTTCAGGAGAGTGACTAGCTCGGAATCTGATGGAACATGAATAAAGGACATATTTACTGACTTCAGTTAAGTCGGAGGGGAGAGCATGGGTGGAGGTTCAGATGGAGAGCATTTCAGGTTGAGGGGATGAATGTGTGCAAGTTGAGGTAGCATGAAGCTTTTGATGATTGGCCAGAAGGGCTGAGTGAAGCCTAGAGACTGGTGTCAAAAGGAGAATGAGGATGTCAGGAGAGAGGGTCCAGGTAGTGCTCACACCTGCACCAAGGCTGCGAATGACCCAGAGAAGTAGAAAAGGCCCTTGGGGTTGGCATAATCATCTTTTGTACTAGGAGAGTATCCAAATAACGAATGAACCCCACGAATGTGAGGAATGCCTACTGAGATGGAATGCCACTGAACTACAAGTTATCCTTGTTACCTTCTGCGAAGGGCTTGGCAGACCTGCAAAAGAACTGGACTGACTTAATCTTAATCTTGTTTTTTTTGTTTTTTTTGTTTTTTTGGTATTAAAGATTGAACCCAGGGGCATTTAATACTGAGCTACATCCCCAGCCCTGTTTTTATATATTATATATTGAGATGTTGATGGACCTTTATTTTATTCATTTATTCATATATGGTGCTGCGAATTGAACCCAGTACCTCACATATGCTAGGCAAGCACTCTACCACTGAGCCAAAACCCTAGCCCTATATTGTATTTTATTAGAGACAGGGTCTTTCTGAATTTCTTAGGGCCTCAGTAAGTTGCTAAAGCTGGCTTTGAACTTGTGATCCTCCTGCCTCAGCCTCCCGAGCTGCTAGGATTACAGGTGCCCAGCTGGACTGAATCTTACAAGAGGTGACTCCATAGGGTGACTTTGAGATTGGTGGTAGTGATGAGACTATGGGAGAACCTCAAGATTTCCCTGCCAGGTTGTCACTGACCAAGCTAAGGATTCTAATATGCATACTTGTGCTTCGTCCTGGCTTCTCTCAGACTCCCAGGCACCTCCTAAAGGATCTTGTGTTTATGTCTTCATCTCCACGGATAACAACTACTCTCTAATTATCACATCTGTATTTTACAAGAGCTAATTAGAAAGTGTCTGATAGTCTGGGATTTTCTGACAGGTAGTGCACAAATCTAGACCATGTGTCTGGGGATGATGGTTCTAGTCAAATCATCGCCACTGGTGATAGCCAGGAAGTAGGAGCCCCAGGCCCCAGGGTCTCCAGCCATGTCAGACAGCCTTATGCTGCTTCTCCAGGAAACCCATCTATCCTATCTCCCAAAGTACCACTCTCATTCTCTCCCACCTGCTCTCAGAATCTTAGTGTGGGCAGCATTGTCTAAATGCAAATGTTTCTGGGAGGAATCATATGCTTTGATCTAATTCTAGATTTTAATATAATAGTATTTAACTCTTGCACACACCATTTCCTTTTCAAAATGTATTTTTCTACATGTTTCATTCAGTGCTGCC